>CM076405.1:3401780-3601780 GCA_038363315.1 Mugilogobius chulae | reverse complement strand
AAGTTGAGTGTAACACTCTTAGTTAACAGTAAACCAACCAAACAGCTCAGTGTTTGTTTCTAAATATTTGTAAAAATGAATAGGACTTTTTTGATTGGCCCCACCTAAAACTGTTTAAACTTATTTGAAGTCTGTAGGTAAATTACCTTCAGCTTTTGACGAGGAATTGTAAAAAACCCACATTTGCTCAAACTTGTGTCATCCAGGCCCAGCTGTTTATATGAACAAACTGTTTTTCTTTTGTTTAGTTCTCCTTTATAATGAATCCAGTCGACATCAGAAGCCAAAACTGTAGACAGGGCTATTCAACTTTACTTTCCAGAGGGCCATGGTTTCTGGGCCGGGTAGAAATATTCACAGGACTAGATAAAGTATTAATAATTAATATTCAGATTTGGAGTTATAACTAAATCTAAACCTGGAGTAACTCAGCATTAAACCAGACCTAAACCAGGATCAAATAAAGTCTAAAGCAGAATTACAAAGGGACTGAAACAGGACCAAATAAAGTCTAAGGTGTGTCAATCTTAGACTGGATAATGAAGTAATAAATGCTTAAATTAAGTCATTTTGATCTTTATTTGAGCGTATTTTAACTGTCATGATTTGCCAATAGAGCAAGAACAAACAAAATATGAAAAATACAGCATTTTCTCACAACAATCAAATAAAAAATGCAACTGGAATTGAAACAAGAACAATTCACGAGATTCATTTGGTTAATCGTATTTTTAAACTGAAAAAAAAAATAGAATGTCAAAATAGAACTATTGTCTAGTTCAATCACTTTAAAAATGTTGGAGTTTTCCTAAGAAATAACCTAGAATTAAATCTACAAACAACACATTTTTGTAATATTTTGAAAGTGAATAGAGGGCTGGATAAGATTTTTTTAATGTTTAACTATAGCTATGGACTTACTGTGTTGTTAGATCTAGAGGCAAAAACACAAACTAGACCCAAGTTCTACCACAACAGGATATAACTGCAGAAGTTACGCTCTAAGCTGCTACGTTTAGCGGCTCTTAGCTTTAGCCAGCACTATAGCTTTAGCTCGCTAACATAGCCTCGTAAATGAACAATATTCTACAATAGAGAAAAATAGACCTTAACACATGAAAGTGAACTTACCCAGCAGTGCAAGAGCAGGACAAGGCTGTGCTTGTTGTATTTGAGGAAACGTTAAAAATCATGGGTTTCTCTGATTTAGCTTGAGACCAGTAGCATTAGCCTCCATAGCAGTTATGTCCCTCTGTTGTGTATTTTAATGTTTTGAATAAATCCCTCCGCTGCACAGTGAACCTCTTCTGCTCGTCTAGAGGATATCGCGGAAAAATTGCTTTAAAAAAGTCACTAACGTGAACAGGTGTACTTCTTTCTGTCATTGAAGTCTATGGCACGTCGTCATATTTGACGGACGTAGCAACAGTAACTAAGGGGGGCGGGGCTCGGCGAAAGGTCAATGACATATTTCTATCTGTGTTTCCATGTCCTTACCTGTGCCTTCAGTCTTTTATCTATAAACTGCTTTTAGCTGTAGTTTTCCCTCAGCTCCCAGGTGTTTGTCCCTCAGTCCTGCTCCTCTGAGAATGTGGATCCTGAGCTGGAATGCGCTCCCTCCCTTTGATGTTTGTGCGCTGGACTATTTATACAGCAGCACTTGTTGTGTGGAAAGTGCAGCCTGGTGCAGTCCACTGTACACAGCACAAACGCTGGCCCGCTTATCGACAGGAACCCCCAGTTCCTCCAGTGGAAATGTCTTTGTTCGGCCGGGCTGCCACACAATGAGCGCGACTGAGCGGAGACCATTCCTCACATAGCCCGGCCTTGTAGGAGCCGTTCAGAGTGTGAGCTGTGTGAGGAGCTGTGTGAGAGCTGTGTGAGAGAGCTGTGTGAGGAGCTGTGTGTGTGAGCTGGAACGTACTGAAGGGACTTCTGCAGGAGAGACAGGCTTTCTCACACTGTCACAACACGGTCCAATGTCAGGTTACACAGCAGGTTTTATAGACTCAGAATTCAGAATATTTAACATCATTTCAGTTGTTTTAGCCAGATTAGATTACAATTGCAAGCATTTTTGTTTCAAGGCTTTTCTGACTGTTTAGAATGAAATTGGCTCTGTGCATGGAGCTTCAGTTGGTTTGTGTTTGTTCAAAATAGCTCACTTCTGTACATACGACCATTTCCTGTTAGCGTTAGCAACTTAAGACACAATCATGTCTCTTTTTAAACACAGTGTCTCTGGTGAAATCTTCCTCTGATATGTAAAGTCTTTAACATGTTTTCTGTAACATTCACCACAACTGTCTGATCTAAAGAGGATTTATTAGTTTTAAACTGATGGAGTGAAAACCTCATAGAAATGAATTGAACAGGAAATGCTTGTATGTACAGGATGTGGCATTTTTAATGAAAACAAGCCAACTGCACTGAGCATAGACATTAAATGAGTAGACGCACATTCAGCAGCTCTGCTCTGTTGCTACAACTGGAACAGCACAACGTCATATTCCTCCTGTAGAGGTGACGACGCAAAACAATTGAACTCAATGGCAGAAGTTGCACTTTATGGATAAAACAAACAAAAACAAGCGATTTCAACAAAGCCACAAACTCCATCACTCGCTCCTCCACAGACTTTTATTTGGTGTTATTTATTTGTCTGTTGTTGTCACAGTCACATGTAAAAGAGACGTTATAGAGTCATTAGAGTCTTAAAGATGTACAAGATCAGAAACATCTTGTTGAAGTTCGTTAGCCGTTAGCAGTTTTATACACACATTTTATCTATAATAAAACACTAAAAGGTTTGTAAACTCAACAATAACTTGTAACAAGGCTCTGACCTTTGACCTCTGCTAAATGTGGTCGCTAGGTTAACCTGACACTCTTTGGATCTTTCATAACTTGTGTATTTTGCGGGCTAATGCTAACGGCTAAAGGAAAACAAACAGGAGAAACACATAGACATATAATTAGTAGACGCGCAGTCCGACTCTGATGCTATCGAACACTTAGCATCTGAGCTAGTCCGGTAAGATTGAAGCTAGTCCGGAGCGTTCTACTGTTTATTTTCCTATAGCCGTTAGCATTAGCCGGCAAAAAACGCAAGTTATGAAAGATCCAGAGAGTGTCTGGTACAAACCTACCAACCACATTTAGCAGAGGTCAAAGGTCAGAGCCTTGCTACAAATTATTGTTGAGTTTACAGACCTTTTAGTATTTTATTGTAGATAAAAATTGTGTATAAAACTGCGAACGGCTAACGAACTTATGCATCTTTTAAGGCTCCAGTGACCACCAAACGTCCTCTTTTACATGTTACTAGTGAGAACAGCAGACAAATGACATAAATAACACCAAACACAGTTATAGCTTCACTTCTCTGTGGAGGCGTCTGTCACATCGGTGATGGAGCCTTTCCAGTCTAAGAATATAGTAGTTTGAGAAATATAATTCCACATCTCCAAAGTTGTTTAAAAAAGCTTCATAAGACACAAATCAGTCCGTTTTGCTCATGGTTTTGCTGAAATCGCTTGTTTAAGCTCGTTTTATCCATAAAAGTGCAACTTCTGCCATTGACTTCAATTGACTTGCGTCATCATCTCTACCGGAGGAATATGGCGTCGCGCTGTCCGTGTTGTGGCAACAGTGCGGAGCCGCGAACTTCGTGTCTACTAATTATATGTCTATGGAGAAACATACCGGACTAGCTCAGATGCTAAGTGTTGATAGCATCAGAGTTGAACTGTGCGAATACTTATTAGCCTATATGTCTATGCACAGGCCTATTTGCTGAGGAGGCGAACCCATATGACATTTTTCTCATTTTGACTACGTTTGGTGTGATAGTCTTTGTGGTAAATATTGGTCATAGTTTTACAACAGTTAAAGTGCCATTTATGAAGAAATTGATAAATAAAAGTAGAAAATGACAGGAAGTAATTGAAGTTCTAAGAGAATCCTCCACGTGTCGTCAAAAAACAAGTTACACACAGCTGACACGGTTCCTGGAGACATTTAGCACAGTTTAAGTGTTCTAAGTGATAATGATTTGTCACATTGTCACTCCTGTTATATTTCTGTTTTGGCTCAGATTTACAATGTGGTTGCTAGGTAACAGTTGTGGATTCTCCTCAAAATTTGTCATATTTACTGGACAAAAGACGAGAACAAAACAACCAAAAACAAACCAAATGTTTAGTAATACTTAATCATAATCATGTTTACTATGTTTGACTAAAAATGCATTTGAACTTGTCATACACACTTCAATTTTCAGCTTTTTAATACTCAAAAGATCAATCTGTGGTGAAAAGTATGAATCATTTTGCTTAAATCAGAAGGTAAAATAGATGCAGACAGTAATTATAAACTTTACACACATTTTTACTGATATGGACCATTCACACTGGACTAGAAACTAAAGAGCAAAAAAATACATGTTTTCCATTGTGTTGCTCACAACTTTGCCATTCAATCAGACCAATAAAACGATCTATTAGATATTTTTAATTTTGACTTGCTTTGGTGTGAATATGTATCATCGTATTATAGTTGTAATTTATGAAAAAATGGATGAAGAAAGTTGAAATGCTAGGGAGTAGTTTGAGAATTCTTCTACATATGTCGTCAGAAAGCACCAAATACCAAATGAACCCAAAAAGAACTCAGTAAATATATCTTTTAACTTGTGGGTTATCATCTTCAGTTGTGTCAGATGAACCTGACCCAGCCTCCATGAGAACACAGACTCTATGGGCCTTGTGAACACACAGACTGGGCTTAATGTCAGGCCTCACGGTGAAGCAGCTCCGGCACAAATCCTGTTAGCGCTGGCTTTTCATGATGCCTTTAACTGCATTACTCTGCTTCTCAAGTCCACATCCAATTTCCCCATCAGACCTGGAGCTCGCACGGTTATGTGGGAAACGAGAGCTTTACGCAGGCTTTAAGACAAGACATAGTTAAAGGAAGGACAGACAGTTACATTTAATGACATTTTGCTGACAAAGAAATATCTACGAAGGCAACGATTGGAAAAGGTCAACTGGCAACACGGTAAAATTCTACGAGTGAATGAATGAGAGACTGAATGATTGTCTGTGTCAGGGATCAGTGGGCCAAGATCTTTTTTTTTTTTCTTCAAGGGCCAATATCAGTGATTTTGCTGATCATAATTCAAATGATTAGTTTTAACGTGTGTACTTTGTCAGTCTTTCAAAAATATTCCAAATATGATCATACAGACATGTCTGACAAACCTCAGCATGTCTTTGCAGGCCAAATTAAACTTCCTGCAGGGACGACTTTGGTCCTTGTGCTTGCCTGACCAGTCAGCCCCTCCTACATTAGATCGTCGCTGTTCCAGTGACGTGGGCCGGACCACTGATGCCTGGACCTCTGCCCCACCTCCCTCTCCAGGATTGGCCTGTCCTGGTCCTGCTAGACGAGTCGTTTCCCTCTGCTTATGGACTCTGGCTCCACAAACATAAACTCTATAACTTTAGTCTTAGTTACATCTACAGCCTGTCCGTCCATGGGAGTGGATCCCTTCTTCACTGTGGTTCTCCTCCAGGTTTCTCTTGTTCCCTTAGGGTTTTTTTGAGTTTTTCCTTGTCGAGAAGGAGGGTCTAAGGACAGAAGGAGGGTCTAAGGACAGAAGGAGGGACTAAGGACAGGGGATGCTCTGGACAGTCATTCATCTGCTCTACTAATAATCTGCTTTGACATGCTTGATCAAATGTTTCATTGAATGTGCATTGTTTTATTTTGATTTCCTATTATTATTATACATATTTGCTAAAATTAATAATCTTGGGAAGTCCTCAGAGACGACTGTTGTTGTGATTTTGGGCTATACAAAAATAAATTGATTGATTGATTGATACATTCTGTTTGAACGCAGAAGGGTCTAAAACCAAAGACAGAGACAACGATGTCGTCGTCCAAAGTTAGGGCATATCCCTCTCTGCTCCGCAATTTCAAAACTTTTTTCTAATCGTTTTAAAACATTCAAGATGGCGGACGCAGCCGATTGATTTTTTTTTTTCGGCTCTAGCTTCGGTTTTGAATAAATAGGAACGTATCAGTCAAACCGGAGCGTGAGGTCACTGCTCCATTGAAAAAATCCTTGCTCTACATTTACAATAACATCCGGTTTAGCGCGTTGCTGTTTGGGTGGAATTTCCAGGTTTTCTGTGATTGACTCTGCACTCGGAAAACCCGCCCTCGAAATGTAAACCCGGCGCTCTGATCCAGAGCCTCACGTGTCTGTCAAAGTGTAATTGGCTGCTCAGGCAAACGTTGTGCACCACTGATGTGTTACTCCTGTCATGAAAGACACTGTCCAGAGAGTTCCAAAGTCACTGGGATAGGTTAGTTACCTGTGATCCCTAAGAACAGCAATGAAAAATAAGATGTAGAATAGATAGAAAATATGAAAGAGTTCACAAATAGTGCAACTAGGATGAGTCCTTGAGCAAGACACTTCACCCACATATTACAAATAGTGCAGGTGAAAAGTGAAAGCCATATATGTTCATCAGTTACACTCTACTGAGAGTGAAAAAATACAATTACTTTGCTTAGTGACTATAAAAACTAGCCTTGCACATCTTTAGAGTGGAAATCTCTGTATTATTTGACACAAGCGCTGGTACAGAGTTGGGAATCTTTCTGAAACAGAGAAGCTGGAGTCTGGAGATGAGAGCCTGGAAGAACTAGGTGTTACTTTATTTCACAAATGAGAAAATGTAATTCTGTAAATTTACCTAATGTTTTATCAATCACTTAAACTTTCAACTGAAGTATTGAATGTTCTTTTGTCTGTAAACACCTGGACGACTGAGAAAACACATTATAATCAATGAAAAAAACAGAAAACAGTTGTAGTATAATGGTAGTAGTAGTAGTATAGTTGTAGCAGTAGTTGCAGTAGTAGTAGTAGTTGCAGTAGTAATACTAGTAGTATTCAAATAGAATAGTTGTAGTAGTACTAGTGTAGTTGTATCAGTAGTAGCAGTAGTAGTAGTTGCAGTAGTGATAGTAGTAGTAATCGTAGTAGTATAGTTGCAGTAATAGTAGCATTGTTAGTATTAGTATTATTTTTTACAAGCTTTTAAGGCAGAGCCATGTGAGTCACTATATGACTGTTTGGGAAAACATGAAAACATATAAAAACATGTAATCTCCTTAACTCTGTAAAAAGTGACAGTTTTTTCACCTCGATCAATTATTAAATAGAAAATAACACGTTGACCTTTTCCTATCGGCTCGAGATTAGCTGTTCATTTAACCATTAGCATGATGCTCTGACATATCGACGGCACACAGCCTCATTTAGAGAGAGAGAGAGAGAGAGAGAGAGAGAGAGAGCATTTCCTCATTCAGACAGTGTGGGCCAGAACGCAGAGAATGTATGAGAGGTGGAGTAGATATTGGTTAAAGAGAAAAAAAAAATCAGAAGAGAGGTTTCCTGAGCGGGACTCGGACGTGGGTGCTGGAAAGGCAAAAGCTTTATTGCGCAGTTCTTAACCACTCAACTATACCTGCTAAGTCACGTGATATAATGAACAAATGGGCCAATCTAACATCTGATTTTCCCGGGCTGAAAAATGATCCCAGCACACCACTGGCCGGCTATGATGCCGCTTTTGAAGAACTAAAAACAGAAAATTACAATTACAAAACATAAAGCACAGTTAATATATATTAAAACATAATTCAAATACCTTTTTATACATGAAATACTGTATAGTGACATCATCCAATGGAGGCCTGCAGGTAGCTCGACCTATGAAACCATACATTCAGATGTTTTCTAAAATACTTTTTTTATTTTAAGCTTTTGAAGTATTCTATTCACCTGTGAAGGTCTGTTTTGTGTTCCTCTCCCAATTAACTTGGTTTATACTTGGGGCTTTATCTAGAAAGGCCAAAACATGATTAGGTGGACTGATAAGATTTCAGGTCCAAGCACTAATAATAGTTAAATATTATATTCTTTGTGAACATGTGGCTCAGTGCTGTGCTCTGCTCCCTGGTGCTCAGCTCAGCTCTAATCAAAGCATGAAGTGAAAGGCTGAGATTTCCCTCCCCTGCTTTTTTAAAACCTTTGCTCCTCCTACTTCCTGTTCCTGTTTCCTACTTTACCCTGTCACACTTATATTTACCAATCTTTATATTTACCAATCTCTATATTTACCAATCATTATATTTACCAGTAGGCAGAAATGAGATTGTGTTTTTCTTTGGTGTGGTGAAAGTTGTCACTTCTGATCAGAGGCGTTTTGAGGGTCAGAAACTAAAACTACAGCTTCAGTTTCACATAGACTCCAGACATTTACTTGTGCTGCAAAGGGTTCTACTTCTAGTTTGAATTTTAGACTCTTTTAGTCAAACGTGTTGTTCCCATGTAGCTTCACTTGCTTTAGAGTAAAACTCTGCACACCTGAAAAAATGACAGGTGCGTAGGAGAAAAGGCTCAAGGCCAGAATCATAAAGAAGAAGAAAACTCCCGCACACTGTCTCACTCTTACAAATTTTATTACAACGTTTCGGTCCTTCGACCTTCTTCAGGTAAATGATAAGGACAACCCCTTTCATTCACATTTTAAAAGGCAAGGCACCGCCCATCAGGCCAGTGTCCAATCACATAACGAGAAAAGTTCACATGTCAATTAGACCCGAAATCGCCACAAAATTAAACAATACTCGTCTTTTAGCCACAATATATAGTTTTCAACATCTTTATATATTGTAACAATTTTTGTGGTTATTTTACAACATTAATACATTACAAAAAATGCATCATGTTTATTTTATTAATAGAAAAGTGTTTTTAAAAAGCGCCTTTTTAATATAGCGCACTAAATCTATGTGTACACAATTTAGACATTATAACATCACATTCAGTACAGCTCATCGTTGAGGCCTTTCGGATTAAGGGTTTGTAATGTAAAATCCAATAAGCTTCGCGTCTTTTAAGCGCGTGGTCGTGATCACCGCTCTAGATGGAGCTGGCACATGTTCAATTCCGCAAAAGCGCAAGGAGGATACATCGTGTTTTAATGAGTTAAAATGCTCTGGATTAATTAATGGACAGGATTGGAATACCTGAGGGCAAAATGTACTTTTTGGTCTAAAACTGATACCATTGATGATATTTTTTGTGTTTTTCGAGGCACTTACGAACAAGTCATGGATTTTGTGGATCTTATAAATCAGTTCAAAATAAATCTGAAATTCTCTTGCGAATACAGTAAAGAGAAAATACATTTTTTAGATATGTGGGTAATAAAAAAGGATGACCACTTGTGCACGACACTTTACCAAAAACCTACAGATAAAAACTCACTTTTGTTAGCCACAAGTGCGCATCCTACCCCTTAAAAAGAGGCCTCCCAAAAAGTCAGTTTTTTCGACTTAGACGAGTCTGCCACACTACGGAGGAGTTTGTTCTAAAGTCAAATGAAATGAAAATAAATTTAAGGAACGTGGCTACGCTGAACAATGGATAGAAATGCCTACACTACAGCTCTGTCCAAATCAAGGCACGAGCTTTTAAGAAAAAATAAAAAGAAAGAACGTACATTCTCGGCCATTTTTAATACTGTGTACTCTCCTCAAAGTAAACATGTGAAGTCAGTAGTTTTAAAACACTGGCATATATTAAATACTGACCAGAACTCTCCAAAATATTTAATGATCCACCTTGTTCACTCACAGAAGAGGTAGAAATTTAAGGGACATTTTGGTACATTCTGATTTTATGCTAACGCTCCTATTCCGAATGGCAATTATAGATGTGAAGTTGCGCCCAGTGCCACAACACCACTAAGACCTCCTACTTTTGGCATCCGTCCACTGGCAAAAAATTCCCGATCAGGAGTGTTATCACATGCGCTTCCACACACGTAGTTTATATGCTACGTTGCCCTTGTGGACTTGCGTATGTGGGTAAGACACGCGCAAACTAAAACAGCGCATCAGCGAACATAAAAGCGCAATAAGACGACAAGATCCTGATCTCCAGTGGCTATTCATTTTAACTCATTAAAACACGATGTATCCTCCTTGCGCTTTTGTGGAATTGAACATGTGCCAGCTCCATCTAGAGGCGGTGATCACGACCACGCGCTTAAAAGACGCGAAGCTTATTGGATTTTTTACAAACCCTTAATCCGAAAGGCCTCAACGATGAGCTGTTACTGAATGTGATGTTATAATGTCTAAATTGTGTAACATAGATTTTAGTTGCGCTATATTAAAAAGGCGCTTTTTAAAAACAATTTTTCTATTAATAAAATAAAATGATGCATTTTTGTAATGTATTAATGTTGTAAAATAACCACAAAATTGTTACAATATTATAAAGATGTTGAAAGCTATATATTGTGGCTAAAAGACGAGTATTGTTTAATTTTGTGGCGATTTCGGGTCTAATTGTACATGTGAACTTTTCTCGTTATGTGATTGGACACTTGGCCTGATGGCGGTGCCTTGCCTTTTAAAATGTGAATGGAAGGGGTTGTCCTTATCATTTACCTGAAGAAGGTCGAAGGACCGAAACGTCGTAATAAATTTTATAAGAGTGAGACAGTGTGCGGGAGTTTTCTTCTTCCCATGTAGCTTCAACCAGAACTGGATTGTGTGCAGCGCGGAGCTGGCAGCACTCAGCCACACAGCAGCACAGCAACATTTGAAAGGTTTGTAAATGTATAGGTGAGGTCAGAGGTCAAGTGACATGAGTGATGTGAGTAACTTGAGTGACGAGAGTGACGAGAGTGATGTGAGTGTGATGTGCTTTTAGTGCCTCACAGCTCACATGAATGAGAGTAAAATCTATTTACTTTGGTCATTCAGGCTACACTGCTGCTATGAATACTCTCCGGAAGAACTGTAACCGATTTCTTCAGCAAGCAGCAACTGTCAAAAATCCTCATGCATCAGTTTAGATACTTTGGTTTACTTTAGTGTCTTGTCCAGTTTTTCGTTGTGACCAGTTCAATATCCCGTCTTTAGGATTTCACCACTCATTATCCTCCAGGAGCTTGTGGAGCTGATGTAATAAAACAGATGTGGGCCCTTAATCACTCACTTAACGCAGCCTTTAGTGTATGGTGTGGCAGAGTGGGACTGACCTGCAGTGTCTCCGGAGGTCACAGGAGGACGCTGGCAGGTCGGGAGCATTGATTAGTGGATCGAATGGGTTGGAGTGTATTGATTTGGCTCATTCGTCTTTCCACACTTTGATTCAATAACACTTAAAGGTGAAGCGCTGCTAATGACATGGATTTGTGGGAGTAAGGGCTAAATGAGGGTCGTTTGGTCACTCATAATGTGGCTAGTTTACAAGTATAATGACCTTCACTCACGGTCACCGGACAAACATGAGAACTACTACTTTGGTATTTCATGTTTTCAAATAAAAACTTGTTTGAAGCTTCCGTTACTTTAGTGCTCCATCAGGTAGATGTAGAGGAAATAATAAAACCTTGCCCACAAAGTGCTAATGCAGGGGCGTCGGACTGGGGGGAGTAAATGGGGCCCAGGGCAGGAATAGGCCCCAAATAAAGGTCATTTTTGATTGTGAAATAAAAATAAATATGTGTTCATCTCTTGTAAAAAACAGAGCAAAAGGACTTGGTGAATTATTAGGAATGTTATTTTTGGCAAAATATTAACAGATGCTAGAGAGATTGTAATATTTTAAGCCAAGTTAGCAATGTCACTGAACAAACAGCCAGGGTTTGACACAAAACGATTAGTTCAATAAATGTGCATATTCACATGGTTTTGCGTTGGATATTGTCTATACAGTATATCACAACTTCTCAATCCATGTGTCCAAAATGATTTTCTAAGTAGAGTATATTTTGGGACAATTTCGACAAGGTCATAGCTTAAAACCAGAAATGATGCTGCACTCAAGGCCTGACACCACAGTTTTGTACCTGGGACCCAGAATTTAGTGCTACGCCCCTGTTGACATGCAGTTATGATGAACAATGGCAGAAACGCTCACACAGCTGGGGGAAATAAAATAGCTTTTCTGAGACTTAGAGGGAGAACACTGAACAGGATTAATCTGTTTTAAAGAAGCCACCTCTCCCATAGAGAATATTCCTTCATAGAACTGCTGACATTAGCCATCTGGATGCACAGCTCAACTCTCATGCATTTCTAGTCCACATTGAGCAAGTAACATGCTAATGCTATGCTAATGCTAATGCATTTGGCAAACCACAAAACCACCAATTAGTCCAGCGTTCAGAGTAAGACTGTATTAACTTTACCTGAGTTCAGCTGAAAACTCCCAGCCTGGCAGCATAGGTCGGTGTTAGCCACATTTAGCATGTAGCCACGATACACAGTGCTCTGGAGATGGCGACGCCCACTCATTAGATATGCAGAAACTTTCAAAACCAACACTGGCCGAACGAGGAAAACTAGAAGCGTCGTCTGTGTTGTAAACTAAGTCACTGGTTACAACACAAGGCCAAGCCTGGTTCCTCAGTGTTGATGTTGGGTTTTAATGATGCATTTGAGGTCAAAGTCGTCTTTTGACCTGTTTGAATCACAATGACTGCAATGGAAATTCCCACTTTGGAGTGAGCTCCGGTTGGTCACCAGCTGAAATGCAAAGATAGCAGCCTGCAGCCTCGCAAACCAATCAAAAGAGGCCAACATATGGGATGCTCTGGACTGATCATGTTAGGAGTGTTACACATATAGCACGGATGCGCTAAAATGTCTGGGACTTTTCTTTTTCACTTTTGAAATGTCTTGGTCTCGTTTTGAACTCGAGCGTATTTGTGCTCGGTCTTGTCTTGAACCTGGTCTGTCTTAAACCTATACTGGCTTATCTTGAACTGTCTATCTTGCCAGTCTTCTGTCTTTTACCCTTCTTATCTTAAACCTGGTCTTATCTGAACTGTTTATCTTAAACTCTATCACCTGGTCTTATCTTGAACCTGGTTTTTTTTTTTTTTTTTTTTTTTTTTTTTTTTTTTTTTTTGGTCTTGTCTTCTTGGTTTGTCTTAACCCGTCTTGTCTTAAACCTGGTCTATCTTAAACTGTCTTGGTCTTGTTTGACTTGGTCTTGTCTTAAACCTGGTCTTGTCTTGGACTTGGTCTTGTCTTGGACACTGAGACTAATGTCGTTACCACCACACTAAACTTGCACCAGGACCACTGTGACTTGTCCCAGACACAGTTTGTAATAAACATGTAGACACTGATGATTGAACAAAATTACAAAAATGCTCTTGATTTGGCTTGTTTCTATCTCAGTCTATGAAAGTCTCTTCTTGTCTCAGTCCAGACCCTCAGTGGTCTTGTCTTGGTCTTATATTAATGCAGTCTTGACTACCACACTAATATCTGTATTGATGTAGTTTGTCCAAAGGGACATGCTGACTCCGGAGACGCAGGCGTCCCAGAGCAGACCACAGGCAGCTTCTGGACAACTGTGTCCGGCATGTGTGTGAAGAAATGCACTCACAACTCAGCCTTTTGTCAAATACTCCGAATGCTTTCTTTATTACCTTTATGCAACACACTGTGAGTTTGAAAATAGCCTTCCTAGTAGGTCAAAGACGGCCCATGTTTTGTCCTTAGCTAAACAGAACAAAAATATTGAATCAGTTACAAGTTTTGCTCATTTACCTACTGCACTCTGAGCCTCGGATTTCTTCACCACAATGTGTTGTTTCACAGCAGTAAGAAGCCAGGTGTGCCAGTGCTAATGGCACTTAGCCACAATGCTAACAACAACCAACAAACAGGATCAGATTTTAGTCAAGCGGACTGGTTGGGTCCTATCATTATTACATGATTCCAGATAGATTAGATAATAACCAATATTGGCAGGACATGCTTTTAATACTGTTAAGAATTATTTAGTGACTTTATTGATAATTATTCCTCTCAATCTTACACATACAGCCTTTAATGATAACTTATTGCATCCAAAACAATTCCTAAGTTTGATCAATTCTTGTCACTTTTTCCAAATGTTGTATCTTCATACAATCTTACATTCTTCAGGTCTTGGTTTCATTTTGTCATGTCTTGGTCTTGTCTTGGTCTTGTCTTGGTCATGTCTTGGTCTTGTCTTGTCTTGTCTTGGTCTCATTTTGGTCATGTCTTGGTCTTGTCTTGGTCTCATTTTGGTCATGTCTTGGTCTTGTCTTGGTCATGTCTTGGTCTTGTCTTGGTCTCATTTTGGTCTTGTCTTGGTCTTGTCTTGGTCTCATTTTGGTCTTGTCTTGGTCTCATTTTGGTCTTGTCTTGGTCTTGTCTTGGTCTCAATTTGATCTTGTCTTGGTCATGTCTTGGTTTCATTTTGGTCTTGTCTTGGTCTTGTCTTGGTCTATGTCTTGGTCTTGTCTTGGTCTCATTTTGGTCTTGTCTTGGTCTCATTTTGGTCTTTCTTGGTCTTGGTCTCATTTTGGTCTTGTCTTGGTCTTGTCTTGGTCTCTTGGTCCTTTTGGTCTTGTCTTGGTCTGTCTTGGTCTCATTTTGGTCTTGTCTTGGTCGTCTTGGTCTCATTTTGGTCTTGTCTTGGTCTTGTCTTGGTCTTGTCTTGGTCATCTTGGTTTATTTTGATCTTGTTTTCATTCTTGGTCTTGTCTTGGTCAGGTCTTGGTCTTTCTTGGTCTTGTCTTGGTCTCATTTTGGTCTTGTATTGGTCATGTCTTGGTCTTGTCTTGGTCCTGTCTTGGTCTCATTTGTCTTGTCTTGGTCTTGTCTTGGTCTTGTCTTGGTCTTGTCTTGGTCATGTCTTGGTCTTGTCTTGGTCTGTCTTGGTCTTGTCTTGGTCTTGTCTTGGTCTTGTCTTGGTCATGTCTTGGTCTCATTTTGGTCTTGTCTTGGTCTAATTTTGGTCATGTCCTGGTTTCATTTTGATCTTGTCTTGGTCTTGTCTTGGTCTTGTCTTGGTCTCGTCTTGGTCATGCTGGTGCAGATGCGATGGAGTCTGGGAGGCTTTGTACTGGAGAGAGTTCCACTTCTATTACTGCAGTGTCAGACCTGAGTGTCCTCCAAACATCCTCATTTTGATACATTTTGTTGATGTCTTCTTCTTCTTCAAAGTCCCATTCCTAGAACAGTGTAAGATAATGCCAGAGGTCAGAGGTCACACAAGGCTAGATAAACTGTGGCGTGTGCTTACTGTAGCTCCTCGTGCCTCCGATCCACATGGGCATACTTCACATACACACAGCCTCCAGTGTCAGAACATTTCGATCTGTAGGAATCAGATGTACAAAGCTGTGTGTACTTGAAGGATTGTGTGGATTTAGGATTAAACGATGGTATGTAGATCAGTCTTTTACATTTAGTTTTTTTATGAAACATACAATTGATGTAAAACAGTTTAGAAATACAAAGAGGTTCATTTACTTTCTGTGCAAAACTAATAAGTCCTGCCTCTTAATAGTAAGATTTTAAAGTAAAAATGTATATCTATCTATACATACATACATATACACACACACTTTGTCAGCGTCTGTTTGCATGTTCTCTTGTGTTTGTGTTGGTAGCATGCTGCGGTGCAAGCTAACACCCTGTAACAGTGATACAAGGTCAATTTGCACCTCTGCAGCGTGACTGACGTGTGGCAGCCGAGAATACCCCCCTCACACACACACACACACTCCTACTGTAACACACATGTACTGTACATGTACATGTACTTGTACTGAGCACTTCACCTGTGGACTGTGGGGCAGCTGCAGTACACTTTATCATGATGATGTGAGAGTGGGTGTTCACTTCTTTAGATCAAACATCAGAAGTGTGTCTCTCTTTTGAAATATTTTGTTTCTTGTAAAAAATTTAAAAAAATGGAATTAAGGAACGAACAAAAGCAAAAGCCTCCCTAACTGCAAACACAGACTGTGAGGATGGTTCAGGTCGGGACATGTGCAGGTTTCATGTAATGTGCCAGCTGCAGTTCAGATTGGTCGCCTCATGGATCGGCAGTAGTGTCTGAGTTGATCCATTCTTCACCTGCTGCTGGTCGTTAGAGGAACCAGTGGCCTGGTATCGCTCCACAAGACGACTAATGGTGGAGCGGTGACTCCAAACACCCTGGAGACACAAGACAACAGCGTCCATAGCTCCATCCCTCTCTGGTTGAGACAATCGTGTGTTTTTGGCTTCATTCTGGTGCCTTTTATAGAGAAGACTTGAGCACAGTTAACCAGCGGTAAAAGTCAACTCTGAGTTTCAAACATAAACCACCCTGTAATGCACTCTTTATTGTTCTCACAATCAGTCAAGCCTGTCTTCAGTGCTCTATAGACTCAAATCAGGATGCTGACCCATTTTTACCAATGGACTCGTTTTTTTTAAGGAATTTTCAAATTTTAAAATGTTGTGTTTAAAAAAAGAAACTCAAATACATCACTATAACACCAGTGTTCATCAGTTTGAATATGTTTAGAATCAGAATGTTATTTTATCTTGTTTTAGGCTGAACAGATATTCATCTATCCAAGCTCATGTGTTTTTCGAGCCCGATCTCACAAGAAAGCGTCCATTTACCACGACATTACACAATATGTAAATGAGGTATGATTAGCACAAGTTCACGGCCGTCCTGCGTAATTATAGTATGTGTCACACCCCCATTCATTTCTATGGTGGTTGTTAAGACGTGTTCTGATCCTGATTCTAATCTTAACCTGGCCCAAGCCCCAGACCTAATCTTACACATTTTAGTAACTTTATGCCTGAACTTACCCGTTTCACTTGAAGAAAACGTCCCCACGTGGACAAGACCAAAACTTGTCCTATTTTGACGCTGTGAAATCTTGTGTCATTTTTATTCTTTTTCATATCGTGCTAAATGCACGGTGTAACATCAGTACTAAAAACAGCTGTGAAGTCGTGTTTTTGTGTCGTGGTAAAAGTACGCCCTCTAGTGAGAGTGTTGGTTTTTCTCACTGATGAAAGAGTCTGGTTTAGTCCTGGGTTTGTATCAGTCCTGGTTAAAACTAGCTGAGAGCTCATTAAATACACTGTGGGAAGTAATATAATATAATTTTTAAAGTTTTCAAAGTAAACGTCACAAACATGTGAATAAAAGTTCGTGCATCGCCGGCTGATTCTCTGTGCGCATAAATGAGGTGTTAGCGTTTGACAGACCATATCTTTGTGATTCTTTTTAGACAATTTAAAAGTCAGAGCTCAGACTTGTCTGTCAGTACAGCAGACCTGTCTTCCTCGTGTCACTGTGATAACCGCAGCACAAGACATCCTGTGTTTGTGGACTGTTTGTAAGAGCGATCGCAGCAGCAGCTTTCATTCATTCATGCGTCGTGTGACCTGCGTTTTTACCGACAAAGTAATGAATCACGAAATCATAGAAATAGCCTTTCTTTTGACAGCGTCTTGTCCATGTGACAGGTCTGCTTGCTGCTGCAGCGGTCGTTACCATGGAGACGTGTTCTGTGTTGGGTGGTTCCTCGAAGGCGTCCGACATGCAACATGAAAGCTTGTTTTAGTTCTGCTTTAGGATCAGGAGTGTTTTAAGCACATTTATTGGCACTGCTCCCCCCCTGAAAACTGTCTGCGCCCCACACTTTGAGAAGCATTGTTTAGGTCAGTTTACTCTAAAGGGAATGAGTCAGAGTTAATATTTGCCCTCTGCTTTGATGAACTCTACATTTAGAAATCCCGAATAAGCTTTTTTCGTTCCATGACGCATTCCTCAGTCAGTTTGGGCACGCCGGAGAAATATGTGGAAATCCATTATAGCCTTTAGCCACGTCAGATTTGGATGAGACAGCATGTGAGCTCTTTGAAATAATATTGATGGGTCTGAGCTGATGGCAAACGACAGACACACGCCAGCGTTTCACGAGCTCTACTTTATGAACAGATGGTTGCAGGCTTGTAGAGGCACTGCCATGGCTAAAGGCTACGCAGTCGATCACGATTCAGTATTCTCACTGCAGAATACTGACAATAAATCCCTAACATAGTCAAATTACACTTTCTGAAGCTGCGTTGGTTCCACAGGGTCTTTTACACCTGATGGTCTCCAGAACCTTGTCATTATTTGAGGGAAGAGACACTTTTCATTCACTTTTTTTTTGCCTCAAAGTCCAAGCTAATTATTTAACTGTTTATTTAGAAGTGGAATTGAAGATGTGTGTGGAAATTGTACACTCTCTGACACTGTAGTTTTTTGCACTTTTTCATATTGTGTGTGAGATAGAACAAGTCTCACACATACTGTTTCAAAAAGAAATGACTCCGTATTTCTGCTAAAACCGCATCAAAAGCAGCAGAAACACGAACATCCACAGGAGCAGCCATCTTTGTTTAGCTTGAATCAGACGCGGCGCATACAGCCCGTGTTAGCCCCGCCCTGCTACAATGTGATTGGGCCTCAGAACCACGCTGCTGTGATGTGATTGGCTGAAACACCGCTGGTTCAGACTCTCAAACTGGAAGGCCATGGTTTATCTTGTGTTTGTGAATTCACAAATATCAGGAGCTAAACCATCTGACTGGACAGGTTAGGTTGTGGATAGAGCCTAGGGTACTCGATTATGATGACAATAATAATCACGATTATTCAAACGATCACTTGTGTAGAGAGACTGCAGAGCGCTAGGTTTCCTTAAGTGTGATTTTTTTTTTCTTCTACTCAAAAACTACAAAAGCTAAAAACTCCAAATTTGACCCAAAGTTGTACCTTCATAGGACACATCTAAACATGCAGCCCATTAACGTTTGTCTTTGGATTTGTAAAAATTTAGCATTTTTTAAGTAATTTTTTTTTTTTTTTGCCTCGTGTGAAATTCAAGTTTTCAAACTGGCATTTAAGGGGTTAAGTTTCTAAGGATTTTTAAAAAACACATATTTGTGATTAGAGCAGGGATAGATCTTTAAAATGAGGTGGAAAAAAGTATAAAAAATATGAAACTATGATCGTTTTTGTCCTTAAGGTCTTGAGTGTGACACTTATTTTTTCCCAGTAATCCAAAGCACTAGCCAAAAAAAAAAAAAAAAAAATTGCCAAAAAATTTTACAAGATTTAAGCTTTGTTTCCAAATTTCATAGCCGTCATAAATAAAGTTTGAAAAACAGTTGAAATGGACATAAATATCCACAGAGAGTTAAATGTAGTGAGTGAAATATGTGACAGCTCTCACAGAAAGAAACGGATTCTAAAATTGTAGTAAAACCACCTCCATATCAGTGAAATTTAGGAGCAGGCTTATAAGTTACGGCCTATAATCACCATTACTCCATTACACCATTTTTGTTGACGATTACAGCAATAATTGTAATTGAAATTGAAATTCGATTAATTGCCCAGCCCTAATAGAGCCCGATGAGAACTGTGTGGAAACAAGTGCATGAGCCTATCACAGTTATGTCTGTGTCCTGGTGCAACATCAGTTCAAACTCAAACATGTTCCTGGCTCATGGTTCTAAGAAACCAAACTAGCAATCCAAAAAGAGAGGGTGGGCTCATTCTGCTTTCTGATTGGATAATCCTCATGAGAACCAAAACCCTAATTGACCTTTCGCCGAGCTCTGCCCCAAAACGACTCTTGTCCAATCAAACATTGTGTCAACCGTTGCTATGTAAATAAGGCTTGTCAAATCTTGAGCTCCAAGCAAGACGGTGAAGCGATGTGTCTACGGTTTATGTAAATCAGACCACAGATACCTCGAAATATTGACCGGAGGAGTTGTGTTCTTTCCATTTCTAAAACCGAAAACAACTGGAGCAGTTCCTACAATGGATTAAACAGTACGGGCGACTCAGGGCAGCTCCTCTACCAGCGAAATATATCGAACACACGTGTCTGCTCAAAGGTAAAACTAATGTTTAACTATAGCTATGGACTTACTGTGTTGTTAGATCTAGAGGCAAAAACACAAACTAGACCCAAGTTATACCACGACGAGGATAAAACTGCAGAAGTTACACTCTAAGCTGCTAAATTTAGCGAGCCTCTTAGCTTTAGCCAACACTGGTAGGTTTAGCTCGCTAACATACCTCGTAAATGAACAATATACTTGCAATAGAGAAAAATAGACCTTAACATATGAAAGTGAACTTACCCAGCAGTGAAGAGCAGGACAAGACTGTGCTTGTTGTATTTGAGGTTCTCTGATTTAGCTTGAGACCAGTAGCATTAGCCCTGAGTTATATTCCTCCGTTGTGTATTTTAATGTTTTGAATAAACCCCTCCGCTGCATAGTGAACCCCTTCTGCCTCGATCTAGAGAATATCGTGGAAAAATTGCTTTAAAAAAGTCACAAACGCGAACAGCTGTACTTCTTTCTGTCATTGAAGTCTATGGCATGTCGTCATATTTGACGGGCGTAGCAACAGTAACTATGGGGGGCGGGGCTCGGCGAAAGGTCAATTGTAAACATCAGCAAATGAACATCATGTCTATTGCTTTTTTAATTAAGAATAACTCCAATGACTCCAATAATTACAATGACTTTCGGTCAAAATAATAGTACATTTGGAGTATCTGTGACACATATGGGTCATGTTTATAAAATCTGAAATCAAAATCTTACATATGGTTCCTTTGAAGGGCTTTTTAGAATGAATAACTGTAACCGTAACCAATCAGAAGCAGCGCTGGGCGGGTGCAGTGGCTTTCCTGACAAGTCTTCATCCAAAACACCAGGAAATATGCTCAGACGTGAATTTTAAAGGTTTACGTCGTTTACTATTTTCTGTTTTGTAGTGGACAACCCAGACACCACAGCTTTAACAATTCAACTTCTTGCTCTACAATAACCATTTAGCTCCAGCAGATCTAACAGGCGCTGGGTTAAATCTAGCCTCATTCACACACCTGTCAGTGGTCATTATATTATGGCTCATCAACAAACGTGCCAACAACACACCCATCTCAATAAAGTCCACGAGCACGTGCCAGGCCAGTTCACCCACCACAGCTGCTTCGTAACGTCCCGCGCAGTCACACTGTCTGCGGCTGCAACGGGATATCCCAGCGCGGTGAATGGGAGAGCGCTGTTCGGCCATTTTAAGCGCGGCGGAGTAGTACTGGGTGTTTGTACACACGCTGAAATGTCCTTGGCGTACGCGGGAGGCACTTGTGGAGGCTGGTGTCGGGTTACTGATGCAGTCTGGGAGAAGGCTGCTGCTGCTGGGGTATCGACGCAGACACAGAGCAGCACTGCAGGAGTCAAGCTCAGATACGCACGCTTAGGCTTGGTTTAGTTTGGCTTGGTCCAGTTTTTGTTGTAGTTTAGTTTAGTTCTAGTCTAGTGTCTGATTTAGTCCATATTGATTCAGTGTGTGCTCAGTTGTCTCCTTCAGGAAATACGGCAGCTCTTTTGTCCCCTTCCAAACACATTCCTGACCTGAATGTCTCTCCTGAGAAACCCTGGCTCTTTGTTGTTGTTTTTTACTTAGCAGTGCAAAATGTGTTTAGTTGTGCTTTTGCTGCCTTACTTCCACTTTAAACTGAGAACATAAATAAACAGGTTAAATGTTTTTCGATTTAGTCAGCTAGTTTAGGTACACCAGAGAGCTGTAGGGGGAGCACTACTGAGGAAGAGACTTGTTGAGTTTTATCATTTTTTATTCAGATTGTCAAATGTAGTTGTGAAGAATGACAACAGCCACAATGAAATCTGTTGTAGAATTTCATCTCCATGTTCAAAATGATTAGAGATCATCCTTAGAGAAGTTTTTGAACTCAAAAGTATGATTTTATTTACAAATAGTAACATCATGCATGATTGAAAGAGGTGCACAGTAGCAGAGTGGTTAGAGCTCTGGCTTCCCAATAAGGAGGTCGTGGGTTCAACTCCCGGGTCGGACCATATCAACATCTCACGATCTCTCTGGGTGGAGTTTGCATGTTCTCCCCCTGTCACCGTGGGTTTTCTCCGGTTTCCTCCCACCTCCATGTATGTTTAGGTTAATTGGGCATCACTGTAAATTTCCCTTAGTGAGTGAATGAGAGAGTGAATGTTTGTCTGTCTAACCCTGCGGCAAGTTGGCCACTGTCCAGGGTGTTCCCCGCCTAAGGCCCAAAGTCACTGGGATAGGCTCCAGTCACCCACGACCCCTAACGGGGTTAAGCGGTAGAAAATGAATGAATGAATGAATGGTTCTTGTTTGTCAGGTCTGGTCCCTGTCCCGTTCCCTCTTCCTGGTTTATAGCCTGGTTTACACTGAGAGAAGTGTTTACAGTTGTCTTCTGAGAGGAAGACCTCCAGGTGCATTTCGGAACAATCTGATCTGAGTTAGCACATAGATAAGTCTTTAAACTCTTTTTCTAAATCTCTATGGGACTTTAGAATTCGACACTTTACTTCTTGAACCAGGGCAATCCACCACTGAGCTTTTTTTTTTTGAGCTTTAAGATATGTCAAAAAAAGTTTTACTGAAAACAGTTGCATACCATAGATTCAATTTCTAGACCTTTTAGTTAACTGACCAACTGAAATCAGTTGTTTTATTTTCAGGGCTTCCATGCTGAAATGTCACGTGACCAGTCTGTGTAGACACTTGGGACGGAAGGCAACACTAAGTCTTGAGACTTTTGTCCCATGAAAAGTGAGGATCGGTGGGATAGTCTGGGAATGATTCTGTCTTTGTAAAAAGCATAAGTTTGGTTTTATTTGCATTTATAGAAAGGTCTCATTCTCATAAAGTATGCTCCAGAAATGATACTGCAACAATCAATAATCATATCATCAGCATAGAAGAGATGGTTGGTATCAATAAGATCTTGACCAGCATCATTAACATTGATTGAAAATAGGAGTGGCCCCAAAACAGAGCCTTGAGGCATTCCTTTAGTGCAGTTTGATGTGTTTAGGAGCTACATTAAAGAAGAATATTGACGACTCTGGAAGGAAAGTACTTTTTTTTTTTTTTTTAAATGACTGAATTAGAGACAGAGACAATGTGAAAACCAGACATGAAAGCCTTTATGCTGAGACCAAACATCTGTCTTGTGTTTTGTCCATTAATGTAACAAGTCTCCACACAGTCTAAATCCAAGTCTCTTCCTCTCACAAGCAGCCTCTTCACTTCATTTTTGCTGATCGTGTTTGTTGTGTTTCTCTGAGCAGAACGGGAAAAGCAAGCCGTGATAATAAACACAACGGTTTTGAGTTTCCAGGGAAAGTGAAACATTTACAGCAGTGAAAGGGGATCTGCGGAACACGGCAGCAGATCAACAGTGTGAGGTTAGGTGGGGTCTCATCCTATAGAGCGGTGAACGTGGCCTGGCACGGACTGGTTCGGCAGAAGACAGACCAGGACACCACCCACGGCTACAATGACAAAACATCCAAACTGTGCTGCTGGGTGTTGTCTCCTTGTTTTCCCATGACATTGTAGAAAGGATTGTTCGAGGAATAGACTGCGTGTGTGTAATTTTAGAGCGCTGTTATGTCGAAAAGAATCATTTGTTCCAACATTGCTTCGTCATCACAAACAGTGAATATTGTGCTTTCAGAAAATGCACATATCATCAGCGTAGAAGTGATGATTGGTGGAGCCAGTGTGCAATGCATGGGTCTACTTTGGCCCAGGTGTGCACAGGACTATCTTTGTGGTTACATTTTGTGCTAAAACGTCAAACGCCAAATGACACAAACTCAGGTGTAATCTCTTAAACCGGTCATAAAAGACAGTAAGTGTAAATGCAAAACAAACTTCGATTTGGAGCTCACTGCTTCAACATGAGCCATGTTTCCATGAGGTGTCTGACTGCAGACCTCCTAACCCTAATACTGCCTGAGCAGCCAATCCCTTATACTTGCTGTTCAAATGCCATATTCATTTACCATAGTTTTTACTAAATAAAAAAATAAATAAATAAATAAAAAAAAAATCACAATAGGTCTCCTTAAAACTTCGCTCTGACTTCAATAGCTGGCTTTGAGGTGACATCACAACATTCTACTGGCCAATGTTAATTCAATGAGGTGGAGGGCAGACAAAAGAAATATAGCTTAAATGCAGTTTATTTTTGGAGTGCAACTGAGTAATGGGTCTAGTCATCCTAGAAATCACCACTTTTTAAATTAGCAAAATATTTTTCAAATTATTCCATGGCAAAGTCCAATGTTATTAATAAGAAAAGTGCCTCTTGCCTCCACCTGGCTTTTAACTGCCAAGAACTATAGAATGTGAAACCCACCTACTGGGCAGCACTTTACATTACAGCTCGGTAATAACATGGTAATGTATTAGCATACAAGTTTTACCTAACAGTGACTGTAGTGTCACAATGAGTTACTTTATAAGTTTATAATGATATTGTGCAGAATGTTATGCTTCTTTTACAGGTTTACCATGCTCATATTCACCACCATGTTAATTGTACTGAATAAACGTAAATTAAAAAATAAATTGTCTGCCTGTTTACAGAACCAAAAGCATTGAGGACTGAAGACTTGGGCTTTATTTCTATGAAACAAAGTAGAAACAGATAAAAGTGCATTTTGCAGCCCTATTTCTAGTTTATTACGTAGAAATGACCAAGTGTGTTTCCTGGTTTAATTTCCATAGTAAATATAATTTATTAATTATTTATTTTATAGAAACACAGAGTTATTCCATTGAGTCTTCACTGAGGATTGTCAGAAACATATATACACAGACATTGCCAAATTATTACACATAAATGCAACATTACACTACGAAATCCTTTGTAATTACCTGTGTTAGTGTTGAAAGCATGTGTGTTATTTCCAGGTCATTAACAGAAATGTTTCCTTGTTGCTCAGGTGATGACGCAGACACATGGAAATGACAAAATGAGTATATTACCTTGTAACAGCGAAGTAACAACAAATGAAATACATGGTAATTACTTTGTGATTACCTTGATACTACATAAGATAAGATAAGATAAGATAATACTTTATTGATCCCTCGAGAGGGAAATTCATTCTCTGCATTTGACCCATCCTGCAGAGCCTCTGGGCGTCTGTCAGGAGCAGTGTGCTGCCGCTGAACGGCGCTCGGGACAATCTCCATGATGTTGTGCTTGGCTTCGTCAGGGCCTTAGCTGGAGGAGCAGGTGCAGTTGGAGGTGGAAACTGGAGTGAGAGACAGATGACAGTCAGGTGCAGGTGGAGCAAGTTGATTCTGTAGACACATCACAGTCAGGTCCATGAGGAGCAGGTGAACTTCTGTTGTTTCAGTCGGTGATAAAACCATCCCCACAAAATCTTCCTCTGCAAAAGCTTCGGCTGCAGCAGATGTAAAAGTGCTGTAGCATTTCAGAAGTCCAAAGTTAGCAAAGTTAGCTTTTATAGCTTCTTGTACCATCTCCATGGTTACAAGACAAACAAACAACTCCATTCACTAAAATCCTAACTTGTGTCTGTTGAACGTCACAGGGTGGATGAAATCCCAAGAATCAAACTATTTTCACTGCATCGTCCTCTGCTGCTTCAGGTGTGAAAGTCTGACATTTCAGAAGTTCAAAGCTAGCGTAGGTAGCATTAGCTTTTGCATGGTCTCCATGGTAACGAGAAAAACAGATGTCTCCTTTTCACAAATCTGACAGTACTTTACTCCTGTTTGTTGAACATCTGAGGCCACATGTCTTAGTTGGTTGAAGTCCACAGTTGTCTTGCCAAAAACTGAGCTAAAACCAAAAAAGTTTCAAAAAGAGCTCAGTGCCTCCAGAGAGACAGCAAGAGAGCAGCCAACCACATTGCTATTACCTTGTTATTACCATATTATTATACCTTATTACCATGCTATTACATAATAATAATAATAATAATAATAATAATAATAATAATAATAATAATAATAATAATACATTTTATTTATATAGCGCTTTTCTAGACACTCAAAGACGCTTTACAGACAACGGCTAGTTAAAGGTACAATACACAAAAACAGTTAGCAATTACAACATGAATCAGACATTACAATTATAAAACATTAAAAGCAGATTTAAACAGATGGATCTTCAGATTTTTCTTAAAAGTGGTGAGGTGGGTGCAGTCTCTGTCCCAGAGGATGGGCAGTGATGGAGAAGGCTCTGTTGCCCCAGGTTTGGAGCTTGGTCCACAAAACAGCCTCTGGGACCATCTCCATGATGTGGTCGACTGGGTCAGGGCCTCAGCTCGAGGAGCAGGTGCAGACGACACAGGTCCAAGTGGATCAGATGAAACTTCTGTTGTTTCAGTCGGTGATAAGGCCATCCCCTCAAAATATTTGTCTGGAAAATCTTCTACTGCAGAAGTTCTGTAGCTTTTCAGATGTCCAAAGCTAGCAAAGTTAGCATTCATAGCTTCATGTCTCATCTCCGTTACAAGACAAACAAACAAAAAATCCTAACTTGTGTCAGTTGAGCATCACAGGGTGGATGAAAGAACCCCAAGAATCAAACCATCCTCACTGCAACGTCCTCTGCTGCTTCGGGTGTGAAAGTCTGACAGTCCATAGCTAGCGTGGGTAGCATTAGCTTTGTATGGTCTCCATGGTTACAAGAAAAACAGATGTCTTCTTTTCACAAATGGGACAGTACTTATCTCATGTTTGTTGAACACCAGAGGCCACACGTCTCAGCCGGCCAAAGTCCAAGGTTTTCCTGACAAAAACCAAGCTAAAAACCAAAAAAGTTTAAAAAAGTGCTCAGTGCCACCAGAGAGACAGCAAAAGAGCAGCTATAGATTAGATATAATGTAAAGTGGTACCTTGGCTTGAACTGAATTAATAGTGTCAAAAAACACACTTTATTCACCAGAAAACGTCTTAAAACAGTTCAGTTCATTTTCACATAGAACTTTACCTCTGACAGCAGGCCACGCCCTCAAATGTGATGTGTTGCAAATGTAGACGTCCATCCAAATGTAAAGCACTTGTGACAGGTTAGACTACATTTATCAGTAAAACAGAGTGAACATTTTGTTGATTTTAACCCACTGTGTCCATTCTGATAAGCTTCAATGTGTCTTCTGAGCAGTAAACCTGACACCTGAACATCAGCAGACGTGTTCCTCTCATGTAAAGGCACGCAGCTGGCCTCTATCAGTATTTCTCATCCCACAGGAAGCCGGCCTTTTAAAACGATTCTCCCCTATCCTCCGGCAGCTCCAGCGCTTCCCCTGAGCGGTGTAAGCTGATCCTGATGGTCCCATTAGCCCCATCCACCCCCGGGAGTCAGCGTCCCACCACCCGCACCACCAAACATCAAACATTGACAGGATCACGCCGCGCTGCTGGGATTGGCTGAGACCGGATCGAGCCAGAGCGAGACGTGGCTCTGATTGGTTCAAACCAGGAGAAGTTCCGGAGAAGAATCGATCCGTGCTCAGACCACTGACTGGAGCAGGGATGACCAGGCGCTTTCCACCAGATTCACTGTGAGCGTTAAAGATGCTTTATCTAACTGTTTTAGTTGTAAATGAATGCATTGTGTCTTTGTCATCTAAAAGTCTATTGTAATTACAGCATATTGTGGAAAAATCAGATTGTTGTGTATTTTCTCAATCCAATAATAAAGCATTTTAGTTCCAAAGAGCAGCTCTCTGATTGGTTGTGCTTGTGTGGTCCGTTTCAGTTTCACTTTGTCTGTAAGAAAGACTCTTCAGCCAGAACTGCTCCAAAACTGTATGTATGAGGATACTAAAGCTATTCCAAAGAGTTTTATGTAGATAGGAAGTAATTGAACACAATTCACATTTTGCAGTGAAAAAAGGGACTCCAGCTTTAACGTAAGACATATTTTCTTCCTATTTTACCTCTTTTTTTTTTTTTTCTCAAAGTTAGAGGTGCACAGTAGCAGAGTTCTAGCCTCCTTTTTAAACATTGATCATTTTTTCAATATAACAGTTTCTTGTGATTTACCGTCCTAAACATTGAAAAGATTGAAAAGATAGACAGTTTTGAATAGAAACAAGTAAACCAGTAAACATGGCCATAGGAAATGAACCATTTATTCAGATTGTATCTATAACTTGTAATGATTTTAATGTGATACCAGAGTGAAAAGTGATAGGGTACCTTGGAAGATATTGGAGCTGATAAGGGGTCCCTCGTCTGAAAAAGTTTAAGAGGTCTAGAGACCCTGCTAATGTCAAGAGAGTTCCTCCGCCTAAGGCTCAACAGGAACAAGTGGTAGAAAATGAAAATAGAAAAAAAAAAAAAAAAAAATAGACTTGAACAAAACTTTGTTTTTGTCACTTGGATGATTTTGTTGGAATAAAAATATGTCTCTAAGATCAACTCTTTTGTGTCTTGGAGGAGGGCCTCCTCTTGCTTGTTTATAATCTTGGACCTACAGGTAGAATATTCCCAATATGACCTGAAACTAATGCATCTGGAAGAAGTATGTCCCAAAAGAACATTCTAACTTTCCATTTCAATTGGGATGGAAAATTGTTCGAAAACTTCAAAAATTGTTTGAAGTGCGAATTGAAAGGCCAGAATCAGTGGGTTTTGCTCCTGCAGCCCCTGACTTCAACACATTCTGTATTTGTACAATAATAATACATTAAAAGTCTGAAGAAACAAAGTGTGAACTTGTGCCAGACCTGACTGAATGTGTTTTATGTTGTGTTAACAGCTGATGGTGGAGCTCTAAATCTGTTTACTGTTCAAATGTTCATAAAAATACAAGTTCTGACACTAACAACAGTGACTTTGTTTAAATGTCATTTATTATGGTTGGGTTTGTGTTTTAAGGTAAACAAAAAAAAAAGTTAATTAAGACGAACTAACAAAATCAAAGAAAATTCAAAATTGTGGTTGCAAAATTGAAAACTGAATTGAATCATGACTTTAGTGAATCGTCCTAAATTCAATGGGATGATACATTTGATTTTTCACTTCACAGTGTTACTTTAAAGAACATTTTGGCTGGAGCAGTTATAATTGAGAACATTTTCAGCCTTGCATTCATAAGTAAAAACACATATTATGTCAAATACATTTTTAATGATTTTTAGTTTTACTTTATGAAAACACAGCTGAGATAGAAGTCTTTTACCTCTGAGCCTCGGAGATCTCAGATCTTGTGCACTGGTTTTAAAAATCGTTTTGTGCATTTTTTAAATGAGGAAATCCATTTGATTGTTTCCTGTGTCATTTCCTTCCTTTTTTCCTTCCCTTGAAACCCATGACTGTTAAATGTGTTTTACTGAACTGTTTTTATAGTTTTTTGTCCCTGGTTTGAAGTCTTCACTGTAGGACCATGTGACTCTTTGTGTTTCCCCAGTCTGTAGACAGGACGGCCCACCCTGCTGTTACAGTATTTATTTCCTCGTTGTGGAACAAATAAAGGACATCTTATCTTATCTTTATTTGAGAACATGCTATAAGAACCTGGACCTTCTCTCCTCAAGAACATCCCTCAAATACGATGACCACCTCAACAACTCCTAAAAGTGCGACAGGTTTGTTGGTTTGGTGAGACGAACTAGACAAGTGAAAGAATTGATAGAATACACTTGTCTTTCTCTGTATTCTCTACCTCCAAACGTTCCTCACATAGACTGAAGTTTCTCTCATTGATGTTGGACGGGAACACTTTTGATTGACGTGTGGTACTACTTGTCAAACATCCTCCAGACAGATGTTGTGTTTGAATTCTCATGTTCAATCACTAATGATACAGCGAGACACGGCCTTGATATAACAGGTGACAGTACAAACCTCAGTCTCCAGGATAGGTCTGTCCTCGTCCTGCTAGATGAGTCACTTCCCTCTGACTAAAGCTTTGAACTGTAGGTTTCTGTTAGCCTGGATCTCTTAGACCGGTTCACTTCAAAGCTTTAAAGCGTCTTTAAACTTGAAAACTAAACGGATTTTCACACAGATTTTTTTTGTTGCCCTCATCACACATGTAGCTCTGATGTGGGACATGTAAGTCGACCACTTTTGTTATTATTGTGGTCTTAAGAATAAAAGAATGCTCCAATGTAGGCATGGTGTGTATTATGGTGGGTAAGTACATAAATATTGTGATAAAATACCACTTATAATGAGCAGTAGACTTTCTGTGACAATACAGATCAATACCCTTGATTGACTACTACGGGATGTTATTTACATGTCCGCATCATCCACTTGTTTACAGTCACTGAACACCATTTATCATTGTGCTTTGAGGTTCGTGACTGGTTGTAGTCGCCTCACCCATCACTGTGAGCTCTATGCCAAAGCCCAGTGGCCCTCGCTTACAGTCAGACGGTACACCCACTGGATGCTTCTGGTCTATAAAGCTCTCTTAGATATGGTTCCACCTTTTTGGCTTTGCTTCTCCAAAGAGCCACCAACCATTATAGTTTGCGCTCTAGTGACATTTATCAGCTGCATGTTCCTCGTGTTCGAACCGAGTTGGGAAAGCAAGCTTTTAGTTTCTCTGCTCCCTCTTCATGGAATTTGCTCCAGACAGAAACCAATTGCCCTGCTCTGGTTCCTTTTAACATGTTTGATCATTTTTACTTCAACGCCAGTGAGATTCTATTTCTCAGTGCTTGTGCTTTTAGATATATTAATGTAAACTTGTGTCTATAGCCTATTGTTAAATTATGCATTTCACCCTTTTATTTTAACATAATGTTTTATATTATATGAAATTTAAATATTGTATTTTAGGTCTGTTTTAAATTGAAATGAATTGTCATGTATTGTATTTTAGTTATTGTGTATATAGTGCTCTTGTCGTGTGCTGCTTGACCTCTTGGCCAGGTCCCCCATGAAAAAGAGATTTCGATCTCAATGGGTGCCTCCTGGTTAAATAAAGTTTAAATAAATAAAAAATAAAATACAAACAAGCTGCAGTGAATTGTGATGAAACACAGGGCTTGTTCAGTTCAACAGTTGTGAACCAGAATACGTAGGTAATGTGGTTTACAATGAGCCAAATGTAAAAGGATTATCCACTTATTTTGTGCTCTTGTTTTAGACATGATTTATCTCCAAAAAGTAAAAACACTATGTCTGATCTGAACAGGACATCATCACTGATCTAAAAGCCTTTTATCACTTATTTGATGTGATGTCTTCATCAAAGTTTTGTTAAAGGAGACCTATTGTGTCAAATTCACTTTTCTAAGTTTTTAACCTTGTTATAACGGCCTTCCTTCATCATTAGTTTACTCAAAGTCATATTTGAATTGATTCATACATGTTGAGTAATCTTGTATTGTTCTTCAGCTGCAGCTCAACTGTTCTCACCTACCACCTAGCCCCTCCCACTTGTCTGGATTTACTTGTTATAATTCAAACGATTAATACTCAAAGTGAAGCATGTGTGGTTCAATACTCTCCCATAGACACTTTCCAACAATAAAAAATAATTTTTAAAAATCTGTTGAAGTTACAAAATGAAGGCGGGGCTTATCAGTTCTGCAGTTTTGACAGGAAGTCAGTAGAGCTGTTTTATTTTAAGTTGTTTTAGATCAACTTTGGTTTTACAATGAACAAAATGTAAATTACTGATCTGCACATGTTCTAGTGTCTTACTAAATATACTGTATTAATATAAAAAAAACACAATAGGACCACTTTAAAGAAGGAAAAACGTAAATCAATTCTAAGTCAGACACTTGTTTTGTAATGTTTTGATTCTGACTTTCTGTAGGTGTAAATATAAATAGATGTTTTAATATTGTACCAGAATATCAGCTGATCATTTTTAATTTGATCATAAATGATGCATTTACCCATCTTAGTGCTATTTATTTAAACATCCACCATACATCTAAGACCTGTAGCAGAACATTGTTTAGCTTTTAAGACCACAATAAATAATCAAACTGTCCGATTATATGTCCTGTATCAAAGCTACATGTGTGACCTGTGAAAATCTGTTCAGTTTTCACAGACACAGATAAACCGCACAGAGCTGGTACAGTGCCATTCAAATGCATTGCACTGAGTAGAGCGAGTGACCACGCCAAGATGGCCGCCTACTCCTTCTACATCTATGGTGGCACCTGCTGCTCACTCACTGTTAGTGTCTCACTGTCTCTTTGGACACACTTACCTCACAGGAGCGCACAGATCTTAGTGCTTAGAGCAGTACTTCTCAAAGTGTGGGGAGCGCACGTTTAGGGGGGCGCTGAAAGTTTTCAGGGGGCTGGAGCAGTGCCAATAAATGCACTTTAAAATACAGTGGAAGCAGAAAAAATCAGAGAACGCCTCCAAGATGACAACAGCTGCAGCAGCGAGCGGAGCTGCAACATGGACAGATCCTGTCAAAAAAAGTCTAATGATGCAGATAAAACAGGAGACGAATGCACCATGTCTTAATTATGATTCATTATTTTGTCGGCTTTAACACAAGTCAAGCGATGCATGAATGAAAGTTCCCCGCTCTGCTGCTGCCCCTTTTCTCTCCCTCTCTCATAAACAGTAAACAGAGGATCTCTTCTGCTGCGGTTACAGCAGTGGACACAAGGACAGCAGGACAGAAACGAGTTTACGCTCCGCCTGAGTTTTAAATCATCCAAAAAGACCCAAGAATCACGAGATGCCGTATGACTTCAAACCGATAATTCATTAAATATGCACGCGGAGAATCAGCGCGATGCGCAAACTTTTACACACGTTTGTGATGTTTACTTTGAAAACTTAAAAATATGATTATTTCACTTCCCACTGTGTATTTAGTGCTCACTGAGCTGGTTTTAACCAGGACTATCCCAGAACTGGACCAGGTTTTCATCAGGATGTTAGTTACCTATGTAACTATAGTTCTAGTAGCTAAACTAAAACCATTAGCTTGGTTTTATAAATTTCTATTCAGCCTAAAACAAAATGAAATAACATTTTAATCCTAAAACTATCAAAACTGATGAACACTGGTAATATTATATAAAACTGAGTTTACTATTGAACTACAAATTAGACTTGTTTTAATATATAATTTGATGTTAGAATTATCTAAATCCTTTTCGTACTTTTGCAGACGGAGTAGGGGCATGGATCATTTTCTCCATTCCAAAGGAGGCATGGCAAAAAAGTTTGGGAAGCACAGGTTTAGAGTGTATGGAAGTGAGTAGGGAAAGGACCATAGAGTCCTTGATTAAAGAGTTGGCCATGCTCAGTGAAAGCCATCTTAGTAACATGTTTCCCGTGTAGAAACAAACATCTGAAGTCCAAACCAATCACAGGCTCATTGAAGGTGTGTCAAAACTGCTTTAATAAATAACTGGGATGATTAAGAACAATGAAACATCGTCCAAAGAATGAAAACTTTTTTTTGCTTTGTACAAAAAGAACTGAAGTCCCTTGTAGAATAAAAGTATACAATCTGCATAATCCAGCTTTAACACCAGCAGTGCTGCAACGTAATTCTTTATTTTGTCGTGTCCCATTTACAGAAAACACAATGGCGTTTGAGAGAAAGACATGATATGAAACTTTTGAACTGAGTTGGTAACTGAAAATGTTCTAATGCAAACATGGAAAAGAAAAAGACATCTGGAGCCACTGGACCGGGCTCTCCTCCTCCTCTTCCTCACAAAACTGGGCAAAGTGAGAGCGGGAGAGCACTTGACTTTAGGCACGCCACAATACACTTCACAAAGAGTTACGTTCTTCAGAGAGAAAACAAACCAACAACATAAAAAGATGATACACAAAAATGCAGGACTGTTTTACGGCGAGGCACCGGGCTCAGGCAGAACGTTCCGGACGGGTTTACAAATGATCCGATCAAACATGACCCGATCAGCAGAAATCATTTGGAAAAAGAGTACCGAATTACAGCAAGCTAAATCCAAAATCATCAGGATTAAATAAAAACATCAGCTTAAACCAGAGCTAATTGAAGAAAATAACGCGTCTCTACTCGCAGCACTTGAACCCATATTTTTTCTTTGTGCGTACATTAAATACATGTTTTTTTTTCTATATATTCCACATTAACAGAGCATTTGCAGACCCTCTGGACCCTGGGCCGGTGCCTCACAGTAACTTTAACTGTGGGACTCTGGATATGACGTGTTATAAAACCTGCCTATTTCAACTGGCATAAATAAAAGGAATGGCATTGCAAAAAAAATAAAAATTAAAATAATAATAATATTAATCATATATCAATAATAATAATAACAACAATAATAATAATAAAAATGTGTGACTTGTCTTTAAGTTACTTATTTCAAATATACACAGCGACTCCTTTAGTATTTACATCTATGTACAAAGTTGTGTTTTGATCAAATACCTTGCATGGCGTTGCTGTGAAATTGAACTTTCTAAATGTACATCCCTTTGAGATCTGAGAACACAGAGGTCAAACTGGGCAGCGCGACTCAGTGGAAAGGCACTTGCTACCAACTCAATACTGCAAACTCCTCGAACCGAGCTTTCAGCCACGACAACTGAGACTGGAGAAACTATGGAAGGCCACGTAGTAGGCACTGGGGTTGGTCCCCTCTCCCTCCAGGCCAAGGTTTTGGTAAGGCTGGCGTGGGACGGCCACAGGTGGTGGATCAGAGACGGAGAGAGGAGGGTCACAACACACCCCTCCCTCGCCGTCCCGTAGTATCTGCCCCATACACTCAACAGGAGCCTGTGTCAACGCAACGAAATCATCTGAACAGAAATGTCTTTATACAGATAGCATGTTCACCTCATCTCCAAATGGTACAACTCCAAACATAAATTGCAGAGAGATCTTGCCTCCTGAAAACAAAATTAAGCTCCTTCTGTACATTTTAAAGAAAAACAAGTGATGAAATAAAGAGGATGTTCACTGTGCTCAAGCCTGCTGATCAGGTGACAGTGACAAAAACATGAAAACAAAGAACAGCTTCTTAACACAAAGCCTTATTTCCTCCAGTGAGTCCAAAATAAGATATTAGCTGCCTCGCAGCTCCTCTCGCTGGCCTCGCGAGTCCTTGCTTCAATTGCTTATACACAATGATCTGTGAGATCTTTTTTCCCGTTGAACACGGCGCTGACATTTTTCCAGCGGTTGTCTTTGGGGCTGTAGCCGGAGGTCCGGTGGGGTGATTTGAGGGGTGGGCTGGAGCTCTGGAGGGTGCAGATGACTGCCCCACTGGACTGCACTGCAGTCTTACAGTACTTGGAGTCGGCCTGGGCTCCACAGCTCTCCTCCTCCATCTCTCCCTCCGTCTCAGTCTCCTCCTCCCCCTCCTCACACGTCCGACACGACGGACCCATGAGCTTTCGCCGCTCCTGCTCTGCTTCCCTGTTGCTCTCTTTGAGCTGCTGGGACTGTCCCACCACCACACGGAGGGGCTCCCACTGGTTGTTCACGTTGTCGTCGGTAACAGGGCGGGTGTTCCTCTCGCGCTCTTTTCTCCTCTTACGGGTCCACCACACACAGACGATGATGCAGAAGAGACAGAGCAGGCAGAAGATGGCACAGAGGAGGGGCACCAGGTAGTCTGAGGACACACACACTCAGTCACTATTACAGGACACCTACAATCATCTAAACACATCCTGGTGTTTGCACTCACCCACTGAGGGGGGCATGACCCGCGTCTCCACTTTGACCTCAGTCACAGCCAGGAGCATGGTGCTGTTGTGGCGTTTGGACAGAGCACCCACGATGGTGCTGGCCACCTGCTGCACCAGGCTGTGGTCCTGGAGGTCCTCCGGGTGGAACGACTGCACAACAACACGCACAACCATTAGAGTCACTTTGTTACACCCAGCGCCCAAAGAACAGTTCCCAGACAAAAGGAGATCAAACTCAGATTAACTTACAATGGCCACTTCGACAGCATCCTGGTTTGAATGAGAAATGTCACAGAGAAGGAGAAGGGAGTGGTCCGTGGCCAGGCTGCGGATGTCGGGAAGGTACCTGAGCTGAAAGCATATATTCTCCACCGTGGTTCCCTAAATAAACACACACAACAAGATTAGCCAAAACAGTGCCAGGAAGTGCAGACAGGAGGGTGTGGGCGCGTAGGACCACTCACTCTGGGCACTTTGTCCTGGCCGAACACCAGAGTGATCCGCCCGCAGCTGTTGTCCAGGTGACCGGAGTTGGGCTGGCACTTGGTGGGCGGTTGTGAGGGTGAGTGTCCTGCCACAGAGCACACCCCCCCACTGGTGACAGGGGGGAGACAGGCAGCCCAGGTACTTATGCTCCACACACTGTCGGCCCGCAGGACACACCTGCCTCTGCTCCTGCTCTGACGACTGGATCTGACACGGACGACGACCACACACCACCTGCAATCAGAACACACGAGGAATCACAACACTGGAGTGTTTTCTGCTTAATATGGAGCTTTTGGTTGTAATACAGCTTGTCTGAGATCTAATGTGTCCAGATACATATATAATCTATCATTTGCTCAGGGGGGTCTGGGGGTTCTCTCTCACGAAGATTTGAACCAAAATGGTGATATATTCTACATTCTTAAAGATTTAAGCAAAATGGACAACATTTTGGAGTAACAAACGTTTTACGTGTTGCAGCATGACATCAGCTCTATTTGTTTCAGTAAGTCACATGTGACAAACACAAGGCCCGGGGTCAGATGTGGCCCTTCACAGCATTTTTGCGGCCCTCTTATCAGGTTTACTTAAATCTTATATTTGTGCCAGGAGTAATCTGGGTTTAAGCACAGCGTGCAGCATCTGCAGCGTTAGCAATGGAAAAGTGAGACATTTCAACTTAGCAGAGTTGGATTTGTGGTGTTGTGCAATTACCTTAAAACTCGCTCACTAAGTGAAATGTGCTTTTAGTTTGTATAAGTTCAATAGTTCTAGTTAGTACTGAAGTTGTGAGGTGATTCGTGCTAAGCTAACAGTGGAGTGCCTCTGTCCTGTCGCTCCATCTGACGCTTGTTTATACGGCAAGCATCACAGCAGATACAATTTCTCTGACACAAACACGAACATTCTTCATTCATTTTGATAAATCTGCTTGAAATACATAGTCCTTAAACTTCTGATTTCTATACTTAAGAGATTTTAAGACTTCTTAATGACCCGCGGGAGATGGACTATCCAGGCCAACACATTCTGATCTGTGTATTGTGATTGCCTCTACAGCTGCTGGTCGATAGAGAGCCAAAATGATCTTAAGTGGTACTTGAGAACCAATGGGCAAAATCACACATTTGGATGTTTTTTTAATAACTTCTAGTCTATGAAATGAACTATTTATTTTTCCAGTTTTGCAAAACCCATGGGAGCCCTGACTTACGTTTTTTGAGATTAGAACAATTTGATAAGACGGTTGAAAGCTTTTGCATTAATGTGCCTTTAACTCGTTCCACAAACAAGCTCGGCCAAAGTTGTTCCACTTTTCCAAGAACATCTCATCGTAGTTACGCAAACAGACTAAATTGCTGAACATATAGAAAAGACCATATCCTATGTCCTGCCCCTGTAACAAATGATCCAAGCAACTGTCCAGATTCATTTTCACAACTCAGCTGCTCTTAGCGTGTGTTTGAACTCCATGGAACAGTTAGCTGGAGGTCTTTTTTCTATTCTTCTGGTCGCCGGACAATAAAGGGCTGATTGTGTGTTTGGGAGGTGCCATGTTACCTTTGTGCAGGCCACTTTTCCGTTGAGGCAGTGGCAGCTGTTGCATTCTTCCTCCCAGCGGCTGCCGTGAGGGAACTGCAGCCCGGCGTAGTGGCACGTCTTCCCTACGCCGATGACTGCGGGAAGCACAGCAGTGAGTCAGGGTTTACAGAAACAACAATATCAGGGTCATTTTCTGTTTTCCAGTACTTTTAAAGAATGCATTTTAAATAACTCTGGAGACATATCGGAAAGAGTATGATCAGACGAAATGAGAACTGTTTCCCTGCCGATGACACCTGTTTCTGTCACAGACTTTTTATTCTCTGTGCTGACTTTGTCTACAGTCAAATACATGATGCAGTTTCACAGATTCACCAGCAGAGGGAGGATAGTGTGAGCACAAGGACCCAGAGGGAATACATGTGCTCTTTTCTTGACATTACCCAGCACAATCGGCTGTTTACGTGATCAGCTGCTTCTGGAGGCCGACTTTCTTTTCAAACAGATTACAGACGAAACACATAATTCCAGTTGCACAAAGTTTTCTGTGAGTTGTGAATATTTTTAAAGTTTATAATTAGCAAAAAGGCCTGACAGAGAAGAGAACAGAACTGGCACTGGAAAGAGGTACATTTAACGGCTTGACATCTAAAGAATGCGATTGACTAGAACCCGAAGAACATCATCCCAGCCAAAGCAACAAAATTCAAGAAGAAGCACATTAAGGTCGATTTTCAAGGCCGATTTTTTTTAAGTTTTCAAAGCAGAGCTGGAGTGAGATAGTATAACCAAAAAACCCTTCAAGCTAAACTATTCTTCTCCCTGGTACAAGTGCGTCTCTTTCACACAAAGTAATGATGCTCGGTTGTATTTTGGCCCAAGAAACAGTCATTTCATATCGTCATGACAGACATTCATATTCTTCATACTGACAAACAAACAAGCTTTATTAAAGGGGTCCTATTGTATTTTTTTTAATATTTAGTAAGAATCTAGAGCATGTGCAGATCAGTAATTTACCCTTATGTTTATTGTAAAACTCAAAGTTGATCTAAAACAACTTAAAAATAGAAACAGCTCTACTGACTTCCTGTTCAAAACTGCAGAACTGATAAGCCCCGCCTCTTCATTTTAATATGTAACTGTAAAAAGCAACAGATTTTTAAAAACTATTTTTTATTGTTGGAAAGTTGCTATGGGACAGTTTTGAACCATTAAAGCTTCACTTTGAGTATTAATCTTTTGAAATATACCAAGTAAATACAGACAAGTGGGAGGGGCTAGGTGGTAGGTGAGAACGGGGATTTCTGAGCACTTGAGCTGCAGCTGAAGAACAAAACAAGATAACTAACATGAATGAATCAATTCAAATATAACTTTGAGTAAACTAATGACGAAGGAAGGCCATTATAACAAGGTTAAAAACTTAGAAAAGTGAATTTGACGGAATAGGTCTCCTTTAAAAAAAAAAACGTTTTTAGTTTGTAAAATGTGCTATATAAATAAAGTGGATTGGATTGGATTAAAGCTTGTGCTACACCAGAGTCATAGAACAAGAATAAAACTGAAAGACATGTTAATCAAATCCAAACTCCAGATTTAGGATTGGAGAGAGATAAAAATAATTCTTATTGTTTCAGACTAAGCTGATACTGAAGTATCGGTATCGACATCATCCAAAGAAAAACCCATATCGGTCGATCTCTAGTTGACAAAATCCAGCAAAACAAACAATATGAGATATGAATTGGCTCAAAGCTCACATAGATCTAATAAAAAAAAAACAATGTGACAATGGAGGAGCACAAGGACAGGCTTAAAAAGTACTTTGTCTGGAGGAGAAGTGAGGCAGTTGTGCTTTTGGATGAGTTAAAGTTTACTAAACACACCGAAGACACCACCTCAACCTGGTCTGACTACAACATGAAACAAAGTCTTTTGAAAGTACTGAAGATCACAGAAATAGTGTGAGTGGGATAGTTACACTCTTGACAGCGCGAGCCTCTTCTCCCGAGTGGACAGATGCAGCGGTAACCGTTGATCTCGTCCACACAAGTGGCTCCGTAGGCACATGGGACGACTGGCATTCGTTTATGTCTGCAAACAGGGCAAAGATCAAACATTTTATTCTAGAGCTATAGAAAATGACCAAACTGTAACAGGAGGAAATCCACCAGTCCTCACACGTCATGATCAAGTCAGATGGTAAGCAGCTTTTCTTCAGTTAAGACTTTGAGGAGTGTTGGAAGTAAAACGTTTGAAGATAAACTAAAGAAAGATATCACTAGTACTTCATCTGCTCAGGTGAATTTATACATATCAGTTAATGTATTTGCACTTTTTTCATTATCTGACTGGTGTTGCGACTTCTCCTCAAGTGGAACTTATATATATATATAGAGAGAGAGAGAGAGAGAGACAAGAGGTGAGTTTGGGCAAAGTAAACTTTGGATTCAGCAGAAAGAGATGTGTGACACTTTGCTTCAGGTCAGAAACACTCCAGTCACATTCTGATTTGTTGAAAGTCAAATGGATTCAACACTTGTTGTAGATGATATTAGTGATATTTTAAGAGCTGATTTTTGCAGAGTTTAGTCATTTTTTGATCTGATTTTTGCCAGTGGCCCTTGGTCTTTTATTCTCTCGGTCCCAAAAAAGCTCGGACAGGAGCGAGACTGAAACAGGTCTCCCGGGTCTGTTGTTCCCACAAAATGTGCGACTTAAGGGGTCTATCCCAGTGACTTTGGGTTTTAGACGGGGAACACCCTGGACAGTGGCCAACTCATTGCAGAGTTAGACAGACAAACATTCACTCTCTCATTCACTCACAGGGGAAATGACAATGATGCCCAATTAACCTAAACATACATGTTTTTGGAGGTGGGAGGAAACCGGAGTACCCGGAGAAAACCACGGTGACACGGGAGAACATGCAAACTCCACCCAGAGAGATCATGAGATGTTGGTATGCTTCGACGCGGGAGTCAAACCCACAACCTCCTTATTGGGAAGCCAGAGCTCTAACCACTCTGCTACTGTGCCCCCGTAAAGTATGCCTTTCTTGGCTTGTGCTACTTTTACTCCGGAGTGACTTATCATCTGGAAAACACAAATTAGCCTTTGGCTATAAACACTGTGGTACCTGCATCAGACAGCTGTATGCTGATCTAGGTTTGCTTTACCTGTCCCAATCAAATAAACAATAAATAAAATAAGAATAGTTCACTGGTCCTATGTCATAACGGAGTAATTGCAGAACAGATTATTTCTTTTCACTTTATTTTGACATAATGATCAGCGCTAACTTATAAACAAACAAAAAAAAGTCGGCTGAATACTGTACCACCAGCAAACAGCTATTCTGTTTTAGAACTCACATTACTACGTGATTTCAAAGTCAAGTCTGACTGTCTTCAAAAATTACAGGATTTTCCATTTGCTGGTTGTGTCAAGTTACCCAGTTTACATGCACGTTTGACAAATCATTTAAATGGCACTAGTCTGCTTATCCGGTTTTCTCGGCCTGCGTGTAGAGCTACTTTCACTGTCTGATAATAGATTTGTAACAAGCTCCAGAAGGAATGTTCTCTTGCCAAACATAATAAAACTCCACCATATACAGTCATTTGGTCATTATTCTACCATGAATATGTCCTACCTTCTGCCACTGTAAAGAACAAACCAAACAACCAAACTCCCGATGAAACGATCAGCTCATTTAAACCAAACTCACCCACTTCCATCCCAACAAAGCCTTATCTAAATCATTCATGTCACGCGACCTTTTCGTTCTCCCAGATCCCTCATCATCGTGTCCTCTCACCGATAAATAATTCAACCAATCAAACGCCACCGCTGCACCCAAAAGCCATTTAAGCTGCTTTTTCAATGGCCTCACTTTGCTCCCGAAATCACCTTGAGCTGCCCCTTTTGTTCCGCCCGCTTCACATCAACACAATCGCCGCAGAAAAAAAAAAACCCTCCGATTTGGGCTTTGGACAGGAACGGCGAGCGCTATCCGGCCCGGGACAAAGGGGTGAGAAGAGGAGAGTTTCAGGGTCACTGGGTAATTTGTCTCGCGTGTGCGTTTGTGTGACCGCGTAGAGTGTGGAGGAGGGTTCACCTTTGACCTCTCCAGCCCGAATTTAGGTGTCAGGGTGTCCACCGGAGCCCCCCCATCCTCCCATCCTCCTGTCACTCAAACACGCTCTTAATCATAGAGGGCCAGAGATGGGGTTGTTCAGAGGAGCTTTAAGAGAGAACTGCCATTGTAAAGCTAAAGTCCAGAGAAAAGGCCAATACTTTACATTTTCTTATAGTTTTTGAGTTGATTTTACTCTAAAATGTACATCTACTTTATAATTCACTACTATGTCCTTAAAGATAACAAACTGAATTGATCAAGCAAGCAAATGATCAGAAAATAATCAATTTTGATGTCCGTCTTATAAGATAAGTTCGGTATAATGAGAGGACGGGACATTCGGCAGAGTGTGAGAACTCTTAACTTAGTACCAGAGTTGCCAAGTCCACTTTTTTACAGCGACTTTGAAAGTCTTTTATTGGGGAAAGTAGAGGGCTGCAGGTTTTTTGGGGGGCTTGCTTGTGAGCGTTACTTGCTTGCTTTGCTTGATCAAATGTTTTATTGAATGTGTATTGTTTTATTTTGATTTCCTTTGCTAAAATTAATAATCTTGGGAAGTCCTCAGAGACGACTGTTGATTTTGGGCTATACAAAAATAAATTGATTTGATTTGATACTTAAAGGCCATAAAAGAGGTGATTTTTGGCCGTTTTTCAGGTTTGATCCATGAAATAAAAACCATCAATACCAGAATGTGGACAGTTTGAAAGTTTTAGCAAATTTTCATGTTTAAAGTTGTTCTTATTGTAAAAAAAAAAACGATTAAAATATGTCACAATTTTTAAAGAAGACCTATTGTGATTTTTCTATACATTTTAGGAAGAAACTATGGAATATGTAGATCCATTTTGTTCATTATAAAACACAAAAATGATCCAAAACAGAGAAATAGAATCAGTCCATTGACTCAAAACAGCAAACAAACAGCCAAATTACCGGAATCTGACTTTTTGAGGAATCACAAGTAAGTACAAACAAGTGGGAGGGATAGGTGGTAGGTGAAAACAGGAGTTTTCTGAGCACTGGAGCATCAGCTGCAGGACAATGCAGATTACTCAAACATGCAGGAACCAATCCAAATACAACTTTGATGATGAGAGACACTGCTGTGACATGGTTACAAACTCACAACAGTAGATTTTCTTAACACTTGTTTCGCTGTGATTAAATAATGATTAGGTCTGAGGTCGCTTGTTCTCTTTTTTTAAAAAAGCTTGTTGCTCTCTGGAAATCTGGCACCTCTGCTCATTACGCTGCAGCCAGTTGCACCTCGAGCCTGGCATGTGCGGCATTAGTCTGCCACCCAACAGCACACGGTCTATTTCAATTAAGGTGAACAGGAAAATGTGTTAGGCCAGCAAAGTCACAAACATAGACCAGAGCCAGCGCTAAACGTATTACTTTTGTCCAATCCTTACAGTACAAAGGGTTAGGTAACAAGTGAATCAGAGGAACAGAAATGACAGATTCAGAGACAGATTTATGCTTCTAAACTAAAGCAAGTCGGACCTCAAAATGGTCACTAATGTTTAATTTGAGTTGTTTTTTAACGTACTATTACAACCTAATTTAATATAAAAGCTTCATTGTGTTTCTCTGGTGCTGTGCCATTTCTCTCCAGATGTTGACCCTCTCTCTCTCTTTCTCTCAGTATACTCACTTATCCGACAGTCCGGTCCGGCGAACCCCGGGGCGCACTCGCATCGAAACCAGTTGACCCCATCCACGCATATCCCACCATTATAACTGCAACAGAAGAAAAAAAACACATTAAAATAACTATCTGTAGAGCCACATCCTTCCAGCTGCTACAAGCCTCGTGTTTTTTGTGTTTTTCGTCGCGGTGGGGGTGACGCTGCATTCAACTCATCAATACAAGCTAGCACTTTTCAGATGCTAATAGGCGTGTCCGGCCCCTCCCTCTCTCACTCTCTCTCACCCCTCACTACCCTCCCCAGGTCGAGAGGGAAGTACAATAGGAGCCAAAAAAAAAACCGTCCTCCCCCTCTTCCCCTAAACCTGCATTCAAGCACAAAACACCACGTCCCACCTCTCGTCTATTCTCTTCCCCGGCTCTGAGATGCCTCTTTGAGCTTTGATTTAAGGACAACTTCTACGGAGCCTATGCACACCCCCCACTCCACCTACTCCCGAAAAAGATAGCCTAGCTCCTATGCACCCAATGTGCATCCCTTCCTCACAAGAACGCACACTTGTCAAAAAAGAAAACTTGACGAGATGATTTTATGTGTTACGTATTGTGTTGCAACATTTTGTGATTTTCTGAAAATAATTATTGAGCACTGTATTTTAGTCTTAGTTTAGAGAAGCTAACTTGTAGCATGCAGTAAACCATAAATTCTTACGTCTTCTCAAGAATTATGTCAAACAAAGCCACAGATATAACCATTTACTACGCAATTACAATTTATTTCTATTTCATTGCTTAAACGTCCTTGAAGACGTTTAGACCTGAAGACACTACATATAATTGTTCAGAAAAGTCATTTTAGTGCTGCACGCTACAAGCTAGCTTTTTTAGTTTGGAGAAGCTAACTTGTAGCGTGTAGTAAACTACTTCCTTGTAAGAATTATGACAAAACAAAAAAAACAGATTTGACTATTTGCGTCACAAGTAGCTTACAATATGTTTCTATTTCGTTAAACAGTCCTTGAAGACGTTTAGACCAGAAGACATTGTATTTTAGTGCCGTATGCTATAAGCTAGCTTCTCTTAGTTTGGAGAAGCTAACTTGTAAACCATATTTGCTTACACCTCTTTGTTAGAATTATGACAAAAAAGCCACAGATGTAACAATTTACAACACAATTACAATCTTTTTCTATTCCATAGTGTAAACAGTCCTTGAAGACGTTTAGACCTGAAGACACAGCACGCTACAAGCTAGCTTCTCTCAGTTTGGAGAAACTAGCTTGTAGCGCGCAGTAAACAGTAATTCCTTTTTAGTTGTTGTTTAGAATTATGACAAAGCCCCATACACAACTAATTACAGTACAGTTACAATGTTTTATTTTATAACTTAAACAATCCTTGAAGACTTTTAGAGCTGGAGGTCTGTATTTTAGTGTTCAATCATTTCATTTTAGTGCCGGAGAAGTTAACTTGTAGCGTGCAGTAAACCATAATTGTTTACTTCTCTGTAAGAATTATGACAAACTAAACCACAAATATAACTATTTACAACTCAATATTTTTCTATTTCATAGTTTAAACGACCCTTGTAGATGTTTAGACCTGAAGACACTGCATTTTAGTGCTGCACGCTACAAGCCTGATCTCTTAGTTTGGAGAAGCTAACTTGCAGCATGTAGTAATCAGTAATTCCTTTTTTTGTGTTATAATTAAGACAAAGCCTCAGACGCAGCTAATAACAAGACAATATTTTGTTTTTTTCTTAAAAAAACTTCTAGAGCTTTAGAGCTGAAGACAATGTATTTCAGTGTTCAATAATTTCATTTTACTACAGTACGCTACAAGCTAGCATTTCTTAGTTTGGAGAAGCTAACTTGTAGCGTTAAGAAATTGTTTACTTCTTTGTAAAAATTACGACAAACAAAGTCACAGATATCCTCTATTTACAAGGCCATTACAATATTTTTCTATTTCATAGCTTAAGCAGTCCCTGAACATGTTTAGAACTATTAGGACACTGCAATTATTGTTTAGTTACTGCACGGTAAGCTAGCGCCTCTAGATTAACACTAAAATACATTGCTCAATAATTCTTTTATTTATATCAAGACAAACTGTAGAATAGAAAGTCATCCTGAGAAGCTTAAACTTCACAAATCCCAGTGGTCAGAAGTGTGCGTTCCCGTGAGGAGGGATGCACTTCTCAGCAGGAGGCAGATTTAAGGAGAACACCCCCAACCTCACGTGAACGCCCTTTGAGGTGGAGGAAGGACAGAAAGAACAGGATGTATGGAAGATATAAGACAGGAAACGATACGTACCAAGGGTGAGGATTGCAGTCGTTTATATCTGTGGAGAGACAGGACACTGTTAGCACTGGGTGTTCGGTCTTTTGGGTAATCACAACTTTGAAAAGAAAAACTCTATGTTCTAGTATTGAGCAGAGTGGAGTCGGAGGGAGACACTGGAGCAGAAATAGTCTTACTTTGTTCACACGTGGGGCCTTCCCAGCCTTCTTTACAGATGCAGGTGAAGTGTCCCCGCCTCCCACGCAGGTCCCTCCGTTCAAACACGGACTGGAGGCGCACGAGTTGTTCTTGGCTGAAAAACAAAAAACAAAAAAAAAAACAGTGAGTCACAAAGTTTAAAAAATATATGAGAAAACAGAACAAGTGGAATTGGGAAATACCTATTTATAATACTAGGGATTCGACTAACAATGATTTTAGTCGTATTAAAGCTGAGGTACCCGATAGGAAGTCCGTGTTTAAGTCTGTTCAATTACTTACAAGCTCGCACAAATCATTCAGGGCATAGTTAATATCCACATGCATTCATTTTTGATTGCAATTATGGTTTCAGAACATCTTTTAAACACAGCAAAGTCAAGATAGAATGGACACACAAGCACAGCCAATCAGAGAACCGCTTTCAGCTATTGATGTAAAGCTTTATTATTTGATTCAGGTCATACACAGCAATCTGATCTTGCAACAAAGTGCTGCATGTGCAACATACTTTTTGGTAAAAAAAGATTGTGCTTAGTTTATTCAAAGATTATGTCTATTGCATACTGTAACGTACAGGTACTAAAGCTTTAATTTTTTTCCTTAATAATCTAAACCAGGACATATTAAAGGGCCTATATTTCACAAAATGTTCTCTTGTCACTTTGTTGCTTCCTCATCAAAAAATACCAGGAGTTGTGTTTTGTTTCATCTACACGTTTACCATACTTTAGGATGGAATCTTCTCTTAAACAGAAAACACTCCTTGTGATGTAAGAAAGTGATAACACAGGAAGTGCTCCTCTGCGTTTCTAATCTTCACACAGTTTGCCTTGAATCATTATAACTCTTTCAGCCGTGGATTTGCCAGATATTGAAGCCTCAGCTATTGTTTTAGCCTCATTTAAACTTGCATGTGCAACAGACAGCATCGGAGATTTACTAACCAAAAAATGAAACTTTACAAAGAGTGACCAGATTAGATAAGATTATTCAGGTGTACTGCAGATGCAAGTCAATTTAGGCTAAAATTGCTGCCAACGTTAAAACTACCACTTCATGACATCACAAAGTGGAACCGAGCGCTTTGAGCTCTGCATTTATAGGCGGACTAAAAAGAAGGACTGCTCAGACATTTGTGAATGAAACAAAACACAACTTTAGGATGTTTTGATGTGTGAACAACATTCTAAAAAAAACTCATAGAGAACATTTGTGGTCAATGACTGTGATAATAATTGTGAATAGAATAATAACATGAAAATACGCAACGGGAAGAATAACAATTGCTGTTGTTATTGGCATTAATATGTAGGGCACATATGATATGCATATAGGGTATCTGTAATGTATATACATTTGCGTATGTGTACATATATATGCATATGTTGGTGTGTATTATATTATGTAAGTATATGTGTGATTTATGTGTATGCATGTATGTGTATATATTGTATATGTATATATGTATATATATTTTTATTATATTTTATTTATTTTTTTTTTTTTTTTTTTTTTTATTTTTATTTTTATTTTTTTTTTTTTTTTTTTTTTTTTTTTTTTTTTTTTTTTTATTTTTTTTTATTTTTTTTTTTTTTTTTTTTTTTTTTTTTTTATTTTTTTTTTATTTTTTTTTTTTTTATTTTTTTTTATTAAATAATTGTACATATACTTTATTTATGTAATGATTTGTTAATGTAATTCATGAGTTATGTATTTAAATATGCATAACGAAAAATAAAATAACAAAAAAAGAGAACATTTTGTGAAATATTAGCTCTTTAATTGTATTTTTTTGATTCCATTAAATTGTCCTTGTCCCCCTTTCCTTCTTACCTGTGTTACAAGTGTTGCCCCCCCATCCTGCGGGACAGGCGCAGCGGAACGTGTCTCCGTGGTCATAACAGGTGCCTCCGTTACTGCAGGTGGTGGCGTCACACTGACTCTCTCCTGGAAGAGTTTAAAAAGTACAACATGTTAGCTTAAGACTTACGATGAGTTATTCTATTGACTAGAGAGAGCGTAGAACTAACAAGAAGCTGAACTTTTATATGATATTCTCGTGTTAATACTTTGAGAATTGAACCTTTTTGTGTTAGTACATTTATGAAGGTTTTTTAATGCTTTGTCCACATGACAATTTTGAAGCCTACATGTTTCACTTGGACTCTGATTTTTGAGTTATCACAAGTAAATACAGATGCAGTAGGGGGGATAGGTGGTAGGTGAAAACAGGAATTTTCTGAGGACTGGAGCATCAGCTGCAGAACAATACAAGATTATTCATACATGCATGAATCAATCCAAATATAACTTTGGTAAACTAATGATGAGAGAAAACTGGTTTAAAAAGTAGATGTTACATAATAGGCCCCTTTCAAATCATGTTCAGACTGTGTGCAATGCATTTTAAATTAATTTAATAATAAAAATTTGAGTCGTATCCAAATGAAAACTTATAAATGACCAAACTGATCAAAAAGCTGAAAAAAAAAAAAAAAAAACATTTTGCTTGTGTTTCTCGCCTAAAGAAAAACAAAAGACTAAACAGTGTGAAAGTAAAACATTTGCTGGCTCATGTGTTTTCCTTCCGCAGCAGTAAACAAACGCATTAACACAGAGCTGGTGTGACTCACGGGAATGACAGGTCTTGCCCTTCCAGCTGTCGGCACACTCGCAGTAGAAGTCATTGACCAGGTCCACGCAGCGGCCACCGTTCTTCAGGGGTCGTGTCTGCACTCGTTCACGTCTGGACAAAAGAAAAAACATTATTATCACGGTGTCGGAAGCTGAGTCCGAGCGGAATGTGTTGAGACTGACTGAGATCGCAGAGGCGTCCCTCCCAGCCGTCCGGACACACACACTGGAAAGAGTTGATTCCGTCGATGCAGGTGCCGCTGTTTTGGCAAGGGTTACTCGCACAGTCATTGATGTCTGAAAAAAGTAAAAACGGGACATACGTTAACAGCACAACAATATTACAGCACACCGCCAACACAAACATGACCAAATCAAGCCGTCTGACAAGTAGTGCTGTAGTTCTTTAGTCGTTTAGTCGATTAATCGGTCGATGGGGCTTTAGTCGACTAAAATTTGTATTATCGACCCAGCCCGAGCCCGCGCACGTCGTGTGTGAACCCGACTGGAACCTGAGTCAGTCTCTGTGTGTCTAAGCCCAAGCCCAAAGTGAGCCCGCCCCCCACTCACTGAACTGTGGTTTAGTGAGGAGCTTCTTATGATGTCCAATGTGTTTAATGTAAGTGTGTCTCGCCGCTAAAAGCGCTTCCTCCACCTCACATTCCTCTCTCTCTCTCTCTCTCCTCTCTCTCTCTCTTCTCTCTCTTCTTCTTTTTCTCTGTGCGCACTTTCTCTCTCTTCTTCCTCATCTTTTACTTGAGCCGCGGGGATGAAAGGCGTGCCTTCCCTGTCTTTCGTTCTCCTTTCTCTTTCACCTGCTCCGCGCTTATTCACAAGTCTTCTCTGTCTCTCTCTCCTCACTCCGCGGCGGTGCATCAGTCTACTCGGACATATAGTTGGCCACTTAAACACTCGCTGTTTGTCACAGCGGTGGTTTTGTGCTGTGTTCTGACGCGGCTTTCAATCATCCGCAAAGCGCACGTGTTCAGTGCGGCTCTGCGTGTTAGCCCAAAGGGGTTAACCCTCAGGCCCAGAATCTAAACTCTAGCTGAAGAGTTGGAACCGAGTCATTGGTCTAATCTGCCTTTTTTTGATATAAACACACCATGACATATTCATTTTCTGTGTAAATTGTTGTTTTTGCATGAACTCCACTGCACTTTTGCCTATTTGAGTTTTAGCTTCAGAGCTTTAGCCACGCCCCCTTTTTAGTCGACTAATTGGTCGATGGGACAATTCTTGGTCGACTACAGCCCTACTGACAAGAAATATAGTACAATTTGTGCTTTTTGGGAGGAAAGTTGCTTAAAACAAATCTTACGTTCTGGTAGGGCTGGGCGATAAGACCAAAAATTATTATCACGATTTTCCTGGAGACTGATCACGATTTCCATTTTATCACAATTCTTGTAGACTGTTGTCTTATTGTCTTTGAGGTAAATACAATCATCTGCTTTTTCTGAAAGTTCTTCTCTACGGTGATTGGTTAAATCCAGCTGTCACTCACTCAGAGCAGAACAAAGACGGACCAGTGTCAGATTTTCAGAGAAAAACGTGACGAAGCTTTTGAAAAAAATCCCTCAGTTTATAAGTAAAATTATTCATATATATTAATATTATCAATTAATTAGAGCATTGTGTGATAAAACAATTTGGCCTTTCTAACACTAACAACAGCTTTGAAAAGATGCTAAAATCCATGTTTCAGTCATAAATAGATATATTTTTGTAAATCAAACTTAAAAATTAGCTAAAATTCACCTGGAACTTGACTTGAAGCAGCTGCACAAAAGATCTCAACACATGACCTTCAAAATTCATAAGTCCAGGTTTGTTATAAAGAAACAAACTTTCGAACAACTCTGAGGCTCAGAGAAGTAGGTTGGAAAGAATTGTCTGTGCTTTAACAAACAGATGCATTAAATACAAAAATGGGAAATCACAATTAGACGATTTCACCAAAAAAGCAAATTGTCCCAGCATTGAGCTCACCATTCCATTTTTATCACGATATTGCCCAGCCCTACTTTCTCAATCATTGCACGCACTTATTAGTGAGTCGTGACTTGTAGTAGTTCACAATGCTGCTATTTTTCTAGAGGTTTTTTTAAAGACATAATTAGATATTTTGCCACATTTATGAAAAATGTAATGAATAAACAAAAAGAATGCTTTTCATATAGCAACCAAGGACTATTTATTTGATCAACCAAAAAAAAAAAAAAAAGTAGCCACTGTCTAACTTTTTGTGACTCAGAAATGCAGATCATGAGAGTGCAGCTCCAGCCTTCAGTTCAATATTGGCGCAAGACTGACTCCCGCTCACAGTGTTCCTATGAATCACACTCTGTTGATGAATATTTCATCACACAAAGTTTTGGTCTGATTTAGTGATCAGACATGTTCTCTTAACATGATCACTAAAAAGACAAACTCTGTTGTTTTCCCAGATTCAAAAAGTTGCTGCTGTACTTCCTCATCTATCTTTAACATCCATCCCTGAGATCTAGCTTCAGTAACGACGCAGAGGAAAACTAGGTGTTATGCACAGAGAAAGAATAACGTGTACACTTGGAGGAAACTGTTTATACAGCGGACACTTGAGATGTGTGGAAGGTCTGCCTCAGGTCAGAAGTTCTTGCCCCAGTCACACTGTTGGACCATCAAATAAACAGTGATTATTACAGATGTTTCTTGTCACTTATTTAGCCTGTTTACTCGGGTCATTTTCTGACATGTGTCTTGTAATGAAGACTTGAAAAAATTCATAAACTACCCGCATCGTTATGCCACAGGGTCTGAAGCTTGACACAAAAGTAGCAACTAATAACTTGAGTGCCTCTTGTTTCCTAAAAACTTGGCAACTTTGATTTAATGTAGTAATAATTGGCCATTAGAAAGAAAAGTCTTGCCCACACAAGCATCTTCCACTCAAAAGACCTCTCCCCTGGTCGCTGTACTCACTCTGTGGTCCTGTACTCACTCTCGTGGTCCCTGTACTCACTCCCCTGGTCCTGTACTCACTCTCGTGGTCCCTGTACTCACTCTCGTGGTCCCTGTACTCACTCCTGGTCCTGTACTCACTCTTGTGGTCCCTGTACTCACTCTCGTGGTCCCTGTACTCACTCTCGTGGTCCCTGTACTCACTCTGTGGTCCTGTACTCACTCTCGTGGTCCCTGTACTCACTCTCTGGTCCTGTACTCACTTGTGGTCCCTGTACTCACTCTCGTGGTCCTGTACTCACTCTCGTGGTCCCTGTACTCACTCTCGTGGTCCCTGTACTCACTCTCGTGGTCCCTGTACTCACTCTGTCCTGACTCCCGTGGTCCCTGTACTCACTCTCGTGGTCCCTGTACTCACTCTCGTGGTCCCTGTACTCACTCTCGTGGTCCCTGTACTCACTCTCGTGGTCCCTGTACTCACTCTCGTGGTCCCTGTACTCACTCTCGTGGTCCCTGTACTCACTCTCGTGGTCCTGTACTCACTCTCGTGGTCCCTGTACTCACTCTCGTGGTCCCTGTACTCACTCTCGTGGTCCCTGTACTCACTCTCGTGGTCCCTGTACTCACTCTCGTGGTCCCTGTACTCACTCTCGTGGTCCCTGTACTCACTCTCGTGGTCCCTGTACTCACTCTCGTGGTCCCTGTACTCACTCTCGTGGTCCCTGTACTCACTCTCCTGGTCCCTGTACTCACTCTCTGGTCCCTGTACTCACTCTCCTGGTCCCTGTACTCACTCTCGTGGTCCCTGTACTCACTCTCCTGGTCCCTGTACTCACTCCCTGGTCCTGTACTCCACTCTCCTGTCCCGTACTCACTCTCGTGGTCCCTGTACTCACTCCCGCCTGTACTCACCCCTGGTCCTGACTCACTCTCCTGGTCCCTGTACTCACTCTCGTGGTCCCTGTACTCACTCTCGTGGTCCCTGTACTCACTCTCTGGTCCTGTATCACTCTCGTGGTCCTGATCACTCGTGGTCCCTGTACTCACTCTCCTGGTCCCTGTACTCACTCTCGTGGTCCCTGTACTCACCCGGGTCCCTGTACTCACTCTCTGTCCCTGTACTCACTCTCGTGGTCCTGTACTCACTCTCGTGGTCCCTGTACTCACTCTCGTGGTCCCTGTACTCACTCTCGTCGTCCCTGTACTCACTCTCGTGTCCCCTGTACTCACTCTCGTGGCAGTAGAGTCCGCTGAAGCCCTGGTCGCAGATGCAGGAGAAGTTTCCGGTTGGATGGCTCACACAGCGACCTCGAGGTCCACACACGTTGGAGGAAATGTGTCGCACGGCAGACGAGTCGTTGGACGCCACGGCAACAGTGCAGCTGTCAATCACTAAAAGCAATAATGAGTGATAATAATTAAAAACATTCAGTAAAGTCCTGAGTGTGCTTTCTGAACAGAAATCAGTCCTTCATTTAAAGCAGGACAAAACAACTTCAGCAGCACTGCTTCTTTTCTTAGTTTTGTGTATCTGTAGTGTTGAAAAGGCAGACAAGACAACAAAAAGATATCCAAAGACATTTTACTGTCTATATAAAAAAAAAAAAAAAAAAAAATCAAAGAGCCAGTTTTTTTTTTTTTATTTAGTTCTACACATTATCAATCTGAAGAGACTACCACTGTCATGGTAATATTTTATTATTTCAACCCAGAAGTAGTTGAGAAGTCACGTTTTTTGTTTTATATATTCTTTATAAAAAGAAAAACACAGACGTATTTCTTGGCCAAAATTGCACAAACCTCTTTGGTATTTCAAAAGTCATAATAGTGTGAATCACTGTCTGCAGTGTTACGGCTGTTTTAGTTTGAACATGGTCCTTCCACCCAAACCACAACGCTGGGCTGTGATTGGTGCAGCTCACCATGGTCGTCTTTAACCCTGGTGTGGAGGTTTCTCAAGATGGATTCTCTAAGACATTGGACTCAAACTCGTGGCCTAGGGCCAAGTGTGGTCCATGAGATGATTTAAGATTATTCCAGATACATTCCATTGCAGAGCTCATACAAGTCACCCTCATACTTTCCACAACAGAGACACTTGAAACAAAATCAAATCAAAATGGAGATCCATCAATAAGAGTTTTTCGCAAATCGCCCAGCTCAAGAAAGAACATGTTATATTAGGCTTTAAGTAGATTAATACCTTTATTGACCCTATTTTGTCCCGCCTACTTTTCTAGGACATGCACTTCCTGTTTAGCTGCATTTAGCTTGTAGATTTCAGTCGATGGGTTTATTTTAACTGTCATTATATTTAATTAAAATGGCCCCACAAGACAGACAAACAAACACGTTAGCTACCTTAACAGAGCTAAACAGGAAGTGCACTTCCAAGCCAAGTGGGCGGGACAAAATAGGGTCAATAGAAATGTTTCCCAAACTTTTTTGAGTCAAGACACACTTTTTTGGATCAGAATTTTACACAGCACACAACCTACTCAAAAATGGCCAAATCAAATATATATTTTTTAAAACATGCAATTAGGCTATTTAATGTTGGAAATACTGCAAGTTACACTTTAGCTTGTTCTTTAAAATGATGATTGTCTTGTTTTCATCTGTGTGAAAATGGTATTCAGGACACTCTAAAAATGTATTGTTTTCATGTTTTTTATTTGACCTCACAAAGTGAAATATTTTTTAAGTGATACTTTTTTCATGGCAGCGAGTGTTCCTCAGCTGCACACTGGTTGAAAAACACTGTAATAGAAAATACAACAAAAAATAGGCCTCGACCAACTCTGACTCTGATCATTTTGGCCTCAGCTCCACTTGCGTTTGAAATCCCTGGTCAGGTTTGTGAAACTCACAAATATTGCAGATTCCAAAACTGCAAGTGCGTTTTTTCCTGAAAAAGTGAAAAAACACACGCTTCTAATGCAACAAAACGCACACAGAAAGTTCCAAAGGTCAAAATGTTATTTAGTTCTGCTTTAAATTATAATGATAATGTTCAACCGACCAATAGTTTGACTTATCCTCATATTAAAACAATATTAGAAGACATTACAAACATTAGAAAACAAAACACTAAAAAGGAGGTTCTGTTATCAGTTAGACAGTTACCTTGACATGGGTTAGTCAGACAGTTCTCCTTCTGGGCTCCACAGGTCTTGCCCTCGTAGCCTTCGGGACAGGCGCAGTAGAAGTCCTGGCCCATACTGTGACATGTGGCTGCGTTCTCACAGGGGCTGGAGTCACACGAGTCTGCAGGCGACCATGTTGGAATCTGGGACGATGTGACAAAGCAGAGTTTAGGATTAGGGTTTAACTGACGGTAAGATGAACTGACTGGTGAACTTCAGACTCATCACGAGATAAAGAAGTTCTATTGAGTCGTACACAGAGTTAGCTGTTAGAACCCCAATGAGTTTTGACATCTGGTAAACTAGAAACCTTCTGAACTCATCAAGGTGAAAAGGATTAGGATGTTCAAATCCAGACAGTTAAGGCGAACTATTAGAGTTTTCCTGGTGCATAGTCTAACAGAACAAGGGAATCTTCATCTCCATAGAGCAGAGGTTCTCAAACTTTTCAGCGCCGGTGCACCCTAAATGTACTTGCCCTACGCAGAGGTACTCCTTACAATTGTACAAAGTAATTTATTCTAAATAGGCTTAGTTTCGTTATTAAAATGTGAAAAGCATATTTCAATTTTTTAAACTTTAGCTAAACCTTTCTAGAAAATAAACAATTCAAGAAATTCAGATGCATTTTTTAATTCATGAGAAATATTATGTACGAATTTCTATATTTTAATCACAAAGTGATTAGGAGGCCATGTCCCGTGTAGTTCAGAGGGGACGGACTGTCCTGTGTGTTCAAAGCTGACCAGTGCTTTACAAGTCAAGTATGGAAAAGGAAGCCCTGATCAGAGAAAAAGGTTAAGAGTATACATATAACTGAATAATAAACATACTGAAGAACTTTTCACACAAACTAATAACATTGAGGTCAAAAAAATACCCCAAAAATGACTTAGGTAATTTAAAAAACTGTGTTTCATTATCTTCAAAATGATTAGACAAGCAAACTTCTAAATCTTGTATCGTAGAGTATAAAAAGTAAAAGTGGACGCAGGCTGGAGCTAAAGTGTTGATCTGCTTAGCTTGGCTCGGATCTGCACTGCTGATGTTCAACTGTAAACCGAAGGTAAGTGGAACAGCCAAGCAAAGCCTCCCAAATGTCCCTAAGCTCATCAAGTGAAGAAAACACATTCACTGGTACATCTGCCTAACCCTAATCTCACCAGATTACTCCAAGACACACAAGTACCACACAGGCAGCAGCAAAAGTGACCGAAAGACAGACAAGTACCACACAGACGGCAGCAAAAGTGACCGAAAGACTGACAAGTACCACACAGACGGCAGCAAAAGTGACCGAAAGACTGACAAGTACCACACAGACGGCAGCAAAAGTGACCCAAAGACAGACAAGTACCACACAGACGGCAGCAAAAGTGACCAAAGACAAGTACCACACAGACGGCAGCAAAAGTGACCAAAGACAGACAAGTACCACACAGACAGCAGCAAAAGTGACCGAAAGACAAACAAGTACCACACAGACGGCAGCAAAGTGACAAAGACAGACAAGTACCACACAGACGGCAGCAAAAGTGACCGAAAGACAGACAAGTACCACACAGACGGCAGCAAAAGTGACTGAAAGACTGACAAGTACCACACAGACGGCAGCAAAAGTGATCGAAGACAAGTACCACACAGACGGCAGCAAAAGTGACCAAAGACAAACAAGTACCACACAGACGGCAGCAAAAGTGACTGAAAGACTGACAAGTACCACACAGACGGCAACAAAAGTGATCGAAGACAAGTACCACACAGACGGCAGCAAAAGTGACCCAAAGACAGACAAGTACCACACAGACGGCAGCAAAAGTGACCGAAGACAAGTACCACACAGACGGTAGCAAAAGTGACCAAAGAAAGACAAGTACCACACAGACGGCAGCAAAAGTGAACGAAAGACAAGTACCACACAGACGGCAGCAAAAGTGACCAAAGACAGACAAGTACCACACAGACAGCAGCAAAAGTGACCGAAAGACAAACAAGTACCACACAGACGGCAGCAAAAGTGACCAAAGACAGACAAGTACCACACAGACGGCAGCAAAAGTGACCGAAAGACAGACAAGTACCACACAGACGGCAGCAAAAGTGACTGAAAGACTGACAAGTACCACACAGACGGCAGCAAAAGTGACCAAAGACAAGTACCACACAGACGGCAGCAAAAGTGACCAAAGACAGACAAGTACCACACAGACGGCAGCAAAAGTGACCAAAGACAAACAAGTACCACACAGACGGCAGCAAAAGTGACTGAAAGACTGACAAGTACCACACAGACGGCAACAAAAGTGATCGAAAGACAAGTACCACACAGACGGCAGCAAAAGTGACCCAAAGACAGACAAGTACCACACAGACGGCAGCAAAAGTGACCCGAAGACAAGTACCACACAGACGGTAGCAAAAGTGACCAAAGAAAGACAAGTACCACACAGACGGCAGCAAAAGTGAACGAAAGACAAGTACCACACAGACAGCAGCAAAAGTGACCCAAAGACAAGTACCACACAGACGGCAGCAAAAGTGACCGAAAGACAAGTACCACACAGACAGCAGCAAAAGTGACCCAAAGACAGACAAGTACCACACAGACGGCAGCAAAAGTACCACACATGGATGTTTGGTGAAAGTTTGGACAGATCGCTGCACAGTTTGGATGTTTGGACTTTTCACCGTGAATCAGGCATGTTCAAACTGCGGCCTGGGTGCCAAATGCGACCCTTGGACCATTTGCTGATGTTAAATGTGGTCGACCTGATTTTCACAACACAAATACAATTTAGGTTTGAAATCTGACACTTTCTCTCAGAAATCCTTTGACATGTGGTCAGTATTGACATGTTTTCATTTTGATTGCAATTATAGTCTATAAACTTATTTTTACAGACAGCAAAGTGAAACTAAAGTGCACCACCCGAGTTCAGTCAATTAGAGTGCAGCATTGGGTTGTTCATTAGAACTAATATACTTTATTATTAGTTCAGACGGTACTCATCAATCTCACTCATCAAGTGCTGCATTTATCATAGACATTTTAGTGGAAAACCTGATGTTTACTAATTTACAACTAGAAAAGATCAGCAACCCCAACTTTAAATTTGACCAAATTATAAAAACAATTAATTGTATTGTCAATTGTAACAGTTTTCTTATCTTAACATCAAAACAACCAGTTTAATATTATACAAACTTAAAACTATATTTTCTGGCTAGTCAGTACTAAGTCATTTCTATCTATTATGTGTGGCCCTCTGTTTATATACTTTTCAAAAAGCAGCCCTTGATTAAAAAAAAAAAAAAAAAAAAAAAAGTTTGGGCATGTCTGCTATAAATGGATCCATTTGAAATCTGACTTTGTGGCTGTGATTCTGATCAGCGATAAAAACAATGTGATAAAAAGTCACATTTAGGCTTCACAGCCTCATTGTCATTCATGATCAAACAAACCCAAAACACAAGAAATGATCTCATGATTGAAGCAAAGGGTTGTTGTTATAAATCGTTGTATCTGTCGACATTTCAGAATAAAGTCTGTATAAACAAGACCATTACAAGCTTTGATTTTCCTGTGAGAAGACCTGGAATAAACTCAGACGTCGTGGGGTCATTTAAAGATGCACTGTAACTATTGGCCAAACAGACTTGAATAAAAGCATGTCTTTGTAGCACTAAATGAAAAATAAAAATCTGTCTTTACTTTGAACAAACTTGCATGACCACAAAATGAACTATTATTTGTCCTTAAGGAGGGTCTGTTTCCATAGAAAAGTGGTTAGTGAAGCTGTATTTTTTCACATTAGGTCATAAAATGTTTTAGACCCATTGAAAATAAACTTTTAACAAGTCTAAATACTCAGAATAGGACAGGAAACTGTTGTGTGAGAATAAAATTAAGTTTCAAATAGTCTTTGCTAATTGAGTCCATTAATATTACAATTCTATGTGATTAAAGCTGTAGCCCTGGCTGTCCGTTTGATGGTAATTCCAAAGTCGTCTTCTATTTCAGCTTGCTTCCTGTCGTGCTTGCAAAATCCTCGTTTAGACCTGTTTATTTGACATTTAAGGTATGAAGATCCTTTAGAGATAATCACACTTTTTCAGAATGTTCACCAAAAGCAGCTTTGAGTCAATCCGGGTTCACTTCCTGGCAAAAGAAAGTGTTTTTTTTTTTTAATCACTCCAACGCTTTTAAATGTCAACATAATTTTAGACGGACACATTCCATTACATTAAACATGACACGACATGAAACCTGAAATATTTTGGGAGGTGTGAAAGTTATTACCAAATCGTCGCTGTAATAAATCATGGAGCAGGACACATGAGGGTAACTTTTGCTTTTTCTGGGTTATACAAAAGCTTCATTTGTCTAAACAGGCTTGTGCGTAAACTGTTAACTCTCCATGTAAGGCTGTGGAGAGGGGCAAAAGTCACTGTGTTTAGTTTAGCGACAGGAGCAGATCCGTGTCTCTTTACCCTCTGCATGTGTGTGGTCAGACTGTCCCAGGTCAGCTCGGCTCAGCACAATATGGAAGCAGTCAACAACGCAAGACGCCAGACCAAACATGTCACTAAGAAACACTGCTGGAGAATATGGGAAGACCTGAATTCTGAACAAGACTTCAAGCTTCCAGAATCAATTGAATAGTTTTGTTTTTTTTTTCATAAAAGAGAAACATTGGGCAGTGTTGGGTATTGTAACTCACTCTCTAACTCGTTAGTGTCCTGGAACGAGTTACATTATTGCACTACATCCATGTAAAGTTCTACACTTTGACTAACAACGAGCGAACACTTCCTCTAGTCTGGATCCAGATCTTGATCCAGATCCAGATCCGTCTGGGTCCGGTGGCCACTTACACTGTGACCGCTTATGCATGTGTATTGAGACCACGAGTTCACGAGGTTCACGTTCATCCTGGGACTTCACGTGACCACTGACACATGAATATGTAAACAAAGAACACTTGCCTCGAGTTTTTGGCTTATTTCACTACAGCAAAAAAAAAATCAACAAACGTCAGTTCATTAGTTGTTTGATTTTTTGCCGTTTATTTATAGTTGTGCATATTTCAACAATCTTGACATATTTGTACTTAGGAGTAGTACTTTTCAAGAAACTGAAAGCCTTTGTACGCCGGGCCGGAGTACGGACTGGAGTCAGTGTGAGTCCGGTGTAATAAGTGTCTCAGATTGACATACAGTAGGTCACTACATCCAGTGGAGCAGTTGTCATAGTGACACAGTTAACTCCAAATGCGATGGACATCAGATGAAAAACTTTGGTCTAGTCCTGAAGCAATCCTCTTAGAAAAAAAAAGACTAAGAAAAAAAATGCAGTTTTTTCTGTTGTAGATGCAACAACAGTTGTAACAGCAGGAAACTCGCAGCTGCTGAACCAGGTTTTCATAGGGAAAAGTGGTAAAAGTGTGAGCGAACTACGTGAACACACACTGTGAGTCGGTGTGCTCTTGAGCCCAGCAGAGGCACTGTGGACCGGGGGCTGTCGCTTTGGCTCTCTAAAAGTCTGAAAGTCTGGCAACACCGAGCGGTACATGTGCTAGCTTCTTCCAAATTCGATATAATTACATTTTTCACTGGTTCTGACCTTTGGGAAATACATTTGCCAATAGGGAAGTACTATGTTTTTAGGGCACTGGGAAAGTAAGAAGTAATGACTAAAAAAAGACAAAACAGTTTGAAACAACAAAATGATCTACGAGCTATACCTGGTTTTCTTCACTAAAAACGCAAACAAACAGAAAGAATTCCTTTTAAACTTCTTACATCCGTCACACGTTCTGCTCATTTATCTAAAGCATTCTGAGCCTTGAATTGTTCACCACAATGTGTTTTAAGCTTCTTCACAGCTGTTAGCAGCGAGGCCTGTCAGTACGCTAACGGCTATTAGCCACATTGCTAACAACAACAAGAGACAAAGTGGATGGAGTTTGGTGAACAAACGGGACATTATTAGACGTAGACAAGATATTGTAGACTCATTTGAACCTGAACAGAAACATTTACAAGAGATTTGTGCTGAGGGGAAACTGATTTGAAGATATTTGATAGTAAAAACAATAGAGTACTGTCCTTTTGATTTTTTTTCGACATTTTTTGCAGTGTACATCTTGTAATTTTTATTCAGTATGTTTTTTGTTTATGTTTGTTTAGGGGAAAAGAAACACAGGAAAGTATAGCATCCTATTTGTAAGACACATGAATTTAATTAGCCACAATAATGAAAGTGCGTGAAAAGTGCTGTAACCTAACCCACGTTCCTGTGACTTTACGACCTACATAGATGAGTCTGTGAGTGTGTAATAAAGTAAGAGGATACCGGAGAGCGTGGTTTTGTTTGTGCGCGCCGCGTAGTACTCGGCCCATTCAAACAGGCTCATATTTAGAGTACGGACGCTAAATCAGGATTGGCTCATGACCAGCTATGTCCTCCATTCTGGGCCCAGGAGATTCGCGCCAGTGTCAGTTTCCTTATTGCTAACCTACATTTAGTCCAAGCAAAACGGCAACGATTCAAGAGGAGAGACGTTAGAAAAAAACGCACGAGGAGAACTATGAGCGACAGAGGCTATTTGCAAATAAGAAGTGATGTAATCCTAAAACAAAAACTTTGCAATTCAGCATTTTGCATTTCTTGATATATTTTTGTATGTACAGTGGTGAACATGGTCAATGACATATAATAATAATAGAATAATTATAAAATGTAAATGTAACACTGCTTTGTAAATCTCTTTGTCCCTTTGCACTGACAGATGGCACTATTGTTTACTGTGTATATTTTACGTAGTGTATGATTTTCTGTCATGCCCTTATTTGGTTTTATATATTTCTTAAATATGTTTTATTATAGTTGATATTTTCTTTCTGTGTTATATGTGGCACATAAGCATCGTAGCAGATTTCTAGTTTGTGAATTTTGTTCTGTTCACTGACAATGGCAACAAAACTTTTCTGATTTCTGATTAAATGTGCTAAAATAATCAAAACTGTCCAGGGGCTGGTACTACAAACATTGCTGATCAGTTTCTTTTATCCGTTAAGAGTTCAGATCGAACTGAAATAAACCAGCCCGACCCGGCCCAAGCCCAAGCCCAAGCCCAAGCCGCCCATATAGTGTCTGAACTCCAATCATTTAGTGTCTGAGCCTGAACTCGCCCACTCACTGAACTGTGGCATTTTAAAGACAGAAAAAGCACACACTGATGTGTCTCATGTTTACATGTTACAGTGTGTCTCTGGAGCTCATCTCTTTGTCTCTTTTTCTTTATTTTCTCACTGTAACATTAAGTACACACTTTCTCTCTTACTCATCTTTTCCGCACTGCGCACGTAGTCTACACACTTTTTCTTTCTCTCCTCTTTCTCTTGGTCCACGCGGATGAAAGACGTGCCTACCCTCTCTCTCTCTCTTTCTCTGTGTGTGTCACGCATACACACATCTTCTGTCTCTTTCTTCTCATATATAGTTGGCCACTTCAAACACTGTCCTGTTCTGGTGTGGCTCTGCGTCTTGACCCAAACCCGGCCCGGTCGATAACTGAGTGAGAAATGTGGGCTGGGTTCCAGCTTAAGTCTAAACTCTATTACCCAGACACAAGCCTCTGGATAAGTTGTCCTACAAAACGAGTTCACAACTCAATCTGTTAACACTGGAATTTCTCAATGTGTCACAGAGCAGGGGGCGGGGTTAGCGCAAACTGACCAATCAGAACAAGTGAGCTTCAGACTAATTCTGGACTTCAAGCTTTAGGAAATGTCAATCAGTTAATGAAATATAAATTATAATATAAAAGTCTACAATCTAAGCCAAAGCTTAAGTGACCAATCACAGACACATATCACTGCAGATATTCTAAAGACTTCTAGAGTAACGTTTAACAGACTCAAGTACAACACATTTAACAAATTCAAATCCAGCAGTTTTGGTTTGAATGAGCAGTGTCTTTAGTTCAGACAAGTGTGTGTGTGTTGGTGTGTCAAAGTGAAGATGCTCAGGCAAATGTGCACATGTAGCTCACTCAATAAATATATTATAATTATTACAACAACAAAATAATAGGATCTTACAATGAAGAGGCGGGGCTTATCAGTTCTACAGTTTTGCACAGGAAGTAAATAAACCTCTGTATTTTTAAGCTGTTTTACTTAAATTTTGTATTTCACAAAAAAATCTAAATGCCTGATCTACATATTATAGTTTAAGCCTAAATAAAATGTTATGTGATCTACAGTTTGTTCATCAAAGCTACGTGTCTCCACAGAAAGGTTATTACCTTCCTTGGAATGTTCCACAATATGGCATTTTATCAAGAACAAGTTTTATTGACCAAAGTCTAATAAAAATCACATTCTTCGTGTGATCAGGCCCAGTTTTCACATGTTGAAGTTTATTTTCCTCCAGGCAAAAGCAGGCTAAACCCACAACCTCCACACAACTGTTGGTCTTTATAAGTCTCCTCACTCCTGCGGCTTTAAATAGTCCCGCGCCGTGTGTCCAGCGCCGGGACCTGGGGACACTTGAGCCTCACCTCACACAGCTGTCCGGCGAACTCGGGCGGACACTCGCACACGAAGCCGTCCAGAACCGTGTGGCATTTCCCGTTGTTGTGGCAAGGCAGGCTGTCGCACTTATTCCTCTGCATCTCACAGTGAACACCCACGAACCCGGGCGGGCACAGGCACTGGTACCCCGCGACCCTCCTGGGAACACAAGGTCAACTGTTAGTATTAGAGAAGTGGAACTCTCTGAAGTAGTGGGAATGAAACAGCTTTGTAAGAAGAGACACTGCAGGTGAATAGGATCATCATGTCATGTTGCAAACATGGCAGCCAACTTTAAATGTATTGATTTTTTTTTGTAGTTTTGAGTAAACTGATTTGAACTTTGACCTAAAACTTTAAAAACTTAAACTGGCTGCATACTAGAGGAGTTTAAGATCATTTTTAGACGTGTCAAAAACAGAACAGTCCAAGACAAAAGGACATTTACAAAGATTCTTTGTCTGACAGTGACATCAGGGGGTAAATCAAGCGCCTGAATCTAGTATTTAAATTGTGCCAAAACTCCTGCAGTGTGCAGAAGGCTTTTCGTTTCAGTTTGTTGTGTGCTACTTTAGTGGGGCAATACTGCAGACTGTGTAAACCAGACCTGGACAAACTGTGGCCCAGGGGCCAGGCACGGCACCGTACACCGTACACCGTACACCGTACACCGTACACACCGAGTGAGAGTTCGTTCCTGACTTAGAAAGTGCTTCAACCCAACGCAACGCACCCTAATACACTGATCTCAGAGCAGTGCAAGTGCACGTCTGAGAGTCGAGGACGTGGAACATAATACAAGCATTCTTGAGGGGATCTACGTGACTTTGCACTAGGGCTTGCACCGACTATAAAGGTCCCCCGCGACTACTTTGAGAGGTAGTCGACTAGTCGAAGAATAATTAAATCAGAGGTTGGCTTAAGAAAAAGCTCTTTTAAAGTATTTCTAACACATAAATGTCAGCAACTCGTCCGATTTCTTCCCCCGGCCCGTTCTACGTCTCTCCCCGCTCTGTTTTTCCGCCCCAGGATGCTTTGTCCCTTTGCTTTGGCACACTTGAGCGTGCTGTAGACCCCTGCCTTGCATAGCGCACGGACACTCTGTGCCTCCACCACCGTGCTCGACCCCGGCTCCACTCCAATACGAACTGTCCGTCCCAAAACACTTTGTCCAGCCGAGCGCGTTGTATAGCCTGGCTCAAAGCACTCGGACAGTTCGCTCCGTCTAGCCAAACGCACAGGCACCTGGAGCACGCTGTATACACCGGCTCAAAGCGCTCGGACCGTTCGCTCCAACGCGCCTTGACCAGCCGTCTCCAAGCGCACATCATCCGCCTGGATCCGAGTCTGTGGATCTACACTGGTCTTTGGTCTGAGAAAGTTTTACAGCGCGGTTTGTGGGAGAAGGAGACGAGGGGAAAAGAGTGATGAGTGATGTTTGTGAACCAGGGCTTCAGGTGGATTTGTGTTTCCTTCACTGTTCAAAATGCACTGACCAAACGTCCCACAGTGATTGTGGACAGACTGGATCCAAGCCGCTGTCAGAGCCTCCGCCCCCCCACACGCACAAACAGGCTTATTTAGCTTTTTTTTCCTTCTTTTATGTAAAATCAAAGAGCCTACGTTCAGCTTTATTACAGGGCATTAAGAACATCTAATGTTTTCTGATAATATGGTCAGTATAAATAAGCTGTTTCTAACAATTGCCCAGGCAAAATCATCGTGCCTTTGGATCTTTGTTTTTGTTAATGACGTCATCAACTAGTTGAAGTCGACGCCACTAACGCTCTCGACTAGTCGACTACTAAAATTCACTAGTCGTGCAACCCCTACTTTGAACAAATACAACCGCAGTCACTGGAGCTGGTGAACAAGACACTTCACAAGACACTTGGTGGTTTGGATAGATGCTTCTGAAGATGACTGCAGTCAAGCAGTCGAAACATGTGAAGGTCTGACAAATAAACAACCACTGGTCTGACAGAGGAATTTGAAAGAAGACCAAATGAACCTTTTTGGAGTATTGTAATCATATTCTTGGCTTCATATCAATATGTACTGTATCGTTCTTAAAACGTATCATTACACCCCTAGTAAGCACATAGACATAATTAATGTGTTTTTTTCTATTTTAATGCAACAAAAGTTTAAAATTTAGTTAAAAAAAAACTAGCGTGATTTATAATAAATACAACTCCAGGCATGTTTTTAATAAGGCAACAACTTCAAAACAGAAGGACTGGCCCATACCTCACAGGTGGCTCCGTTCTGACACTGCCCATGACATCCATTCAAATCTGAAAAACAAAGTATCAAAATTAAACCTGCTTTCAACATCGTAAGACAATTATGTATCAGTGTGAGTTATTTAAAAAAAACTGAGGCTTGTGCAATTATTTCTTTTAAAAGTTTGAAAGAGAAAGTGTGAAGTGAAGCCAAGAAAGTGCCAGGTGTGAGTGAACGAGCCACATGCAGCAGCAGCTCCCAGGCACGATGGGTCTCCACTTGTGTGTTTGAAAGCACCACACACACTGTCCGTAAAGAGTGAACAGAAGGAGAAGAAGAGCAGGGCTGTGTCTGAGCGTCCACACTTGTTACCTGACCCTTCCATTGTTCAGTGGGATATATAGTGAGTAGGGATGGAAAATCGATCGAAGTATGCAGCGATCTAATCGAAAGACCAGAATTGATCAGTTTTGCTCATGCAGTCACAGACTTACACACGCTCTGTAGTTGTATAATGCACACAATAATGCAATAATAGTCACATTGTTTGAAGAAACAAAGCCTGAACTAGTGCCAGGCCAGACTGAGTGAATGTACATTATTATGTTGCATTAACAACTGTTGGGTTAACGACTCTAAATATGGACACTAAATATGACTGTTTGCTGTTCAAATATTGATCAAAATAAGTTCTGACTCACAAACATAATTTATTATGGTTTATTTTGTGTCTTAAGGTAAAAAAGTGAACATAGATGAACTAACAAAATCGAACAAAATTGAAAACCGTGGCTGCAAAATCGAAAACTGAATCGAATCGTGGCTTAAGTGAATCGTCCCATCCCTAACCGATATATCGCTTTACCGATATTATCTGCCGATATGTGCACTTACAGAACTATCGGTTATTGGCCAAAATCTGTAGGATTGTACCAGATGTACCAGAATACAACCATAACAACATAAGAACCTCTATTTCAGTGTGGAGAAGATGGACGATCCTCCTCAGACAGGACACACGTTTGGATTCATGGAATTCTTTAGTGAATAATTGGGATCTGAGACGAGTTTATCTGAGCGGTGAGTGTGGAAAACGTGTTCACTTTAACTTTCAGCTTAGCCCACTGTAGTTAGCGGTTAGCTCATGATGCTATCATTACAACACTGCCTCACCTCTCTGGACTAAAGTGATTGTGTCTGTACTGATGATTACTGGACAAACATTCACATATAAATTACTCATTCAAGAGGTGGTAACGGTCGTATTTGCACATATTATTTGCGTCGTCGTCGTGCATATTATTGAGGCTAACCGCACTGTTAGCGTAATTCACTTCGTAGTTTCAGTCTTTCAGAAATAATGTTATGTAACCTAATTTTAAGTCTTTAAAGTCACTCATAAGAGACAAAGTAACACTAAATGTGACCTAAAGAAACCCAAATTAAAACCACTAAACTTTTGGTCTCATTTCTTATTTTGATGCTGAAGGATTAAGTTCTCGATTTAGCTTCAGGATGGACTGGTTTATGAAGAACAGTTTGAGTCTGATCTTATGAAAGCGCTGCACACATTACTGACGTCGTAAAGGTGAGTAATGACTACGCTCACGGCTTCTCCAGATGCATTGTTGGACATTTTGAACTAGTTTTGGATATTCAGACACTGTCTTATATAAAGAATGATGTGGACGTTCAGACACAGCAGCAGGAGTGCACCAGCAGGAGGACAGGAGCGTCAAGAAGTGCCAATAAAATGTACTGACTGATGTCACAGTTCTGTCCAGACCAGCCCCGAAAACAGACGCAGTAATATCCACCAATCAAATTTTTGCAAAACAGAGCATTGACACAGGGTTTGCTTTGGCACTCATTTACATCTGTGAAGGCAGGAAGCAGAAGAAGCCCGGTTTAAGTCCCACACAGCACAAACAACAAGAAACAAACAGCCCAAATGTTCATGGCCCTGATTGAAAGTGGAAGCGTGTCTCTTTTTACGATCCAGTGGAGATCAGTCAGCTGGACGCTTTTCCAGTGTGTGTTTCAGCGTGAGGAGGCTTTCGTTTACAAACTGGCCTGTAACCAGAGGCCGGGCCGGTCCGTGCCATGAGTGTATTATGTGTCACTACATACAAAGGTGTGTGTAGTGTAGGCATCATGGAAATGATCAATCATACACAACTAACGGAACAGACAATCTTTCAGCACATGGTTGATCCACTTGTATTCATCTTTTTTCTTTACTTATGGTTTAAGAAGCTCTTTTTACAAACAGCAAAGTGAAACTGGAGTGGATCACCCAAGCTCAGCCAATCAGAATGCTGCTTTCAGCTGTGGATGGGAACTTTATTTCATTAACAGAAAAGACAGAGTTAACTATTATACAACTAAAAAGATGTAGAAACCTCAGCTTTAAAAAGACTTGGAAGGCTAAAATGTTAGTTATTTAGGCTACGATAGCAGCAATTTTACTACACAAACTAGAGATCAACCGATATATCGGCCAGCTGATATTTGAGGCTGATATTTAGTTTTTGTTGTTGTTTTTTTTGCGTATTGGCCACATTGGTCATCAACCTTACTTTGGTCGATTTTGAATCAGGCAGTGGTGTGAACAGTCGTAGAGCTGCACTCACAGTTAGTTTGTTTTATATATCTACATTTGCTGTGTTTTGAACATTTGAACTTTCTTGAATCCCTCTTTATAATGTTCTGGAACGTGCATAAACATGTTGTAATCAATAAACAATGAGACACATTAATAGTTTAGACTGAACTTATATTTTTATATTTATATTTTATATCTCATCTCAGTTATGTTTTTTGAAAACTAAAATAAGAAAATCGGACTCAGAAATCAGCTTTGAAAATTGGCCAATAATATCATTGGCTGACAATTTTTTTTTTTTTTGTAATTGTTATCGGTATCGGCCCAAGAAATGCCCATATCGGCCGATCTCTAATACAAGCAAGTACTTTTGGTTTGCTTGGCCAAATTGGCAAGACACCTCAGAGATAAAACTAGACTGGACCATAATTTGGACAAACTTGACCTAAATGTGTATAAATATATATATTTTACTCAATGTAGACCTGATAGAATTGAAAGGGTAATAAAAAAAGAGAATCGTTCCTTTAGTATTGTGACAACACAATCCTGTAATAAATAATAAAAGCTGAAGATATAAATTAAGACCCTTTATTTGTCCCACAGTGGGGGAAATTCCAGTGTTGCAACGCACAGTTCAAGAACAGCAGGGAAAATAGAAACATTAAATCAAAGATAATCCTTTTAAAATCGACTTACTAAAAACATTAAGTGTGTGTTCTGACAGGTCAGTGCAGAAGATGACAGGATTAAGAATAAAGTGGATGAGATACTGTGACGTGGCATGAAAAGGGTCTAGAACTCATTGGTTGTGAAATGAATCTTAAAAGGCCCAAGATATTATATTCATACTTTTAATTTAAATGTATTTTGTCCAATTTGGCTTTGTCTGTAGCAATAACTGTAAAAAAGAAAAAAAAACTTAAAAACAAAGTCTGCAATACTATCCAAAAATCAGCTCTACTGGGAAGGATCAGAGTGTGAGACAAACAGGACACTAGAGGTAGAAAGGGCCTATGTGGCAGCAGCAGCCGCAGGGACAGTGAGGGTCTGGAGCTGGGGGGGGGGGCTGTCCTGGTCCTCCCACAGCTGTCCCCCTGTGAAACTCAAGCCCGACGTATGTGCAGGTAACACAGGAGGCCAACAGCAGTGTGTAAGCTGACACTGGTAAGAGGACACTGCACACAGGCCGGGCTCGTGTTCCCGGTTCTGACCCCACCCCTGGAGCTCCACACACACACACACACACTTCCTGGCCCGGCTCTGGTCACGTCCACGGTCCAGGAAGAGCGCGCTACGTGAATGCGGATGTGAGCGCTAATAAGACACACTATCGGAATGTAATGTAATGTGCCCGGTGGAACGACCTGGAATCTGACGAAACTGTGTCGTGTGAGATTTGCTCCATGATTCAGTCACCGATCAGTCTGGAGAAAACTGTCACTTTATCTGATGTTGATCTACAGCTGTGGTTCTCAAGCTTTTTTCAGGCGACCCACTTTTTCTAACTGATGACATCACACTACCAGGGCAGGAGTCTGCAACCGTCAACAGCAAAAGAGCCACATGTGCCCAATTTAAATCAAATCAAAGCTAGTAAGAGCCGCAACTAGAATTAATAAAAACAAAAACAAACAAACCATCAAACATTTATTAAGTGAACTTTCACAATGTTTTAATAACCAGTTTACACGCTAAGCCAGTGGTTCCCAAAGTGGGGGTCGCAAAGCAAAATGATTTCAAGATGTAGTTTTGCAACCTTGACCTGGTATTTATTCAGTTATTTGACTGAAAGCAGCAGGTCTGAGTGAATTTTGGTCACATAAAGCAAAAAAAAAAAAGTACTAAAATTATTACATTTTGACCAAATTTTATTGATTTTCCAACTTGAAATAATTACAATCATTCCTCCTCTTTTGGAGGTTACGAGTTGGTTGCATAGCTTTTTTAGGGGTCCTGATCTGAAAAGTTTGGGAACTAAGCAACTACTATTTAAAATAAACATATACTGTAAATAGGATAGAATAGCAATGTTCTTTTCTTCTAGTCTAGTTCCCTTCATCTCAATCAAATCTCAAAGAGCCGCACTGACGTCTTCAAAGAGCCGCGTGTGGCTCTGGAGCCGCAGGTTGCAGACCCCTGCATCAGGAAACAAAGAAATTTTACATTTTCTCACAAGAAACTGATTTTTATGGCCCTGTAAACACACATTTAACAAACTGTGAGTTCTAGTGTATTTTTATGGCTCGAGTTTTAAAAGAAAAGTTACATTTGAAGAGTTTGGGTCCAATTTATTAAATGGTTGCTAGGTAACTACCCAGCGTGATGTCATCATTGGAGAGCAGGAAGTACATTTTTATTTGAAATTTGAAAAATGTTTAGTAAAACCTTAAATATAATGATCTTAGCTAGGTCTTTGTGAAATGAGGAGTTCAACCTGCCATGGACACTTTAAGTAGCCTATTTTCATTGACCTACAGTTATTAAGTCATTTTAGATATAGGCTTTCTCTGTGTTCATTCATTTCACTGCAGTCAGCATCGTAACAAGGAAACAGATCTTGAAAGTTGTTTGTATCTTAATCGAATCGCCTCTAAACACACACGGCATTCTAAAAACTGTCTGTGTCCCTCTGTCGGTCACAAATTGTCTGTGAGCTGATTTAACCTTCGACCTGGTCTGCCCACAGCGTCAGTGGAGTCAGCGTGGGAGAAAGAGAGAGGAACAGTCCCGGTTCCTACTTTCTCGTTGGTTAGTTAGTTTCCTGCTGCAGGTGTAGATTGTAGCTGACACGTGTCCATCAGTTTAGTCAGAAAATCCACTATACTTCAGCACAGCCTTTGTATTAGAACTGGAGGAGGCTGAGGCTGGACTGGGAAAGACAAAAGAAGTTCGTGTGCACAGAGCTGGTCCAGACACTTGCTGTACATAAGAGCTTTATGGTGTATGTAAAATCAGATCTAATATTTGAAACTAGTTTGATTGCATGTTGATATTCTCTTGCGTTTCTTGAACTGTGCGTTGCAACACTGGAATTTCCCCAGTTTTCACAATTGAACCTTAAAGTGCCAATGACTGAACTACTCATAAAAATAATTAAATAAAAAATAAAAAAAAAAAAAAAAAAAAGATTATTATTTACCATTTAATTCATTCTAAACAACACAAACATAAACAAATTTGAGAAAAAGTGAGAATGAAAATGACTTGAACTTGAAAATGATTTTTTTGTTTTGTTAATAATCACTAAACTGTAATATTTAGTTCCACAATAATGGTAACACTAACACTTCACATTGTGACATCCCTGTCTGGGGCTCGTCAGTGTCTACAGTTGGTCTTTTGGGGGTCACAGCTGCCCTAGACTCTGCTCTTTTTACAGTTATTTTGAACGTATTCAGTAAACTTTTCTTCACAAACTTGATTCACTTTCTTGCCATTTATTTACAACCAATCTTGTGCCAATCTATCAATTAAGTTTAGAAATGACTCATTAGAAAACAGTAAAAACCTGTCATAGGCACATGAAACTCTGTGCAAACTAAAAACAGCATTAAAGTGCTGAATGTTGTCATGTGTCTGTGCAGACTGGCCTGTGGGATTCAGATGATGAATAATAAATGGTGTTGCAGGCTCACCTATCTGGCAGGTCTTTCCTTCCCACTGCGGGGGGCACACACACTCAAAGCCGTCCTCCAGATCGATACACGTCCCCCCCTGAGCACACGGGCTGGACGCACACTCGTCCAGGTCTGAGACAAAGGAAAGAGGGATGTTTTAGCAGGCTGGTGGTGCTGGACATGTGTGGAACAGTGTAATGTGTGGAACAGTGTGGAACAGCGTGAACATGTGTGGAACAGCGTAATGTGTGGAACAGCGTGGACAGTGTGGAACAGTGTGGAACATTGTGGAACAGTGGTGGAACAGCGTGGAACAGTGTGGACAGTGTGAACAGTGTGGACAGTGTGAACAGTGTGGAACAGTGTAGAACAGTGTGGAACAGTGTAGAACAGTGGTGGAACAGCGTGGAACAGTGTGGAACAGTGTGGAACATTGTGGAACAGTGTGGAACAGCGTGGAACAGTGTGGACAGTGTGAACAGAGTGAGGGTCGTACTGTTGGCACAGGTGGGCCCGCTCCAGCCTGGAGGACAGTGACACTCGAAGCCTGTGAGCACCTCGTGGCATGTGCCTCCGTTATCACAAGGATCAGAGACACAGGCATGTTCCACTGAAACGACACAAGACACACTTCAAACCTCCTGCACACATGGACTGAAAAGGCGTTGTGGAGCTGGGTCTGTACCGATCTGACAGGTCTTCCCCGAGTAGCCCTGAGGACAGGCGCAGTAGTACTCGTCTGGCTCCGTGTTCATGCAGGTTCCTCCGTTCACACAGGGCTGGTGTCGGCCGCAGTAGTTCAGATCTGAAACAGTGAGGACAGTGTGAGGCAGAGAGCTGATTGGTGGTGTGCTGCTTGCGTTGGGAGTTACTAGGAAGCATGAGACGCTCAGTAGAGCACCAGCTGTCAGTTCTGACGGGAACCACTAAGTGTTTTCACAAGCACTCTGTTACAGAGCCGGGGAAGTGGGCACTATTTACAGCGACTATTTCTGCTTTTAATGAGATGGATATTGTGCTAATAGAAATGGGCTTTTTGGCCACTGCGGTGCCGGTGTTTCCAATACACTTCTCAGGTTTTTCATTGTGAAAACAGCCTCCACTATGGCCCATCTGATCCTGGCTCTTACTCTAAAGGCCAGGTCACCCTAACGCTGGTAAATAAATGAGCAGGGATCTGTCTCCAGCCGGGATCTTCAGTCTCATCCCCTGAAGAGCCCTCATGACGAGGCAGCGCCAGGGATCAGGTGTCCAAAGCTCTGCTCAGATAGCACAGCAGTAAAACTATCCTCAGCAGGAAGCAGCTAACATCTTACTACACTCATTACATCAAGAGCAACAACCTGAGCGAGGAATATGAGGGAGTCCTCGCTCACACTTACAAATACAGTTACATAAGAACAGTCCTACCTTTTTCACAGAGCAGGCCTCCCCAGTTCCTCTCACAGTTGCACTGCCAGGGCTGGCTGCAGGTCCCGTGGACACATCCCGGATGGAGCATGCACTCATCACAAAACTGTCCCTGCCAGCCGTAGTTACACCTGAGAAACACACAGGCAAACAGAGGCATCAATCCTTCCACTCTTCACCACTTTAGTGCCTGCTCAATGCACTATTGTGCTCAAAGCCTGGGGGAATCACTTTAATGTTGTTTTTTTCCTGCACCAATTTGTTCCCGCGCACAATAAAACACCAACAACACCTCTTCCACAGAAAAGCCATAAAAACACACAAAAATGTAATAATATATACATTTCACCGCTGTAATCAGACTTTTTCATTTGAATTGCTTGCGTTTTGCAGGATCACTGTAATCACCAGATCAAACAAAGCTCGTGCACATTTACCGTCTGTATTCTGAGGAGCGTGGGAAGCGGGGGGCAGTGTGGACAAACAGTGGAAACACACCTAATATTGTCCCGGCTCAAACCGTCCCAAGGCCTTCAGTCGCCTAATCTTAGTGGAGGGTGACATTCCAGGGCAGGAGGGTTAAGAATACTTCCCCCAGCAGCAGCAGTAGTAGCAGTAGCAGTAGTGTGTGTGTGTGTGTGTGTGTGTAGTGTGTGTATGTACAGTCGAGGCTATTCCAAGGCTGAGGTGTCGTCGGGCCAGCTGTCTTGTCAATTGACCGCTATTTTGAGTGGAGACGGCACCGCTGCTGCTGCTGAACTCTCAGACTCTGCTGCTGCTGCTGTATCTGAGGCTGTGGGCTTTGGGGTTGCCATGGCTACTACCGTCCCGAGTCCGAGCTCTACTGCCGTTTTGGGGTGAATAAACTACATCTATGAGTGTTAGCAATGCAGACAAAATGTATTCTAGTGTCTCAGAGTTTGCATCGTCATGAATCCCACTGCAGCCAATATATGAAGCTCTAACTCAACTCCTGAAAGATTTAAATTACAGTAACGTGTCTTTTTGAAGTTTTTTTTTTACTCTAAATTATGGGATGTCAAGGAAAAGGGCAGACAAGAACACGTTTTAAGGCCAACAATAATAGAAATAATGCAATATACTAGAGATGCACCGATCCGATACTGGGATCGAATATCGGCGCCGATCCAGGAAATTTTGCTGGATCGAGTATCGGCTCCATGATATCGGTTCAGCCGATATCCTAGTTGTGTTTAATTGGAATAGTCTGATTTATGTCTGATGTTGATCCAGAATGTCTCATAATGTTTGACATTTTATTCTTTCTCCTCTCTCTTCTCTTTCTCTTTCTTCTCTCTACTACTCTGTCTTCTCTTCTTTCTTTCTTTCTTTCTTTCTTTCTCTCTTTCTCTCCTTGCACTCTCTCTTTCTCTCTTTCTTCTCTTCTCTCTTTCCTCTCGCTCTCTTTCTCTCTCCTCTTGCTCTCCCTCTCTCTCTTTTTCTCTTTCTTCTCTCTATTTCTCTGTCTTCTTTCTCTCTCTCTCTCTTTCTTCTCTCTTCTCTCTTGCTCTCTCTCTTCTCTCTCTCTTTCTCTCTCTTCTCTCTTCTCTCTTCTCTTCTCTCTTTCTCTCTCTTCTCTCTCTCTCTTTCTTCTCTTCTCTTTCTCTCTCTTCTCTCTCTCTTTCTTCTCTTCTCTCTGTTTCTTCTCTCTCTCTCTCTCCTCGCGCTTTCTCTCTTTCTTCTCTTCTCGTGCACTTTCTTCTCTTCTCTCGCTCTCTTTCTCTCTCCTCTCATTCTCTCTCTCTTTCTTCTCTCTCTCTCTCTTTCTTCTCTTCTCTCTCTTTCTTCTCTTCTCTCTTTCTTCTCTCTCTCTTCGCGCTCTCTCGCTTTCATTCTTTCTTTCTCTCTTTCTTCTCTTCTCGTGCACTTTCTTCTCTTCTCTCGCTCTCTTTCTCTCTCCTCTCATTCTCTCTCTTTCTTCTCTCTCTCTTTCTTCTCTTTCTTATCTTCTCTCTCTCTTTCTTCACTTCTCTCTTTCTTCTCTCGCTCTCTCTTTCATTCTTTCTTTCTCTTCTCTCTCTTTCTTCTCTTCTCTCTTTCTTTCTTCTCTTCTCTCTCTCTCCTCACGCTCTCTCACTTTCTTTCTTCTCTTCTCTCTTTCTCTCTTCTCTTTCTCTCTCTTCTTCTTAAGTTGTTCAGTTGTGTCTTACAGTATAAATAACACTATATGATCAAAAGTCTTTTGTTTTGAAAAGGAAAAAAGAACTATTTCAGTCCTTACACAAGTATCGGTTGATATCGGTATCGGCAGATGCTTCATTCTAAAGTATCGGGATCGGTATCGGAACTGAAAAAGCTGGATTGGTGCATCCCTACAATATACTGTATTTGATGGATAGTGAGATTGATCTATTTGGAGATTTTGTTTTTGGAATGGGAGGGTAGAAGGGGTGGGGCACTTTTTCATTGGTGACAATACTAACATTACAACAAAATAGCTTTGCAAATACTACTGAGACAAAATGCAATTTCTTTAAAACTACGGGTCCGTGCTAAAGTATGGTCAACACAACGAATAGAGCAAATCAGCAGTCAATATAAAAACTGGTATTGATACTCGATACTTGTTTGAACGAGTATGGATACTTTTAAAAACTTCAGTGGTGCAGCTCCGTCACAGAAAACTACTCATGTTTAGTTTTGAGTCGTGAACCTCGTGTCACCTCCAAACGCACTAATTGTACTTTGAGTCATTATCATTTACTTTAGTTGATCACCAGTTGTGCCCTGCTCTTTCACTGCACATGCTAAGCCCCGCCCCCTTCTGCTGCACTGGACCATTGAGAATGGTGAATTATCAAATACTGCATATTCACACAGTAAAAACAGAACATGAATCTGATAAGCACAGTCTTAATGTAAAGGGTTGGTACTGTGGTATCGAAACTGGTATCAAATATCGAATGGAGTTTGAGAAATTTCAGTATCGTGCCAACACTACAGCTTGAGAGCTCAGTATCAGCAGCAGGCCGTTACATGCAGTCCTCGAAAACCGAATAACTAGCCTAGTTTGATTTAAGCCAGTTCTCCAACGTGCATGTAAACCCAGGCAGACCTACTGAGAGTTGTTTTGGAAAACAGTCCCAACTGATTGTAGTCTTATTTCAAACAGACAATCAGTCGGCAACTGGACAAATGTAACTGAGCACGCTCACAACCCCTGCCCCTGCACATAACAGCAATAGCAAAAGTTAACTTTATTTAAGAAAATTTACGATCAATTCATTTATAGATTATTTTCTTTGCTCCAAGCCGTTTCAGACTTGTTTGAAGACTTACGTTTGGCTTGAGTTTTAATATTCTCCTATTCAGTCATAAATGCTTTAAAACCAGTGAAATAGTTTCAGTATGTACGCAATTAAATCTTCTCTCATCAAAAGACTCAAATTCAGATTTAAAATCTTTCTTCTTTTGCAGTCTTGTAAAATGTTGAATTTGTTACTACAATCCAGCCACTCAACCCATTTTAATACGGCCCTCGGCAAAAATAATGGCTCACCCTTGCAGTAGGATCACGTCTCTCCAGGGTAATGGGTAAACAGTAGTCCAACAGGTTTGAAAGGAAAACTAAATAGTGTCTTTTATTTTGCCTAGTTTTACGCTCTTCTTGACTCAAAAGAAATGCATTATGCTACTGGTATCAAAATCAGTGTAAAGAATCAAACCAGCCACACTGAAATCAGTTTGAACCGTTCATATCGTGACAACACTAGCCATTATGAAATTGGATAACCCCGTTGGAAGCAGTGAAGCAACACTTTTGCAGCCCCGGGACACGAAAAACGCAATTCTGTGGTTTAATACCGAGCCATTTCATTCTGCTGACTCATCAAAGAACCGTAGGCGTACATTTTCTTCTGCGATGTGTCAAAGGTTGAAACGCCCAAAAGACTAATCCAGGGACACGGCTCCAAAACTTAAGAGGAAATGAGTCTGAACAGGTCCAAAGTGTGCTAATAAAACTCCCAAATGCGTCAGGATTCTTTGTGTTTCTCTGAGGCCCATAAAAGCGTGATGGATTGGAACCAGTGAAAGGACATGAATGCCAGGGTTTGGGTTCAATTCATGCCACTGCAGGACGGCTCCATTCAGACAGTCACACAGCCTCAGACAGAGACCTGACATTTGGGAACAATATCCAGCGAGACAAGTCAAGCTATACGCAAACACAAAGAGAAGAGCCTAAAGCCAAACTACTTACATTATGATTGCACAAGAGTAAAACTGTTAGTGTATGCTTCAGAGCAGTTTAGGGCTGCAGTGGACAAAAATGATCATCTTACAACAAGTTAAAATACCTCAAACAAGTCAAAAGTCTACTTAATGTTATGACCAGATGAAACAATGACTGTGGGACCTGCTACGACCTCTCTGCAAACGATTTTTTGCTCATTTTCTACGTCATACTTGATGTTACGCAAAAATAGCGCTCACGACCCGTTCGTAAGTTCGTAATCAGGTCGATGGTCTTGTCAAAGACTTTCTACGACAAGTCTGTGAACGCAAACACTATAAACTGTAGAATACAGCTCGTGCAGTTTGTCTGTGCAGGAGAGTGAAAGTATGGTTCAAGCGACTGAGACTGTGCCCTCTTGAGACTGAGAGGTGTAGTATTTAGTCTGTACGATGGATCTGTAGGGAAAACGAAGATCACCTAAACATGGGAAGGACCGTGGACCTGGAGCGCGTTGGGAAAACGAAGATCGCCTGAAATGCAGGGAGGACCGTGGACCTGGAGCAAGTGAAAAACACAAATCACCTGAACGCAGGGAGGACCGTGGACCTACAGCGTGTGGAAAACATACATCATCTGAAACGCAGCGAGGATCGTGGACCGGCAGAGCATGGAACCGTAGATGGCCTGGAACGCAGGGAGGATCCTGGACTTGTAGCGCGCGTGGAAAACGTAGATCGCCTGAGTTGGACACAAACACGACCAGCTGGCTGTAACAGGCGCAGACATTTGGACAGCTGCTGGCAGTGGATTAATAGGCTATTTGTTATGAAGTGCTTCAAACTTCTTTTTATGAACACACGAATGTCAACAAACTATATAAATCTTCAGCACCCGGAGACACTTTGGAAGATTTGCTTTTGTCTCTTTCACTCGAAACACTTTTCATTCTCACAAAGTTAACCTGCGTACAAACAGTGTCCTGTGTTTCTGCAGAAGAGACGCGTTTGAACACATTTTTGTTGGACTAACTTAATATCGTTTGAATATCGTTATCAAGATACGTCAACAAATATCAAGATAATCATTTTGTCAATACTCATCAGGCCTAATCACAAATTGAGTCTATTCCTTAGTACTAAAACAATAAAATAATTGATGAGTCGTGATAAAATGTAACTGTAACGAGACCATTAGCACGGTCACGGTTTATACAACAAAACTCCAAATACTACAACTATGTTCAAATTCTTTCTCAAATATCTTCTTCCTTGGCTTCAATTCCTTTTCAGACTCAAACATGGAAATGCAGGTACTCTTCCCCATCCTCCAGGAGACAACGGGATGTCCCATATCCGTTGAACGTGAATCCTACGAGGCTTCATCACACACCGGTCACTTCCTCCGCAGGCCTCAGTCTTTCCACTGCAATGCGGATGGAGGGAGGATATGACCATTCTCTGCACGTTTGCCGCCGGTCAAACTCACGTGCCGTCTCCTGCCTTTTATGTGACGCGGCGGGGTCGTTTGGTATTCCGCGGACAGTTTCGGAAGTCTAAAAATATAAGACGAGGAGCGTGCTCTTCTCAACCAAAGCCGGGAGAGAAGCAGACGAGAAGAACTCGGGTCTGGTGAAGCCAAGAGAAAGCGGTTATCCAATGTCACGATTTGGAAGATATTTAAGGTGGAAGAAACTGCAGGTGGATTGGAAAAAATGTGAATGAATGACATGTTTTTAAGATTTTCTGTTTACTTTGGTAGAATAAGACCTACTCTAAATATGAATGATATTTAGGGATAGACTGATTCAATGTCAGCACCAATCCATCTAGCATCAGTCCCATAATATCGGTCCGGCCGATGTTGGTCATAGTAAGACTTTTTAACAGACTCATGTTGATCCAGAACATGTCCTAATGTTTGACATTGGACATTCAAATAAAGTGACCACTTTGTACAATAAATAGGTCACATAGTATGGCTGACATATACCAGCGCCTGGACAAGTATCGGCCGATACCAGGTATAGACAGATACTTCAAGCCAAAGTATTAAAATCAGTTTCAGAATTGAAAAGGCTATCTGTGAATCGCTAATGATAGTTTTACACAAAGTCTGTAAGTTTGAAAATATATTGAAAATAAAAAAACTACAATTGAATCCTAAAAGAAATGTCTAAATTGGAATGATTTTTACAAACTGTTTAGGATAATCTGAAAATATTATTTTTGTGAAATTAGGATTTCAACCTGCCATAGAAACTCTAAATTTCAACAGCTCTACAACAGAAAAAGGCACTAACTGCATATGTGGCATGAGTTAAACCAAGCCTGTTTTAATTTTATGACACAGTTTTTGAGAAACGCTCATGTTAAAATTGCAGTAACTGTAATTTCTTCAGAGAAACAAAGGAAAAGTAATTGTGTTTCTTTGTCCAATTTAAAAATGGAAAATAACAGACTTGAAACTTGTCACAATGTCTGATTTAACACATACATTTGAATACTTGTTTGTTAAAAAATCTCCCCAGATGTGTTTTCTTCGAAGAGCTCAATAACTGTTTGAGCTTAAAAGTCTAAATTATTTGAATGGTTGTTAGTTGCTAAGTATGCACTGTTCCTGAAGCATCAAAAGCATAAGGTATCAATAGAGGAACAGCGTCGACAGCACAGTTACTGTGTGTTTCCTTTGTACGGCAGTAGAGCCATCGGTGTAAAAATTGTAGTTTTAAGATGAAAAAATGCATCATGGGTTTTTTGTTCATGTCATGTTTTCATGTATGTTTGTGTAAAACTGAACAAAACTGCACAATCTGAAAAAACAGAAAAATGGACAAAGAAAAACTGGGGGAGCTGATTTTCACACTGCAAACACGAGTTAGTTTTACATCTGAACTTTCCTTCCACACACGTCTAAAAGCCACATGTTTGGTTGCATTTGTGACTTATAAACGTGTTTACAAACAACAAAGTGAAACTGAGAGGACCAGCCAAACACAGCCAATCAGAGCTCAGCATTCAGCTCTTTATTTATAATTTGATAGTGCTCAGTCTGGACTCTTTTTTATATAAAGTGCTGCATTTAAGTGGAAAACAAAAGTCTACTCCTTTACAAATAAAAAAGTTATATATTTGGAAAATTAATTTTGTCTTCTTTTTCTTGTAATAAGACAAAGAAAAAAAAGATAAAGTAAAAAAGTTAGTTACTCCAACTTTAAGTTGTTTAAACATTAGATATGAAGGATTTTTGCTACCGTGCACCCCAGGATTTAGGGGTGTACGATAGAGTGGTTAGAGCTCTGGCTTCCCAATAAGGAGGTCGTGGGTTCGACTCCTGGGTCGGACCATATCAACATCTCACGATCTCTCTGGGTGGAGTTTGCATGTTCTCCCCGTGTCACCGTGGGTTTTCTCTGGTTTCCTCCCACCTCCAAAAACATGCATGTTTAGGTTAATTGTGCATCACTGTAAATTTCCCTTAGTGAGTGAATGAGAGAATGAATGTTTGTCTGTCTAACCCTGCGACCAGTTGGCCACTGTCCAGGGTGTTCCCCGCCTAAGGCCCAAAGTCACTGGGATAGGCTCCAGTCACCCGCGACCCCTAACGGGATTAAGCGGTAGAAAATGAATGAAAAAGGATTTTATAGACTGGACTTTGAATCTTATTTTGTTTTTGAGATTTTTTTAGACAAATGTGCATGCGGTATATATATGCATATTAAATATTTGTTTGTTAAAGCTCTTAATCACTCATTTATACAGATGTACCATTGACAGATGCTTGTTAAAAAATATATATATACAAAAATGATATATAAAAAAATAATAATGATTTTTGTTGACGTAAATCTTAAATGAATCAGGCGTAACTCCAGATGTGAACAAACCCCTGTGTGACTCTTGTTCAGCCCAAGTGTAAAGTCTGCTGTGTGTTGGAGCTACTTCAGTGGAACATCTGAGAACTATTTAAGAAACAAAACTCAAAGTGGCTTAAACTCACTAAAAAAGGCTGATATATTTAACATGAACACTGGGCTTAGAACACAGATCTTTCCCCTGCAGCGTGAGCTAAGTGTGACATCAGCGCTAAAACAGGTGTGTTGCTAGCTTACTTGCATTCCCCGGGACGGAGCAGCTGCCATGTAACAGGTTGCATCCCTGTTTGCAGATCGCTGAAAGAGAGAGAGAGAAAAAAGAGCATTTTAAAAGGTGAGACTCAAATCCCAGCAGGACACACACATCTTCTCTCTCCTGCTGTAGGAAGTGTTCTGATCAAAGCAAAGCAGCTCCGACTAGAACGAGACTGGTCTGGTTTAGGCTGGTTTTAGTCTCCGCTTCCTCAAAAGGAAAAGTCACACGTGTGGATTGTAAGAGTTGACAGTTATGGTCACAATGAGGAGACAAGAAAAGACTTAAAACATGTTTGTAAATGCACTCGTTTTGGTGTATTTTTGTGATTGATTGTGCACTTCAACTACAACTCATTTAAGTGCACCATTTGTTCATGTTTATATTTATTGAGTTCATTTACATCTCCGTATATTTTGGTCATATCTCCGTTTGTGTTTGAAACGACATATTTAAGTGAAAATCTGATGTTTACATTGAAGGTGAAGAACTAGAACTACATCCCCAGGTTAAATATTTGGGGTGATACTGGATTCAAGACTATCATTTAGCAGACATGTTAAAAAAGTGATTGGCCCTATATTTCTGAGATGCAGCTAAAGCATGATTTAGTCTTGTTTTGTGCGAGTGCATCTTTCCTAAAACCACTGCAGCAGACAATGTCAGGGAAGGTTTATTTTATTCTTTTTAAAAACAAACCTGCAAACACGTACAAATGTTTTACATTTCCTGAAAATGTACCTTTTAAGATTTTCCTATGTAATGCTTTTATTCACGGTGAAATGTATTTGATACTTCACAGGACTATAAATCTGGCATGTACACACTTGTGTTCATTAATATTATGCATTGTCCTCTTCAATTAAATACATGAATAATGTTTCTAAGGCTTGTAGTCTGCTGATTAGAAAGTAAAATGTAACTTTTCATTGAAAACGTTCATTTTAGCTAAGCTTTTTGCTGAGTAAAACTAAATTCTATGCATAGCACAAGTATACTGTATATTTTACTATTACAACAATCACACCTTCTCTGTCACTCAGCACTAACACAACTGTCAGATGTCACATAACTTCTACATTATCTACATTTCACCATAGTGTATAGTAAGGCTGCTATGTGACCATACTACAGAAGCTAAGCAGGAGGGCCTGGGCAGTACTTGGATGGGAGAGCGTTGTTCCTTAGAGAAGACACTTCACCCACACGCTGAGCTGGAGGTCAGACTTCAGTCAGTCTGCCCCAGGGCAGCTGTGCTACAATAGCAGCTTAAACTGTGTGGAGTGACTGAATAATGCAGAATGTGAAGAGTGTTTGGACGTATAAAGCCAAAGCATTCATATTGTTATTGTGACAGTGAGACGACTGGAGCAGAGACTCCCGTTGTGTCCTTAGGCAACACACTTCACTCACACTGCTCAGCCTGAGTCTGGTGTGAGGGTCTTCAGAGGGACCCAGAGCACACAATGACAGCCTCTTTCTGCCAATCAGCCCCAGGACAGCTGTGGCTTCTTTGGTGTCATGAAAAGGTCTACAGACCTCCACAGCATTCTCTATTTCACCTTCCCCCTATGTCTGCCTACACCTTTTACTCCACTTTAAAAACTCTCTTTCCTTTCCTCTTTCACCTCCTCCTCTTTTCTTTTCACCTCCTTCCTCCTCTTTACCTTCTCCTTTTCACCTCTTCCTCTTTCTTTCACCTCTCTCTCCTCTCTTTTCACCTCTCCTCCTCTTTCACCTCTCCTCCTTCCTCTCTTTTCACCTCCCTCTCTTTCACCTCTCCTCCTCTCCTCTTTTCACCTCCCCTCTTTTCACCTCCCTCCTCTTTTACCTCTCCTTCTCTTTTTCCTCTCCTTCTCTCCTCTCTTTTCACCTCTCCTCCTCTTTCACCTCTCCTCTCTTTTCTCCTCTCCTTCTCTCTCCTCCTCTTCCCCTCTGCTCCTCTTTCCCTCTGCTCCTCTTTTCTCCTCTGCTCCTCTTTGTCCTCTGCTCCTCTTTTCTAATCTCCTCCTCTTCTCATCTCCTCTTTTCACCTCTCCTCCTCTCTTCACCTCTCCTCCTCTTCTCCTCTTCTCCTCTCTCTTCACCTCTCCTCCTCTTTCACCTCTCCTCCTCTCTTTCCACCTCTCCTCCTCTTCTCCTCTTTTCTCCTCTCCTCTTCCCTATCTTCACCTCTCCTCCTCTCTTCTCCTCTCCTCTTCTCCTCTCCTCCTCTTTCCACCTCTCTCCTCTCCTCCTCTTCTCCTCTCCTCCTCTTTTCTCTCCTCCTCTTTTCTCCTCTCCTCCTCTCTTCTCCTCTCTCTCCTCCTCTCCTCCTCTTTTTCCTCTCCTCCTCTCTTCTCCTCTCCTCCTCTTTCTCCTCTCCTACTCTCACCTCTCCTCTCTTTTCTCCTCTCCTCCTCTCCTCCTCCTTCCACCTCTCCTCCTCTAAGGTCAGTGGGTGATTGATGACTGAAGCCCCTCCCACCTGCTCCCCTCAGACGTTTTTACACCAGGCTCCTGGTGCGTGGACACCAGACCTGGCTGGGGCTCCACATGTGGCAAAGCAACCACATTAGACACACAGGCATGTCTTTAGAAGAAAAAACTGAATCATATCATTTTATTAACCATATTTTATAGTGAATACCTGCAGAATTTACTAATCAATTACCAAACTAATTATTAGTTCCAGCCCTAGTGTCTAAATGACAGATGACCAATCAGCTCCTTTGTTTCATTTGTGTCACACTACGATTGGCCAGTACGTTGTGGAGTTGAAACGCAGGTGACATGGGGGGGGTCCCAGGCAACAAACATCCATCTTAACAACCTTCCATTGCTACGACAACAAGGTTTTGTTTCCGGGTCACACATTTTCTAGTTTGTTGAATTTTTAGCATTTTATCTATAGAAAAACAACAATTTGAATAGAGAAGAATCTGTGGAACAGTAATGATCATTCAGTTCAAACCTGAAGGTAAAATAGTCCACAACAACATTGTTAATACATTTATAAACATTGGACTGAAAACACAGACATACACACACACACAGGACTAGATGATATTTATTACATGAGAAAAAGAGTTTGGTGAATTACAGTGAGGTTGTGTGTTGCTCTTCCGACTTTTAATGTGAATAGAATCTGATTTTAAAGCAGAAATCATAAGTAGAATCATAATTGCAAGACGTTTTTACCCAAACTGTGCAGCCCTGAGCAGACAATCATCAAGACTAGAACTACTGCCTTCTGGATGTTTCTATGTAAACTTTTTTTTTACCTCTTATGCTAAACACAGTCACATCTATCAACCTTTTCTTGTTTAGTTTAACGTTTTACCAACAGAACAAACCCAGGCTGCTACAAACAGTAACAGTAACAGTTAACCATGAACCCAGGCCCTTAATATGCTTTTGTTTGGTCATGTCTGGTGTAAAAGACGCACGAGCAGCCTCCCAGCGGGACAGTGGATCAGGACCACCCCACAGACAGTGACAGAGCATACCCCCCGTCTCACCTGTCTTGCAGTCGGAGCCCATCCATCCCTCCAGACACACCTGCGCCCCCGACGGCTCGCAGCGGTAGTGTCCGAAGTAGTCGTCCCGGGGCACACAGAGCTTGTTGCACTTGTTGCCGTAGTAGTTCTCGTCGCAGCGGACTCGGATGCGGTAGACGATCCGGGCCGTGGTGCCGTCGATGGTGAAGGTCTGCCAGCTGTCCCCAGGGTTGATCATCCCGGTGTGGGTGCCCCGCTCGATCAGGAGCTCCTCGTCATCTGGGACACAGACAAGGACGTTTTAGTTAGAGGAGAAAATGTGCAAATTGTACATTTAGTTTACAGCTGGTCACTTAATTAATAGGTTTATGATTTTAATAATGTGAAATTAGAAACACCATGTTTTTATCTCATAATCTGCTTAGATAACAAATGAGAATGAACATCAATAAGTTACTGTTCAGGGCGATCACACAGAACAGCGAATACCAGGGCTGTACTCAATGTATTGATACGTGACAATAGGCGTATCGTTACAGGGAGGTGTATCGGATATATATCGGCATTCTTAAAATCATCTAATTTACACTTTCGCTTTAAGGCTGAAACTATTGAGCTGAACAATGACTTATTTGTAAGACACTTGTATCTAACATATCTAACATACAATTCCTCTGCATTTGACACTTGAGGAAATTATTCAGCATATACATGCATCCGGACACTTATTGTATCGTGATGTCTGTATCGGGATACGTATCGTATGGGAAGGCCTTGGCAATACCCAGCCCTAGTGAATAGGGATGGGTACAAAGACCCAATTTACAAAACCGGCCCAGGTGCTGCGCCTTAGCCGGCCACTCAATCAATAAGTTCAACTTAACGGTCCTCTATCGGTTCTGAGGGAGCGCGTTTAATAAAATCTGTCCCGTTCAGGCGCCTTGTTGGCTCTGCTTGGATCTTGTGCTGCGTGGTATCGGTGCATTTTGGTGCTGCTCTGACCTGGTGCACAAACAGGTCGCGTGCACGAGACGCTTGAAAACAGGTCAAGTGTCTTTATAATGCTTAATCTGTCACGTCTTTTTACGAACTTTGATCATTTGTAAATTAAGCACAGCTTTGGAACGAGTGGCCTTTTCAATTCATTCTGTGAAGCTGACTACACTGTAAAAATAAGTATTACATAAAGACATTACAAACAGTTAGTTGGCTAGTAGTCATTTTGTTGTTGTCTTTCTTGAAATTTCATTCTAAAATCTTTGTTTAGAAAAAACACGTATTCATTTGTAAAAAAAAAAAAAAAAAAAAAAAAAGACAAAAAAAGCTTGTTTTGTTTTTAGATAAAGTATTGACAAGGGAACCGCTAAAAGACCAGATCAATAAACAGTGTTGATAAATCTTTAACGGTGCCTATACAATAGTGAGTATGAGCTCAAGTCAGTTGATCTTGTGGACAGATGATCAGTCACAGTCAGAGTGAGGCTCCACACACACACAGTAGCAACACACCACACACACACACCACACACACACACAGTACCAACACAGCGACCCTCAGCTCAGTCTCCTCCAAACACTGCAGAGAAAACACTGTCTGAACACAGCAATGTTATACAGATGTCACTAAGAGAAGTGTCCTGTTTAAACTTTTGACCAAAAACAGACTTGAATAAAGCTACTTTTTGTCATTAGGTGTTTTGTTAAACTAAATCAGGGCTCTGACACCTGCGGCTCTTTAAAGACTGAAGTGGTACTTTGGACTCTCACTGACAATTAGAAAATTCACTGATGAGAGAAAAAGAAAGAATATTCTAAATGTGAAAATGTGAAACTAAATCTGCTGTCAGGTCTCACAATAGGAGCTGCATGAATACTGAATTTTAGTGGTCGACTAATCAAGAGTGTTAGTTTTGTCGACCCGACTAGTCAATGACGTCATTAAAAAACAAAGATCCAAGGGATGATTTTGCTTTGGCCAATAGAAACAGTTTACAATACTCTTCATAAGTAATAAAGCTGAACAGAGGCTCTTTGATTATACGTTTTTTTTAAACATTGCTAAATATTAGTAATAGTATTACTGTACCAGTGTGAGGGGCGGAGGCTGAAATGAGTCTGTCCACACTCACACCGGCAGGTTCATTTCCTGTTTAGTTCATTTCTATGAGTTTTTCACTGCTTCAGCCTAAAATAAAAATGACTAAAGATCAGACAGTGAACAGTGAGTGGTTGGTGGTTTATTCTGAAAACAAGTGAAATACTTGATACAAATGAGGAGAATATTTCACCAAAGGACTAAAGTGTGTTTATAAAGACATGTGTATGTCTGTCAATGCTAACGCTAAAGTCTGACCATTTGAAAATAAACAGCTTTTATGCACATTTCTGTCCCACTCGCTGACACCAGTCCTCCTCACATCTCCCACAAACTGCATTGTATACCTTTATAAGACCAAGAACAGGAGGATCCAGAGAGTTGATCCAGGTGGAGCTGTGAGCTTGGAGACCGCTCGACAAAGCGTGTTGGGGTGGACAGTCTCTGCGCTCTGACCTGAGGTACACAACACGCTCCAGGCTCTGAGTGGATGTGCTCTGGCTGAGACTGACGCGCAGAAGCAGAAAACAGCGCAGGGACAGACGTTGTAATGTAGACACAAGATTAAACCATGTGATTTGTTTACATCAACTAGTCGACTGTCTCTTTGGAGCGTACTTACAAGTGTGCTCTTCCACACACATTGTGAGAATTGCATCATATAACATCCACATTCCGTACAGGGCCTGTGTTTGTCACATATGACCCTAAAGCATAGACAGGGAACCAAAACTCAGTTGGCCTTGAACAATAACATGCAACACTAAAATAAATTCAATAATGTATTCCATCTTGGCCAATCTCATCTCGACAGTCCAAGCTTTTTAAGAATATACAGTTACTTTGGAGGTTGTTGACTTCAGTGTAACATCAACATGCACCAGAATGTAGAAAGTGTCAGAATATTTGATCAAGGCCTACTTTGTATAACTTCTGTATATTCACCTTTTTGTCTAGTAGATCACTACTAATGATGCTACACAGTATGGCTTTAACTTCTTATTTCTACTAAATAGTGTAGTTGATGTTTCACCTTCAGAAAGTCCGCAGTGCACCTTTACAGTCTACATAAGGAACACTTCACATGTGGCCATTGTCGCAGACCCTGGGACTCGTTCCCATTCGCTCTGACATGCCAGCACTCACATTAAACATTGTTTTTCTTTGCAAGGCTCACGGCTGAAGAAAGAAAGCCATCTTTATCACAGTGGGATCGACGCGGACAAACAATCGTGTGGAAATAGGGGGTCTGTGATTTCCTCTGCTTCATGGCTTTGGGCAGCAGTGCACCGCAGACACACACACACAACACACACACACAACACACACGCACCTTCCTCTGCTGGGGACTGACACAATGTCAGACTGAATTAAGCAACAATAACAGAAATAAACCCCGGCAGTTGCCTGATAGAGAACAATGGGCTCCGGGCCCGAGTCGAGCCAGTTACTTGGGTGTCTAAACAGTGAGCTGGGCGCCCAGGCCTCTACTTCCTGCTCGATAAACACAAGGAAAACAGCCGGCTGCTTTTCCTGAGCACAGGGCGGGGGACGGAAGTGACGCTGGGGCCGAGGAATCTCACCAACCGGCCCCATCACAGACCAGAGGAATCTCACCAACCGGCCCCATCACAGACCAGAGGAATCTCACCAACCGGCCCCATCACAGACCAGAGGAATCTCACCAACCGACCCCGTCAGAGCAACCAGACCCAATCAGACCAACCAGCTCCATCACAGACCAGAGGAATCCACCAACCAGCCCCGTCAGAACAACCAGACCCATCACAGACCAGAGGAATCTCACCAACCAGCTCCGTCAAATCAACCAGCCCCATTAAAACCACCAGCCCTCATCAAACCAATCAGCTCAATTACAGATCAGAGGAATATCACAGGAATATGACGGGACGTCAAACCAACCAGCCCCAAACAAACTTAGAGTCAAATTTAAATTTAGGCTTTATTTAGATCGAAATTTTGAAAAAATCTTGTAGTGAGGTGATTCTAAACAACCATATGATTCATCAAAGGATCAATCGCCTAACTAATCGCAAAATGATCGTTAGTTGTAGCCCTAGAGAATATATATATATATCATAAAATATACATTCATTCATTCATTTTCTAGCACTTGTTCCCGTTAGGAGTCGCGGGTGACTGGAGCCTATCCCAGTGACTTTGGCCTTAGGCGGGGAAACACCCTGGACAGAGGCTAACTGTAGATACAGACAACAGTTCACTCTCTCATTCACTCACAGTGATGCCCAATGAACCTAAACATGCATGTTTTTGGAGGTGGGAGGAAACAGAGAAAACCCACAGTGACACGGGGAGAACATGCAAACTCCACCCAGAGAGACTGTGAGGTGTTGATATGGTCCGACCCGGGAGTCAAACCCACAACCTCCTTGTTGGAAAGCCAGTCTAACCACTCTGCTACCGTGCACCCCTAAAATATTAATTAACCAAGAAAGTTTCATTGAGAATTCTAATCGATTTTTCAAAGGCATCAAAGCGAGACAAACGCATACATTTACAGTTATATGACATTCCAATATACGACAAAAAGATTTTCTCTAAAAGCTGATACATATCATAAATAGTGCTGTCAAGAAGTAAAAAATAAAGAGATTAATTAATTATGATACAATTAATTTTTACCTAAAAATTGCTGAGAAACACTCTAAGTGTTTTGTTTGTTTTATCCAATTTAATTAATTACACTATTGTTGCAGATGGAAAGGTTAATATACTGCAAAAACTGAAGACTTTAGAAGTGTTTTGTTGCTAAATTTTCAAGTTGAACAACCTTATGTCACTTCAAACTGACCTATTGACATCAGCTCTTTTAGTTTCTGGAGTTATTTCACATTTCAACATTCTCTTGGAACCCTGTATATGAACACTCACACAACTCCGCGTTACATCGTCTTTTGTCCACTTGCCTGCATACATCCACGCTTCAAACTGCACGCTCTCACTTCCCACACACCGCTCTCCGGCTAAACACCCTGCAATTGTGTCATTTGCCTGCAATTAAGTGCACAGAACATTATGATGACTTCAAATTAGACCATCTGCAACCGAAAGCCCTCATTTCCGAGCATGTCGAGTCAATTTCACTGCGGTGGAAAATAATGACACGCAACTATATAGGAATCAAGCATCCTGAGTCGAAGTATGCATCATCATCATCATCATCGCAGGAGTATAAAACATGTTATAGACAAGCCCGGAACCACAAGAACTCCTGATAGTTGCTCCACTCAGAGGTATTTCAGATTACAACACGACCAGTTACGAAAGAGAAATGAAAGGAGGATTTGTTTTTGGAGGTGAATGGGCCAGATCAGCTGATGTTTGACCACAAGAGCAACCGCTGAATAAGACAAAAGGACAAACAACACGCAACGAAGTACAGGTTTACAGTGCAGTATTAATTATATGTCATCTACACTAAAAAAAATATAAACACAGCACTTTTGTTTTAGCTCCCGTTTTTTAAGAGATGAAGTCAAAGATGTAAACAAGTTTGTACGTCCACAACAAAAAAAAAACATTTCTCTCGAATATAGTTCAAGAATCTGTCTAAATCTGTGATAGTGAGCACTTCTCCTTTGCTGAAATAATCCATCCCACAGTCTCACAGGTAGAATATATGGAATTAGTGTTGTCACGATACTAAAATTTCAAACTCGATTCGATACTTGAAAAAAAACTCGATACCGATTTCGATACCACTTGCCAACTTAATTTTTTTTTTCCTATGATAGTATTTTTACTTTTTAATCATTATTTTTTTATTTATATTTTTCTTTTTGATATTATTGAAATAATAGTATTTTAATGTATTATTTGTTTATTATTAACTTGATTCATGAAGCTTTACATTAAGACTGGGCTTTGTTCTATTATCAGACACATATATAGGCTATATACTGTATACATGAAAGTAGAAGAGGGCAGGGCTTAGCGTGCGTGAGGGTGGAACGGGCGGGGCTTAAAATATGATAATTGTTCAAAAGAGTATCGAGTATCCATACCAGTTTTAGTATCGATTAATATCGGGGAATCGATTTTTTGACAACCCTATATGGAATTTAAGATAATGTCGTGAATATTGGTGTCAAGTAATGCAAAAACGCATTATCGAGTATATCATATGGTAAAAAGAAATGCTACAAATATGGTCATTAACAATAAACATTAAGTAGGTGATGTTGTGTGAACTTTCAAATAGACAAGTCAAGTTTGTATGTAAAGCAGAATTCACTTACAATACATTAATAGTGCCTAAAAAAAGAGAATGCTGCTTACAACTGGAATTGTTTTTGTTTTAAAGTGAAAAGTGAATTGAGCAACTTTTTTGGACTTGTTTTTACTGCCTTACGTTAAGCTTTGCCAATAGGAAAGTATTTTGTTTGAAAGTTTGTGGTGTCTGGCAAAACACAAACATTTTATGAAGTATGGAACCATCTGAACCTGTAGTGAGCACCTGAATATTACAATTGTCATGAAATGTGTATGTGGAAACATTTATGTGTGGAACTGTTTGTTTGTTTGTTGTTGTTTTAGTTTTTTTAGTGTCTTATTTTTTGGTGTTCTTATTTAGATTTTTTTTTTGTGTGTGAATATTTATTTTTTATTTTTGATACAGAATAGATTTACCTGTAAGTATTTTTATCAGGAGTTTTTTTTATATTAAGACTTTTTGATTTGTACACAACAAGTATCAAATGGTCACTGTAGTACACCGTTTTGATGTTTTGCATATAATTGGAAAAATCTAATAAACAAAGTTGGCAAAAAAAAAAAAAAAAGGTATATTTTGTTTAATTTTGCAGTGGCCTTTTTATTCATGATTCTTAGTTCTACTCGTTTCATTAATAAAACCTCGAGTAATATATTGATTGACAGAATATGGTCCAAAAAATCCTAGAGCTATTCATTTTTTCCATTTCGCCCCCCGCCCTACTCACAGGTGTGTCACATCAAGATACTGATTATGAGGTATGCATTAGGACCGCCTGAACGTGTGATTTCTGTCTATTGGGTTGGTCCAGTCGGTATCTGGTTGGACCTCCTTCACACACAGTGGATCAGGTTGTGATTGTCTGTGGAATGTTGGTTCACTCTTCTTCCGTGTCTGTGTGAAGTTGCGGATATTATTGGCAGGAACTGGAACACACTGCCAATCCAGAGCGTCCCAAACATGCTCGATGGGTCACATTGCCAAAGGAGAAAAGGAGAACGAGGAATAAGGCGAAGAAGAACAGAATGAGGAGGAGAAAAAAGAGGATATAGAAGAGGAGGACCGAGAAGAGGAGAACCAAAAAGAGGACCAAGAAGAGGAGGACCAAGAAGAGGAGGACCAAGAAGAAGAGGACTAAGAAGAAGAGGACGAAGAAGAAGACCAAAAAAAGAGGGAGTAGAAGAGGAGGACCAAGAAGAAGAGGACAAAGAAGAGAACCAAAAAGAAGAGAACGTAGAAGACGAGAACCAAAAAGAGGGCCGAGAAGAGGATGAAGAAGAGGAGGACCAAGAAGAGAAAAAAACAAGAAGAAGAGGACAAAGAAGAGGAGGACCAAGAAGAAGAGGACCAAAAAGAAGAGGACGAAGAAGAGGACGACGAAAAAGAAGAGGACGACCAAGAAGAGGACGACCAAGAGGAGAACCAAGAAGAGGAGGACCAAGAAGAAGAGGACAAAGAAGAGGAGAACCAAGAAGAAGAGGACCAAGAGAACAAAGGCGAAGAAGACGAATAACTACTTGTAACGATGTAAAATCACTAGGCCTTTTGCTTATTTTTGTCCTATTTAGCAGTTCTAAATGATGTCATCACTTATGAACAGGAAGTACATTTATAATCCTAAAAACTGACGATCATTTCAACTTTGTTTTAGTGAGTTCAAAGTTTATAATACCTGGATCGGTGCATAGTCAAAACTGACAATACTGAGTTAGGAAGGTTGATCACTCCTAATGACTGTGCCACCGTTTCAACAATATACAACCTAGTAGATTTGGCTTCTTGCTATTCTAGAATAAGACTTATATTTCTTGAAACTATTTTTTGTAACGTCTCAGCATTTTTCCACAACAAACCTTCCGGCTTAGCATCCTGTTTTGTCTGTGGCTTCAAAGCCGGTCCACTGCTGAAGACAATGGAGAATGAATGGGTCTAGACACTAAGACACTAAAATGATTAGATTGTGCAGCATTCTTTTCTGCTATTTTCACTCATCGCTTTGCGTGTTTGGACTGCTTAATCACTTCCTGTTGGACACGAAGTGCAGCCAGAGCCAAACTGCAGAAATGAGATTCTTTTCACTCAAGCATTTCCTTTTATTCTACAGAAACTAGGCTTTACCAGGATGCAACAAATAACAGAAGAAACACTCATGATCATACTTAGCTTGTCTTTTGTTCAGCAAATATGTAAACGTAATTCCACAACTGTTACCCAACAACCATATAGTGCACATAAATGACACAGACATATGATCTGACAAATGATATCTTACAACACTTAACATGATTCGCTAAAAATGCACAACTTGTTCATAAGCTACATCACAAAGGATGTTACCTAGCAACCATGTAATGTATAGCCAAAAACGTCCTTAAGGCAAAAAATATAATCCAATTAAAATACACTAGAACAGGTTTTTTGTTGAACACTTGGCAAAAAAAAAAAAAATAAAAATGCCTCATAAATTTAACTAAGCAAATGTCTGTTGTTTTGTCAGTTGGTCAGTTCCAGGTTCAGTAACAGTTTGTGCTCAAAGACTGAGGTCAGCTGACGACCTGAACCTGGTCATCCAGTTAATCAGTGGATTTTTTTCTTCCCTGATAGTACGGGCATATTCCAAGATGCAAGGATTCATTGGGCTCAAAATTGTCAAAGAGTGGTTCAGGGGCCATGAGACATTTTCACTCATAGATTGGTCACCACAGAGTCCAAACTTTAACCAGAGTGAGAACCTTTGGGATGAGCTAGAGAAGTCTCTGTCCAGCAGTCATCAGTGCAACATTCTGGTGAAAAATGGATGCAACACTGAATGGAAAGAAATCTTGTGACTTTGCAATAGCTTATCTAAACAATGCCAGAGTCGGTGTGAGCTGTAATCAAAGTTAATCAAATTATTAGAGCGTGTGACCCTTTTTTGGGTGGCAACTTTTTTTGGTCAGACAGTGTACTTTTGCAGTCATAAAATTGTGTTTCTAGTGTGAAGTCATTAGTTCAGAACTTTGCTCTATTCATTTTAGGGATGTCAAGATTAACCGGTTTTTCAGTAATCGCGAATATTTCCCCCCACGGTAGGTTATTCGTAGCATTTTTACAACTCACAGTAAACCGCAAACACATCTCTTCTGTGACGGGCAGCGCCAAACAGCGTGTGTAGTCAACGTACCGCTAAGTTGAAATGCTGCTGAAGTTAGCGCTTCAGGAGTTGTATCCATCCAAAGAATCAAGTTAAGAGATGTTTTTTAAGATGACCAGGGTTTTGTGCGGCTGAAGAGTGTTCAAGATGCAAAACGTGCCTTTGAAATGTTGACGCTAAAAGAGCTAACACATCCAACATCATCCAGCATCTTCGATACAATCATCCTCGCTCTTCGCCAAGTAAAGGTAAAGAAACAAAGTAAATCCTTTAAACAAAGCGCTCCAGAGAGTGTCGCGCGGCTCACGACAAAAATAAACAGTATTTATGCTTCATTTGACATAAACTCTGATCTGAAAGTAAAACGAAAGCAGAGACACGTCCAGGCGGTCATGTGACGACACGCTGGGAAAACAAAACGTGTGGATGACGTCACCTTTGTGAGTCACGTGACAGATATCACACATAATATATTATTAGTTAGTAATGAATCTCTCCTTGTAAGTTTATTGAGAATATTAAAGCAATCATTAAAGGGACAATGTAAAAAAAAGCTTGATTAATAATCTGTTTAAAACATTACATTTTTTGGAGTTTTTTCATAGGATATTTATTTAAAGTAATTGCATTTATTATTTTTTATTCTAGGCTACATCATATTTATGTGATACAATCAGTGTATTGTCACTGTCAGCAAATCAAATGCCAATAATTTAGATTTAAAAATATATATATGTACTTTTTTTTTCTTTATGCCAATTAACCGTGATAGTGATGCGCGGGTCAGCTTTTTTTGTGACCCGCCCCGCCCGATCCGATTTAAAATTCAGCCCGACCCAACCCGGCCCGAAAAATGTGCTTAAATTTCAGGACCCGACCCAACCCGAACCCGCAAAAATTAAAACTGCATAAAACGTTTTTTGCGAGCTGCGGCCTCCGCGGGTACGTTTGTCTGAAATGAGCACATACACTTTTATATGTACAGAGTAGCTCCTCTTCTCGTCATACACGATCTTTGTGAGAGCCGGGTTGTTTACAGTTCAGCAGCGGAAGGAAACATGGACGACTTTCATGGACTTATTTTTGGAGAAAAAGTTGTTTTCGTAGCGCTCAAAACGATAAGATTATGTCAGCAGCAGGAAGCGGCATCTACGGACTTCAGCGGCTGTTTACTGAGCATGTTTTTGGCCGCTGCTCGCAGAACGCAAATGCAGACTGGATTTACTTGTGGATTTAGACAATGCGTCGGGATTTTAAGCGGAAAGAAACAGAACCGCGGACTTTTACCGTGGATCTGAAAAGCCCTGTGATGTGGATACGAACAACTGGATTAATCTCCGTCAGACAGATGTATATTAAGCTTCACCTGGACAGTGGACCTCGTCAGACTTCTTCAGACATTCACGGTGAGTAAAAAGCTTGTTTGCGAGGGTTATTTATTTGTCAACGTGCTCTGGAGTCTGGACGTTTCTCCAAGTGAGGATTTGACTCTTTCCGTTTAGTTTACAATGATGAAGTTCAGGCTGGAGCATTGTGTAGTTATGTGTTTATGACTGAGTCGAACGTGGCTGCCCCGTCTCCACAGAACGACGCTCTACTTGTAGTTGAACTCTTGTCCATATCTTTCATTCTGTTTTATAGCCAGTTGTAACCTAAATAAACTAAGCTCAGAACGCATAAGTTGTGTCTTATGTTCAGGGGCGGACTGGGGATAAAAAACAGCCCTGGACACTAGTCAGCCCCAGCCCAATCCATAAAAGGCGGCACAAATTCAAAATGTTACAATTATTTTTTTTTCCCTCCACATAAAATATAGAATATAGCTCAATTAATTTAATTCTCTTGTATCATAAATAGTAAACTGTGGGTAGTATTGTAAAGAATTGGCATCAAGTTTGAGCATAAATTGCCTCTTTGGTCTGGGGGGTTTGGGGGCCCTCCCCCAAGAAGATTTTGAAAAAACAGGTGTAATTTCCTGTAATTTGGTGAGTTTTAGACTTGTTTTTATAGATTCAGATAACCTGAAGTGAATAGTCTTATTATTAAACTGTCAGCAGGTCAGCAAGATTGCATTTAGTGCCCCCTAGTGGTTGTTTTGTAAGACAATAAATAAGAGTCCCTTTGTAGAATTCAAAATATTTAAATAGACTAAATAGTAGCTCTGAAGGCAGGTGGGTCTGAAAATCTGAAAACTAGACATCATTTGCTTTAACCTGGGGAAATTTAGACCAACAAATGTGATATTTTAAAAAAGTTATTTTATGTGTTATTTTGTCCCATAATGTTTACATTCCTCAGCAAGATTCAAATTGGGTTTTTGTGCATTTTTATTTTCTATTTGGTGTATTTCTCAGTGGGGCCCCAGCCCTCTGTGTCCCCCTGCTCTTCCTCCTGTGTTCCGGCCCTGCTTCTCTCTCTCCTTCCAGTGCTCAGGAAACAGACGCCTGATGAGCCGCATCCTGACACTTGTAGACTGTGACAGAAATACTAAAGTCTGAACTTTAGTCAGAACAGAAAACCTCATGCTTTGTGTGTTTTAAAAAGGCACAATCCAACTTCAAAGTCTAGAGAAATGCGCCGTATTTCGCCGCGGTAAATACGTCGCGGTAAATTACGTGATTAAGAGACGTATGAGTTCATCTGCTGTTTATGCTCGTAACTTTGTGAATATATGTCCTATTGACGTGAAATAAAGACTGGCCAACTGCTTATGAGATGCAGAACATCTTTTATGGGTTACCAAAAGTACCCAGGGGGTTTGATTTCCCGCTATGTGCTGTTAATGATCAGACCAATGTGCAGACGTCTGTCACTCAGCGGCTGGGTCTGGTGCTCCTCTCATAGCCGTGCGCTCTTCACACGTCTACAACCGCTGTCTGTAGGCCGGGTTAGTGCTCCCTGACTGTCTGTCCTGCTTTCCCTCTCGTTTCACGTGCGCCCGTCTTCTCCCGGGCTGCAGCGCTGCGCAGCTGTGGGGATGTGGCCGCTGCTCCTGATCAGGCTGCGTAAAAAAAAAAAAAAAAAAAAAAGTACCAGAGGCCACCGGCCCATGGAGCGAGCGGCCGTTCTGTGCTTTTCCAGAATGCACCTATGGCCAGTCCGCCCCTGCTTATGTTAAACAGAATTAGTGCTTGACATGAGGCTTATTGGACTGATGTTCACGTCACTTGAAGCCAAAGCATACGAGCGCGTTTGAACATGGGTTTAGACCCGACCCACCCGAACCCGACCCACTTCTTTAAATTGTGCTATCCGACCCGCCCGAACCGCGGGCTGACCGCGGGTCCCGCGGGTTACGGGTCGACCCGCGCATCACTAAACCGTGAATAATCACAAAATCGTGATTTTTCCTTTTACTATAATCGTGATTCTAAAATTTGATATCGTAACATCCTAATTCATTTTTCAAACTTTTCTCCCGAAACCTAGTGTTGATCATGTAAAACTGTCACTCATATTTACAACAGGCAATAATCTACCAAATTAAGTTAGAAGGAGAAAATTGTAAACATCCATCATATGCACTTCATTATAACTGTGCTAAAAAAAAAGTCTTTAAAAGTTTTAAAGCGGTTCAACAGCTTTAAGTGTCAAAGAAAGTATTTATAAACTTGCAAAAAGAGGCCTACGTTGTTCCCTATTGTGCCTGTATGTGTCCAAACAATTGGTTTCCTCCACTCAACTTCAGGAATTACAGTTGTCCAATCAGCAAACAAGAGCAATGTAGTGTGTTTGCCAGAACCAACCTAAGTTTGTATATGAGTTGTATATTGTCCTACTTTGAACTTGTGACAAATATTAATTTAGTCTATTGTAGCTTTTAACTGACACATGCTTGCACACAGAATGTTATCAAGAGACCTTACCTCCACTTAGATTTAACAGAATTTTTGTATTTAAGTGACTTAAATGGTTTAATGGAAAGGATAATCAACCAACTAACTGATTAGAACAATAACTGTTCATTGCTGCAGCTCTATACTCTTGACACATTAAAGCTGATCAAACACATGGTCACTCAGGTCCAGCCTTGGAGCACTTTCCTTCCAAACGCTGCTCCTGGTGCGACGTCGGTGAGTCCAGCCAGCGGACATAGCTCAGGCAAAACAGGATACAGCTGCTCCCAGACTAAATAACTGTGTGGAGTTGAATCTGACGGGCTAAAAGCAGGTACGACTCACTCACAGACAGGTAAAGGAGTATGTGGGGTATTGAAGAAAAAGCTGACGGTTCAAACTACAACTGCTATATTTTTAGTTTTTCTGACAGGATCTACTATAGTCAAGACATTTTTTATTCAATTGCTGTGTGAAACTTTCTACAATTACTGCAAAAATAAAGAGTATCATCAGCTATACCTCGGCCAATCAGAAAACACAGACAAGTATCATCAGATATAACTCAGTGTACATGTGTCTGGTGAGTTTATTGGAAGCTGTCCCCAGTCCAGCGTTAGACCATTTCCCGTCCGGACCAAAAATAGTGAGATGAACAAAGATGGCCTATATTTAGAAGGGAACTTACTGTTGTTCTGCGTGCTGTTGTCCCAGTCCCAGGCTTCTACGATCAATGAAAAGGTCCGCTGCAAAACAAAAGACAAAACACAGTCAGAACATAGTCAAACACGAGCTAAGGGTTATTTTGGTATTAGCGATGAATGGATTAGTTGTTTATGTTGTAAAAGGAAAGTCAATGAAAAATCCTTAAAGTGAAATTTCTTACTTGACTTTTACAATAAAACCACTTCCTCAGTACAGATCTCTTGTTAACGTATCCATGTGTAATAATGTCCCGTTTGTTCACCTAACCCAGCCTAGTTGGTCTGCTGTTGTTGTTAGCATTGTGGCTAACTGCGTCTCATTGCTAACAGCTGTGTAAAAGCTTCAAACTCTTCGTGATGAACAATTCAGTGGCTCAGAATGCAGTGAGCAAAGAAAGGAAGCAACGATCGGGCATAGCACCTTTACATTCATTACATATTGTCTTAGTTTGAGCAAATTTGGTTTGATAAGTTACATTATTTTGTACTAATTAGTAGGGCAGGGCGACATTAAAGAAAATAGCTGCGTCAACACTATAATTGAAGACTACACATGGCATTATAAAACTTGTTTGTTTGTTTAGATCAGGCATATTTGTGTGGCCCTTGGATCAATTTGTTTTGGACTTCAGACTAGAGCTGGGCGACATTGCAAAAAAATGTTTTTTAGCGATTTTACTTTTATCACGATCTAGCCTTTCTTTTCAAATTGCCTTTGAGGTAAATAAAATCATCCGTTCACTACCAGTGTTGCCAGATTTTCAGAAAGAAACAACGACTAAACATTAAAAAAGCCCAAAACAAGCAACTCCAGCCATTGAATAAAATGTTTATAAAAGAACGTTGTGTGTTGTCACAAAACGTGTCATGGATTGTAGAATATTTTAACAGTCTTAAAAACATGAAAATATGCTAAAAAATTGACACTTCAATCATAAATGAATGCATCTTCGTAGCTCAAACCTAAAAAAATATGCCTAAAAATCTGCTGTTCTATCACATGAAAGAGAAAGCACAGGAGCAAGCCCCAAACATACAACCTGCAATCAAAGTTCAAAGCGACTTTCCAAAAAAACGAAACGTAAATGTGCTAATAAAAAGTGGACTTGGCCACACTGAGGCCGATCTAGAAGAGGTGGGAAAAGTTGCATCAAACAGAGAAATGGGAAACCCCGATGTGACCAGATTGTTACAGGGATGAGTTCACGATTCGATTTTTATCAGGATATTGCTCAGCCCTACTTCAGACTTCCTGCTAGATTAGACAAAATCCGAAATGTATAGTTTTTATATTAAATTTGAGCAATTCTTCTACCATAGTGGAAAAAATGCCTCTGATGCCTTTGAAACATAAAACGAATGTTAAATGTCTTATTAATAGTTTGGTGGTTCATTAAAGTTAGGTCAAATGTAACATTTTAAATGACTTTTGTGGCCCACTGAAAAAAAGTTTGAACACCCCTGTTAGATGCTCCGTTTTCATTCCTCACATCTCTTGTTCATTATTACAGCTTTTATCCTCTGCAGTCAGTATTAAAGACTCAAGTAAACGTTTTTGGCCAAAGCTTCTGTTAATTAAAACTATTACTATCAGCAAATATTGGTTTACTACAGCAGGAGGTTAAATAGCCAATATTGGCCTAAGTTTTTTTAAAAACATCCCTAAGCAAGGCCATTCTAGAAGAAGAAATAGGTCTAAAGATTAACTTCATTCAGAAAGCTTGATTTATAAAAGTCAGTCACAAACGAGCAAAAGTAACTTGCTAAATAATGAAAGAAAATGAAAGATGACACCATTGCATAATCATGGTAATCACAATCATGAATAATCACTATATCATCATATTTTGCAACATTAAAATCTGATATTATGACATCCCCAGACCAAAATGTTCACTAAATCTCTGTATCTGTTTGCAGTCTTTCCTCCTCCAGCTCATCTCTCACACTCTACACACACACACACACTCCACACACACAGTGATGATGCAGAAATCGATTTCGGTGCTACTACTCTGGTCTCGTAGGCAGCGTGGTCCCATTACTCAGAGAGCGTGTGCTTGAGTTACAATGAAACCAGAAGACTGCAGGCGGATAGGGTGAAGAAGAGCCCGTGTGGGAAGAAGGAGCCAAACAACTTTCCTTACAATATTCTGAGTGGAACTGGGTAAGGCGCAACAGCAGCTCTGCCAGGAAAGCGTTCAGGCTGATAAAAGGCCGGCAGGTACAGGTGATACAAGGAGAAGTAAGCCCTCTGGAGAAAGCATCACTAGTCATGTTTAGAGCTGGACAATAGTGATAAAAAGAACTGTGAGCTTGTTCTTTTGACAATCTGCGTTGTTGATGAAATCGTCATGTTGAGATTTACCATTTCTGCAGCTCTTTGTTCACATTTTTTCCTCCTACTCTACTCTTATTGGTGAGTGAGTGACAGCTAGATTTAGCCAATCACAGGGAAATATTTAGAAAAGGCGCCGCGTAATACTTTTGTTACTTCAAGGAAAACAGACAGTGTACAAGAATCATGATAATATATAATATCCATCGTGACTCCAAGAAAACCGTGATATACTTTTTTGCCTTATCGTCTGACAATTATGCACTTATCCCTCTACACGCAGCTCCGCTCCACCACAGTCCGCCTCCGAAAGTTGCCGCAGACCCCTCAGCCCTGCCCACGCTCCAGTCCACTCCGCTGCGTCGCCCCGAGAAGCTCAAGAGGAGCATGTAGTAACTATATCAGAGCTCTGGTAATTCCTGTGTTTCATGAGATCGCTCTTTAGTTCAGGTCACAACAGTTACATATGCTGAGGGGAAATAGGCTTTCAACTGTTACAAGAGCCAATTCAATAACGTGTTTTCATGTTCTTTGCCCATGGAGCTTGACCTGCCAGACTTAAAGAAGAAAATAGTCTTGATTTGTATTTTGGTCGTACGGCGAAGGAGAAGCTGAGTTAGATTCCAGCGCAGCGGATGCGCCGGATGTGGAATGATCCCCATTAACAACAGCTTTGTGCAGCCACTCTGACAGTCAGCGTGGAGCTCCATGTAACGGGATCAGCTCGTTATAGTCATATTTATACAGTGTTATATTGTTAGTGTTATACTGATCTAGCTTTTTAGGTTTGGTTATTGACTGATACCTGTGTGAGGACTGAAAATAACATTGCTGCTACACACTGTAGTCTTCTGTCTTCATCAAAAGTCTCAAGATTAGAACAATGTCATGTTTTGTTTTTTAAAAGGACAATTATCATGTTGTGTAATGTAACTGTTAGTTATTGTGTAAGAAAACTAATGACTTTACAAGAATAAAACCTCACAAACTCAAATGAGCCCATTCACTTAACTTTTATACATCCATTTAAGCCAATACCATGAGAGTACAGCGACATTTCACAAATCTAAGTTCATATCTGACCATATCTCATGCAGTGAGTACATATCATAGTCACTGCTGATGTAGTCAGTAAATATGCACCAGATTACCAGCCTGATGCCTGAGTCCGTTTCACTTCACTGTGTGGAAACTGTCTGGGACTTAAAGTAAAGTGTAAACGTGTGTCAGCGATTGTGGCTGTTTCTGCGAGATAACTTAGATAATGTACTTTTAAGTTTACCGGTCGTTACCCAAAGCTCATGACCACATCAGGGTTGGAACCTAGGTTGACCAGTAAATCGAGAGCTTTGCCTTTCGACTCAGTATACGACTCAGTATCAGTGCCGATCCAGAAATTTTGCTGGATTGGGTATCGGTGAATAAAAACAATTCAGCCGATATAATTTAACTGGACAACATGAGGCTAATTTACAGGTTGCTGTTGATCCAGAAAGTCTCAAAATATTGGCCATTTTATTCAGATTAGGTCGTTGAGCAGTGACTTGTACAAAAATAACAGCTATATAAAACAATATGACAACATTTGTTATGTTTTTATTAAAAAAAAAAAAAAAAAAACTTTTTCAGTCCTTACACTTGTATCGGTTGATATCGAGTATCAGCAGATATAGTCAAAATCAAAATATCAGGATCAGTATGGGAACTGGAAAAGCTGGAATGGTGCATCCCTACGTTTGAGGCTCTGGTATGATTTCCTATCTGGCAACCCTGCTGGCTTTCAGAAAACCTGATTATGTCCTTGCCATGAAAATATTCATACTCAGCATAGCTGTAAAGATTAAACTGTAAAAACTTTCAAATATCACCCTACGCAGGTCAGATTAGGCGTCAGTTTGATTACACTTTTTGGACTACTGGCATAATGTAGTGACTCAAGAAATTCAACAAAAACAGCCCAAATCGACCAAATCAACAAAACAAAATTACAACAGTGTCCAAAGTGCTTTCTCTACAAAATATACAGTTACAAAAGTGCAATGCCATAAAGTGAAAAAAAAACATCGAGAGGTTAGTGAACGGCAAAGTGCTTACACAAATAAAACTCAAACGTTACGTAGTCATTCTGAAGTTGATCATTCTTCCGTGAGCACTGCGCTGGCCGGACACGTCTCCACACAAGGTGACTTTGCTGATATTAGCAGGGGAGATGCACTGCTCTGTCCTTGGTTGTCAGACAGTGAGGTAAATCAGCGGCTAAGGGGATTATCTGGTTTCACCGTTCACACCAAGTTATGCTTTCCACTCGACCAGCGCCGGAGATATCATGACTCGCTCACTCACCACCACAAACTATACTTAGGAGCAGCCGCAACCACAGCTGAGAGGGGTCTGTGTGGTGTGAGAGGGAGCGAATGATTAAAAACTCATCCTAATGAAGACAGAAATGAATCTTTTAAACTTGATTTTAACCAACTATTGATCATTTGCACCTACGTCACATGTATGAGCTAAATGGTGGAGGGTAAATGACCGCCGCACTACAGGGAGCGCAAAAGGGACACATTCTCACAGTTTTTCTGAGTTTTTGTACAGAAAGCACGGCTACTAATGGTTCATGTTCAGTACGGTTGTTTGTGGAAGCAGGTCGTCTTTTAGGTGTACAAGGTGTTTGGAGAAGTTAATGATTGCGCGTGTTTAGGGCTGCAACTATCGTTTTTGGTAATCAATTAGTTAGGCAACTATTCTTTTGATGATTTGATTGGTTGCTTAGAACACAAAAGTTATATTTTGATCCAAACAAAGCCTAAAATTAAATCAGACCATGAGTTTGTAATTGATTAAATTAAGATTTTTACTGACTTAAAGGGGACCTATTGTGTTTTTTTTTTATATTTAGTAAGAATCTAGAACATTGCAGATCAGTAATTTTCCTTTTGTTCTTTGTAAAACACAAAGTTGATCTAAAATAACTTAAAAATAGAAACAGCCCTACTGACTTCCTGTTCAAAACTGCAGAACTGATAAGCCCCGCCTCTTCATTTTAAAATGTAACTGTAAAAGCAACAGATTTTTAAAAACAATTTTTTATGTGAATTTGGGACAGTTTTGAACCATATAAGCTTCACTTTGAGTATTAATCTTTTGAAAGTAAATACAGGAAAGTGGGAGGGGATAGGTGGTAGGTGAGAACGGGGATTTCTGAGCACTTGAGCTGCAGCTGAAGAACAATACAAGATTACTCCAACATGTATGAATCAATTCAAATATAACTTATAGTAAACTAATGATGAAGAAAGGCCATTATAACAAGGTTAAAACTTAGAAAGGTTTTGACAGAATAGGTCCCCTTTAAAAAAAACTGCCAATCAAAAATACTACTGTACTTGAAATAATCACGTAAATAAAGAGTTGTAGAAAAAGAGGGGCAACCCCCAAGGCACTCTTCATACAGTAAAAGTTTATAAAGCCTTTATTATTCTGGGCTACTTCATAGTTAACTATCATTTCTTTAAAAGCGTGTGCTGATCTGTTCCCCAGGTGTAGCGGCTCACAACAGTCTTCTTCAGGGTGTATTCCCAACAACCCACCAGCCCAGTTTATTAATTAAGAGATAAGCAGCACCTGTTACGGGGGAGTGGCCTAATCAGAGAGCGCACACAATCAATCCATTTTATGTTTATTTTCATAAAAAGAGCAAGGTAACCATTAGGGATGGAAAATCGATCGAAGTTCGCAACAATCGAATCGTAAGGCCAGAATCGATCAATTTTTTCATGCAGCCACTGACTTACACACACACACTCTGTAATTGTTTAATACACACAATAATACAAGAATATTCACAATGTTTGAAGAAACAAAGCTTGAACTTGTGCCAGACCTGACTGAATGTGCAATATTAAGCTGCATTAACAACTGATGGATTAACACCTAAATATGGACAGTAAATCTGACTGTTTACTGTTTATATATTGACAAAAACTACTAGTTCTAAGCTCTAACAACAGTGGCTTTGTTTTAAATGTCATGTTTTATGGTTTATTTTGTGTCTTAAGATAAAAAAAGTTAATATAGATAAACTAACAAAATCGAAAATCGTGGCTGCAAAATCGAAAACTGAATCGAATCGTGACTTCAGTGAATCGTCCCATCCCTAGTAACAATGGTAAAAAAAAACTGTGTTCATAAAAAAGTACTATAGTCTTCACTTGTTCCTGGGAAAGCAGTGGCCTGATTGTAACTGTCCTTCCATCGACACTTCTAAAGATGGCTCGCAGCTAGCAGCCGAAACATGTCAAAAAAGTACAACTCACTAAAAAGTTGTCTGAATAGAAGAAATAGGTTACTGCTAATATCAAATTGATTCTGTAAAAAAAAAAAAAAACACTATGAAACTTCCTAAAAACAAGTTTTTGATGCGTGTGTTCAGTGTGTGCGCTACGTTAGCGGCTAATATTAGCATCCGAAAACTCAAACACATTGTGGCCTTTACACATGGATTTTACATTTACTGATTTTTGTTATTGCTAAACTTAACAGCTTTTCCTCTTTCAAAAGATGACAAACTTTGAGCTTGAAATATGACTGTTCAAACTAAATTAAATGACACATTTTTAACCATTACATGTCATCATGTGACATAACTTGGTCCACCGGTGTTTGCATATCTTCAAAACAACATTCACGATAATAACCAAACTTTGATTAGGGCTGTGCGATATTGACAAAAATAATTATCTTGATATATTTTAGGGCATTTCTCGATGGCGATATTTGGACGATATGTCCTCAGTCCAACAGAAATGTGTTCAAACGTCTACTTAAACTTTTGAGTTGATGTAAATTGGCTGTGTTCACTTTGTAGAATTTGATAACTCATTCACTTTTTATGTTACAGCTAATTTTAGCTACTTGATCCTAATTTCTATTAAATATTATAAGCCTACAGCAGACCTGTCCAAGCTGTGGCCCCATTCACACATTTGTTTGGTCTTCAGACTTCCTGCCCAAATTACAAAAAGTACAGCATTTATGTCAAATTGGAGCAACTCTTCTATAATGGTCAAAATAACAAACATTTTGACGTTATACAAACTTAAAATGATTGTGTAATACCTAAAAACGTGTTGGTGCAATAAATTTAGATCAAAATTTTGAAAGATTCACTTCACAGTCGTGTTTATACGGCTCTCAAGTTTCCAATTTCGGCCCGCTTTGAAAAAAACTTTGGACACGCCTGGCCCACAGTGTATAATGTGTTTTCATATGACCACACATTTTTGCAATACAAATGTGAGATCAATAACAAAACTGCAGAATATGACTTTTATGCCCTTGGCAGAAAGTTTACAGCATCACTTTTTCGCGATAAACTCGATACTGAATTTTTTGATATCTTGAAAGCAACATTCACAATATTATCTAAAATTCAATATTTTGCACAGCTCTAACTTCGATATATTTCCCTGTTCTAACTGCTTCCACACAGTGCCGTCTTCTGTCTTCATCAAAAAACAATGTGATCATGCATTTTAGCTGAAAGTCAAGCTAAATATTATTGTCCTAATGTGATCTCACGTCACAAACATTGAACAAGTTTTGCAAAAATGGACTGAACTTACTGAACTTTTCCCTCCTTCTTGCATTAACCATATGTCCCAGCACCACATACACTAACCGACAGTCATCATATCACTCACACAGCACACCCAAAAACACACGCACAGGCCGCTAATTGACTGTTCTGCCTGAGTGAGCCCAGTTTGAGTAAACATGACACATGGAAACTAACTAAGCTAACCAGCATCGCCGCGGTAATCTAGCTGCTGCTGCGGGGCACACTGCTAGGCAACCGGCTGACCTAAATAGACACCCATTACGTCACCGCCACCACCAGTCGCAGTCGTAGTAGCCACTGCCCCTGACCTCTACTGTAAAGTCACCGAGCTCCGGGGGGACGGGACGGGGGCGGGAGGCGGCCCAAGAAAAGAAGAAGTGGGTTCGAATGAGAGTTTGAGTGAGGAGGGAGGAGAAGTAAAGAGAGAGGGAGAGGGGGACAGTCGTAGCGCGTGGTGGTGTTGTTGATCTGGGGGACCAACAGGCTGCTTGATGGGCGGTGGGATTAAGGAGCTTGTCTGGCGCTGGGAGGAAGGGGAGGGACTGTTATTGTGGGAGAAGAGTGCTTTGGGATCTACTGAGGACGTCCCACAGTTTGGATGCTAGGAGCTACGAGGGGCTAATTATGAAAAGCGCAGTAGAGGAGAAGCGTGGGGAGTTGTTCGGAGGTGTAGCGGGGGTTCGGTGTTCCCGCGGCCGGAAGTCAGAGCGACCGGTCGGGCCGCAGACGCACGACAGATGCGGCCTCAAAGATGGATTATTTGACATGAACGTGGATCATCCCACGACACGTAGCACGGCTTCTGACCTTTCCACCCCCCCCTCGCTCCCTCCCCAGTCTGAGCATGTGGGTGGGGGGTGTGCCAGTGTGGAAGGAAGGGGAAACTATCAGTGGCAATGAATTTATTAGTGACGGGGATAATGCCTCGCTGGTAAGAACTAAGGCATGGGACCACGTCGGAAATAAGATCTAGTATTGGTGCTTTAGTTTAGTTAGTTCTATCCTTAAATGTCAAAAAATGTCAAGATGATCAGGTTAGTCAATAATCATGTTTATTCAAGTCACAATATATTTGTAAAACCAAAAGAATAATAATTGTGACAATATTAGAAGTAAAAACTAAGTCTTTAGTCGCGTAATCGGTCGATGACGTCTTAGTCGACTATTATTTTATTTTGATAAGGATTTGTATTGATCCAGCAACAAAAACGGATGAATCAGCTGAAGATGTTTGGCCAAGTCATTGGTCTAAAAACTATAGGGCTGGTCCATTAATCGAGATTGAATCTGACTGAATCGTCCATTATTTGATTATGGGTTTGATTGAAAGATCGAAAACCAGAAAAGTCGAACTTTGAGCAGAATATGATATTAGTTAGACATATTAAAAGTGTTTGTTTTTTTATGTTCGTTAATGGCATTTATCGTTTGGTTTTGAAAAGGTTCAGCAAAATAAAATTTTATTTTTCCCAGATCACCCAGCCCTCTAAACTGCCTTCTAAGAAATAAAAACACAATTTCTGATTCATTTTCTACATAAATTGCTGTTTTTACATGAACTCCATGACTTTTTTCCAAGCACAGATTGGGTCAAATTAATGTAATAATAATGTTGCAGATTTTTTTGCCACGCCCCTTTTTAGTTGATTAATCGGTCGATGAGACACGTCTCTGGTCGACGAAGAATTTCTTTGGTCGACTACTTTTTAGTTTGCCAAAAATCCATTGGTTCCGGTTTTTGACATTGGCCGAGTTTATTCACAAAAACACTGACAGTTGGTATTTTTACTAAAGTTAAAAGTGAAGATACTATTTTGTGGAGCAAATTCTATGCCTTGGTACAAATTGGCGATCAAATAACAAATATTAGCTTTGGCTGGAAATATGTTCTATAAATAGGCCTTTCCCTAAAAGCTTTGCAAGACGCAAATTTCTGTTTTTCAATTTATAGACAAAATACAGTTTTGGAAGCAAAATTCTGTCCTAGTCTGTACAACAAACAGTCTTCGATGAAAAAGTATAAACGTGTCATTTCTTTCTTTCCTCGACCCACTCCTCACAAAAAATCCTATCACATGACCACATGCACTTTTGGTTGATGTTGTTTTTTATGTATGTTTGCTTTGCATTTCGAGTGGCGGCGCACAATAGTGCAGCGGCCCGGGGCTCACTCCAAACAGAATTTGTTTGTACTCTGTTCACAAAGACTTTCTGTTCTGTCAAAAAATGTACGATGAGCGCGTTTTGTACGTCAGCCAAAGCGTAAATGAACCAGAGTTTTGGTGAAGACACAAGTGACATTCTCTTTGGGTTTAACAGGTAAGTTTAGTCTTCAAGTGACTAAAATGAGTAGGTTTAGGGCTTGGCCTTGGGGCAGGTTAAGATTTACCAGTTAAATCCAAAGAAAATGTCGCCACGCGGCTTCAACCAAAAGTGTGGTTATTTTATGCTTTGGCTTTTTATAACATATTGACGTACAAAAGGCGTCAAAACGTGCATATCGTACGCATTTTCTTCGGTGACTGGGCGGTAAAAATGACCCTTTAGAAACAAAAGTGTCTTTTAATACAAAACAAATGTGTCGAATGTTTTTGCCACATCAAAGTTTTTACATTCACAAAGTTTGTTAACATTTTCGACTTCAGAAAATTGATGTTAACAATTCAGATTTCTTTTGTTGTTTGGTCATGATTAGGGATGCACGTTTTGACTTTTTTCTTTAACCGTTAGTTGGAGCTCTTCGCGGTCAATAATCGGTTAACCACTTACATAAACGCCAGTACTTTTTTATTGTTGTTATTTTACTGGACGTGTTATAATTGAGCACCAGCATCGCTACAAGAGTGAACGCAGAGCAGAAACAGCGATAGGCCTTTGAATTTGGCACAACACGACTGAATAAAAACTTCTATAAACACTGTTTTAATGCACTGTTGCACTAGGTATTTATTCATACATAAGGTGTCACGTTTTAAAGTTGCTGGCTGCTAATGTTAGCCTCTTACAATCGATAGCTCTGACCAAATCTGAGTAATCCAGTCTGTTTTCTTTTTTCAACATAAAATCCAAGTGAATAAATCCTGCATGATTGATATTAGTTCATAAACCGCCAGTGTCTCAAGTCAGCTCAGTCCTTATGAGATAAACAGTGTTTATGTAGTTTTAGCGATCTTTTTTTTCACTCTGACAAACGCAGAGCGGTTCAGGAGCAGTTAGCGCCATGATCCCATAATCATGAAAAAATGCCTGGCAATAATAAATTAGCCAGCACTAACATTTCAACATCTTCTCTATAAGAATTTTTTGTCATTTTGATCAGGTAGGAAAGGGTTAAATTCACTTCAATTCAGTCATTTCTCAATCAGAAGAAGTCAACAGAAGTTTATCGTCGTCATTTTTTACTCGAGGCAAGATTTGCCATTCTGTCCCATTTTGATTCACAAAAATAAAGCCGGGAATGACATTATCTTTATAAACTTGTGACTTGACTTTATAAAACATCGAAATTGTATCTATTAAGACAAGAATGTGACAAAACCTTCGTAAGAACACTCAAACTCAACGCAGTTAAACAACCACATGATCCCATTCAGAGAAAAAATATCCCCAAACAGGTGGCTAAGGCCTGACCTACACCTTTTGGGCTGGTCCCACGCTGTAAACATCGAGGTAAATAAATACAAGTAGTCTCCTGGTCAAAGCCCTGGACTAGACTGGTTTCCCACAGACCATCGCGAGCTGTGATTAGCTGGATTAAGTGACAGCTGCCCAAATGGTTGAACAAGATAGATGGATGGGCAGGAGCAGGGGGGTGGGTGGGGAGGGAAGGGAAGGGTAGGCTCCTGAACAAAGAACCTTGTCCCAACACCAAAAAAAAACGCAACACAATCCCAATCAAAACCATTGTGCGTGAAGAGACACAGTCAGCACAGGGACAATTAGTGTCAGCGTGTGTGCGAGATACTGGGTTTAGGGTTCAAAGAAGCAGAATCACGGCCGGACACTCTCTCTCTCTCTCTCTCCTGCTTCTGAAATGTAATCACCTGCCCCCCTCAGCCGGTTCAGGAACGGTCGTCTTTCTGGGCCTCGCTTTGGCCGTTTCAGGCTGTCAAACAGGCCAGTGTCAGTCAGATGTCCAAAACCCTGCCCTGCCCCTGATGGATTAGAGGATTTACTTTGAGAAATCCCACATTTCGACTCAAGAAGGGGGGGCGTGCTCAAATGGAGAGGATATGTGCACGTCCACGGCAGTCATCAAATCAATGCCTTTACTGGATTTGAATAAGGACAGGACGAAGGGTGAGCAATGTGGCAACAAATATCATCACAATTTTAATGGAAGTTGGTCATATTTCAATTTTATCATGACTCATGTAGACTAGACTAGTACATTTTTCTATTAGCTTAGCTGTTTTTCAGAAAATTTCTTACTTGATTGGTTAAATTCAGCCATCACCCACTCAGAAAGATGTACCAATAGAGAACCAGATAGGAGAAAAGATTCAGTTTAAACATGCATCAAATAGAGAATTCACAGTATGTCGATTTCATTAAAAAGCAGATAGTCAGAGGACTAAGAACTATGAAACCAGCTCTTGTGGGCTGCTGTGGGAATGAAAAACTCAAGTACACAAGTTGTGATTGTGCTTGAGTGACATCAGGTCTATTCAACTTATAGGCCCTCCACATCAACTGAGTCGATACACATTCCATCTTCCAAATATTATCAAATACTTTACTATAGTCTTTACTGACGTCTTGGCTAAGTTGGTGATGGAGTAAAAAATGAAATCTCTTGTTATTTTTTTGGTCTATACTGATATTTGGACAGTATTGTAAACAGAAATGTGTCCTTTAATGTACTACTTTAATATTATTAGAAAAATCATAGATTATTAGAAAAATGTAAGCTTGAAAACACTGGAAAAAGACAAATGCAAGTAACTTGAAGAAAAGGTCCACTCCACTTGAAATATGAACACAATTTTCTGTCCTATATTGGCAAATCTTTTTATAAGACAGCAAAAACAAACTCACATTTAGATAAGTCACACAATCTCACCTTACAACCTATTTTCCTGCTTCATGAAAGCACGTTGAATTATGACTTGCCTTGTCTATTTGACAACTTGATAATTTGCTTTTTTGTACTTAATTTTTTTTAACAACATGATATAATAAGATAATAATGTTAACCCTGCAATGAGTTGGCCACTGTCCAGGGTGTTTCCCCAACTAAGGCCCAAAGTTACTGGGTAGGCTCCAGTCACCTGCGACCTCTAACGGCATTAAGCTGTAGAAAATGAATGAATGAATGAAATAAAGTTAATATTGCGAAAGTAACATTCACAGTATTCGATTATGTTGCCCAGCTCCATTCTTCACATAACTCTGAGTTAGCTCAGGTTTGAACCTGGTTTAATTCTGGTTTGACTTTGATTTCTTTCTAGGGCTGCTCATAAGAATGTGCCACATGCACTGCACATTAATGGCTAAAATTTCAATCAAACCTCCAATGTACATTTGGTAGCATATCATAATATACGCCTGTACATCATCATAGTTCATCATTCTCATGGAATTCCACAGACATGGGAACAAAAAATGCACAAACAAATCAGTCCATGAACTCATCCATGGACATTCTAGTCACAATTATATCAAACTTGTAAATTCTTGAGCTGCTAATCACAAGAATGAGATATAACACTTGTTCACTTAAGAAATCCCATGTTCCTTAGTAAACCACCACGTCATGCTCACAGTTCTCTATATTTAGATAGATATAGACTAAGTGGAGGTTCATTGTCTTGTCATAGATAGGTACAGCTCTTTTTAGATCCCTTCAGATGGGCCATGGGTAGACCCACAGGTGAAGGTTCCCACGCTAAAAGTGGACTGGGTTAGAGGAAGGTGGCTGTTTAAATGAAGCCCGGGGAGCAGGCAGAGGGGAAACCAGGGCCAGGCCGGGGTCACTAAGCATGGGATCTGCACGCTCCGCTTTAAAAAGAGAGGTCAGAGCTCTGCATGTGGCTGCTGCGTGTGTTTGCATTCGAAGAATACCAAGAATGTGAGAGACCGGCTTGCTGTGTAATCCCATGCCAAAGATCCTAGTCAGCCAACAATGCTCTATCAATGGATGGTGGAGATCTGAGGTTTTGATTGACTTAGCAGCAGCCTGGTCAAATCCGACGATCCCCCACAAAGTAGAGCTCTTCAAACAATGAGCTGCTGTAATGACCACTCTTTAACCTGGGTTCTATTTCGGGTTCTCATGGCATTGAAGGGTCATCCCAATGTCCAGCTCGCCGGTTCCCAGGAGGTTCATCTGACACGGTCTGATTTATTGTCTTGTGATTAGGGTAAAATGTTTTGTGTTCTTTTGGTACATTTCAGTAATGAGAGACAAACAATAATAAGTCAGTACAACAGAGATGTGTACAAGCAAGGTTTAAAAAGGCTTGAAATCAGGGCTGAGAAAAAATATAATCACAGTTTTATCAATCTTTGATTTCTTAGGTAAGGCAGCTGATTTTCACACCACAAAAGCAAGGTCTAAGTAGGTCCTAAATCTCACAAATCCTTTAATATTATTTCTAGGGATGGGACGAGATCTCGTGCCGCGAGATCTCGCGAGATCAAACTGTCACGATACTGTGCGCACACGTACTGAACTGTCTCGTGAGATTTTTCCATGGTCATGAAATTAAGTTTCGTATCTTTGAGCAGCTGTAGCAAATATTCTCCTCCACACACAGACTTGTAGCGGACTTATTCTGACAGAAAACAGTCGAAACTCTGTCTCAGTTTTTATTTCGTAAAGATAGGACCAATATTGACAGAGATAATTAGTCCTAAAACATTGTAAAGTTAGCGCGAAAAATATATAATCGTCAAATATACGCGCGGACATCGCGGGAACAGCGCAGTGTTTTTCACACTTAAACATTGTTTAAATAGATCCACAAAGAGATATTTTGGCCTCTGTCATGTAAAAAAGTAGGAAAGTCTCCTCATCTGTGTGCGTCTGGTCCCTGCAGCAGCAGCGCTGTGAAGCAGGGTAAAGGGGGCGGAGCCTGAGCTACACACGGAGGAGTGGACCAAATTCAGTCAAAACTCAGATCGTTCAAATAATAAAAATCCAAGGTGATACACATAATGAAAGGTAAAGCTAAACTATAAGAATATAAACTAACATAATAAATAATACAAATCAAATTTTGTAATGTGCCTTGTTTAAATTCTAAATTGAAACAATTAATGCAAATTATTTAAAAATCTTGTCTCGTCTCGATCTCGTGGACTCAATCTCGTGGCTCGTCTCGTCTCGTGAAAATTCTGTCTCGTCCCATCCCTAATTATTTCAGTAATCGATAAGTTGGCCGAAAATTCTTTCAGTTAATCGATTAGTTGTTTAGAATGTAAAAGTCTCTTGAATACGAGATTTTTACAAATTTTGAGCCAAGATAACATCACCTAAGAATGTTCTAGGTGCAAATTTACAGTGTTTCATTCATCATTGCTGTTCAGTCTGAGTGTTTTGTTTTAAAACCTACATAAAGCGGGATTGTATCAAAGACCGTGAACTAATCAAGACTCACGCTAGGATCAAATCTAGAATCTATAGGCTCTCAACGATTTGCACTAAAAACAACTTTAAAAGAGCTAAATTTGGCCTTTGTTGAACAGTTTAGTATAACAGCTAGAAAAAAACCAAACATTTTAAACAATCAAAAAAAAATATAAAACGTTTTGTTGAAAATGCCAATGTCAAGATGCATTTTTGACTTGTAGTAATGACACTGGAGAATCCTGTACATTCCTTGGTATTGAAATTGTGTTTGAAATAGCATTATAGTAATTTAGAATTGTGACAACACGAGTTTATATAAAGACCAGTTAAAGATTACACGATTACTAAATTAGTTGCAGATTCTTTCAATAAATCGGTTGTGATTAATCGACTAACTTAAGTGACGCCCAGTAGTGATGCGTGGGTCAGGCATTTTTACAACCCGCGGGTCCCGCACTTTTGACAATACATGACCCGCCCCAACCCGCCTTGCCACAGCCGAGTGTATTTGTACATAAATGATTTGTAAGATATGCAACGAAAATGACTGTTGTCAAAAACTGACCCGCCTCAGCCCGCCCCGCAATGAAGTCGCAATTTTTCCAGCCCGCCCAACCCGACCTGCGGGCCACCCGCGGGACCCGCGGGTAACGGGTCAGCCCGCGCATCACTAACACCCAGGTGTGAACAGACGACGATTGACAGCATGAAATACACAGTCTATGATATCGATCTTGGTGAGTGATGTGAGTCTTGTATCGAAGCGGTCCTGAAGTGTGACGAGGTTTACAGATTGTGCACAGGTCTAGTTTCTTACTTGCACTTCAAGACTCTTTTTTATTAACATTGCAAACTTATGTATGAAACCCTTGCTTTAGCCGACATAAGCATGAGCTCATGATGTTTTTCTAAAACTGAAAATGAGACATACAGTAGAAAACTTTGAAACTAGTTTTGAACCTGTGCACCTTCACACATGTTTTTTGTACCGTTTATCCACTTGAAAAACAATCACACGTACAAAGCAGCTGTCTCTTGTAAACCTACATTAACTCTCACTCTGCAGTTCTAGTGAAAGGTTGAAGCACATACTGTATGTTACATATTTTGAAAACAACATTCACAATATTATTGAAAATTCAATATATTGCCCAGCTCTTGCACCGTGAGGTTTTGTAAATTCTATAAGCGCAGGCAGCCTGTTATATGTGAGTGACTCGGGTCGCATTCTTCTGCGCTGGTCCTCTTTCACTGTATTATTGTCAGTATTTGTATTTATTTTACGTATGCTGTCGATTTTAAATTTCAGACAAATTTTGTAAATAATTTGTCAACATTGTGGCCTTATGCTAGTTCTTATATTTCTGTAGATCAACTTAAAACCGTTCCAGAAAGTCGAAAAATGTGTTCTGTTAATGCAATTTTCAGTCTCTATAAATGCACAAATAAGCATCTAGTTCCAATACTAACGTCAGTATTGATTAATATCTGATACTTCGATACTTCTGACAAGCCCAGATGAGACACGAGGTCATCACGATTCATCCCGCGGTCTGTAAGCGCCACATGTAATCTTCATTAATCTGAGATGTCAATCCCAGCTTTTGATGGTCTACGGTGGTGTTCCAGAGAGATGCGGAGCGCGGAGAGGACGCCGGACCGTGCCAGGAGTTTGTCAGCCCCGCCGGCCACTGCTTACAACAAATCCCTGATCGTAAATCCATAGTGTGTGTGCCTGAGAGGAGCACAGAGAAGAGAGCGTGAGTCTGTGCAGGTGTGAAGCAGGACTGGTGCAATCACATTCAGACTGTGAGCAATGCTACAGAAACTACACAAATCATATACATCCTAATATAATACTGACACATCGTTCAAAACTAAAAACATATATCAAAGCATGTACTTTTGTTTGTGTTTATTATGAGCAGAAGTTGGAAGAGCAGCCAAAAACTGAACTAAAGAAGAAAGTTACTAATAATGACTCAAGTAAAAGTAGGCATACAAGCAGGGGTCCAAAATGTACTGAAGATAGTAAGAGTAAAAAAGTATTTGAGGAAAAAGTACTGAAGTAAAACTTTAAGAGAGACTTTCTAAGTGTAAAACCAAATTTTGTAAGACAAAATTTTTTTTTTTTTAAATGCATAAACATTGATGCTTTTAAAACTTTAGGGCATTATACCAGATTTTTTACAAAAAGATCAGGTTTTATTTTTAACAACAAAACGAGTTCTGTTCCCCAGAGTACAAATAACTTGCTGATTCTTCTATTCGGGTGGAAATGAGTCCACACTGTCCTGTCTACGTCTAAAAATGTCCAGTTTGTTCACAAACGTAACACTCCACTAAGTTTGTCTGTTTATTAAATTTAGCATTATAGCTAACTGCTGTTAGCATACAGCATGTCTTGTTTCTAAAAGCTGCGAAAAAAGCTTAACACACATCATGATGAAGCTATTCAGGTGAAAATAATGAGCCCAGTGTTCTGTCTCCATATAATAATGTAATAATAGCAATAACTGTCCACTAAAATGTACAAAGTTCACTTGTTGTTGTTTTTAGTATTGAGGCTAACTCTCGTTAGCATGCTATGAAAAGTGTCAACACCAGGCCTGCTGTAACGAAAAAAGTAAAATCTAAAATGTCTGTTTATATTTTCAAGAAAGCACAATTACAAGCCACAGAATGAAAAGATGGAGAGAAATAATACAAATGTACTGAAATATCTTCTTGTATCATTTGCATTTCCATTAACTCAGAATGAAAAGTAACAAAAGTACCACTCAAACCTATGTAAAAGTACTATCTATGAAATGTTTTACCAGCTCTAATTATAACAGGCAGATATTGCAAAAAAGATTCATTTCTCTACAGCTTTAATCTGAACTAAAAAGCACATCTGACATAAGCTCCACAAACTATAGTTGAATCTCTCTTTTATTGAAAGACAAGATGATGGAGTGATTCCAGTGACGGGTCTGGAGCGTTGAGCTGTTTTTGGAAGACTTTCAGACGCTGCTTTACTTGTCATCATCAGAAGCTTTATGAGGCCAGCTTCAATAATCATGATGAAGTACCTGCTGACTTTGGCGGCACAGCGTCGCAACACTTCAATCCATTAGACCCCATTCTTTTCGTAATTAGCACAACAATCCACAAAAGTTTAAGATTCAGTGTTTCCTCAACCATTCATAGTGGCCCAAAAACTCATTACAGTGTATTTCACAGCAATGCTTTACTTATTTATAGTGCATTCTTTCTGGGTCTAATATTTTTTCACTAATAGAAGTTTAGAAGCATTTTCAGAATCCAGGGAAAGTTTTGCCTTGTCACTAAGCTAACGGGAGCTAATTCATGCTAAAAACAACACAGTCGCTGTGTCCGAATGTATACACTCGTTCCCTATCACTCAATTACTATATAGTCCTGCCCTGTTTAGTGGACTAGTCAGCGCATTCATTCATCTGGTCTTTCGGACAGGGAGCGCACTATTTCAGCTGACACAGGTCACATGCTTCTCCCCTTGTTAATGTAACGGTCGGCAAAAAAAGTCGATAAAAATGAAATTTTGTAATAAATACTGACCAGGTCCGTCTGACACGCACATATTTATGGACTACTAATCATAATACAAGTCTGGTTTATCTTGGACAGTACATTTAAACCGCAAACGGACTGGAAAATTCCTCTTTTACAGCCCCAACTAAGGTTAGCAGCTAACGTTAGCATCTTCACGGCTAACAGCTTTCAGTTACGAGTGTTTGTTTATTCTCCGGCTCAACAGTGAGTTCAAGCGGCTCCTTAACGTCTTTACTTCAGTCGTGTTGTTTACAGTTAAAGACCTGACGCTGTCCGTGTTGTTTTTTCTGATTCTCGCAATGAATTGTGGTCCATATTGACCGTTCTAGTGACCATCGATGCTCACTACTTTTCCAGATGCATTGTGGGATTTTTTGAGTGCACTACTTTTGATCCACTGGGCATTCGGACACCACTACAAAATGGCGTGACCCCTGAATAGTGCACTATATAGTAGTTAGGGCTCACATTCGGACACAGCCAGTGTGGTTTATCGTAGCATGAGTTAGCTCCCATTAGCTAAGTGACAAGGCAAGGTAATCTAAAAAACTTGTTGCAGTCCTATTTAAAAGGGGCTATACACCATTTCTTACAATAAAATAACTTCAATCAGATCTCTTGTATCTCTTCAGGTGAAAAAGAGTCCACAATGTCCTGACTACGTTTGATAATATCCCGTTTGTTCCCCAAACTCCACTAAGTGTGTTTGTTGTTGTTGTTAGCATTGAGGCTAACTGCTTGTAGCATACCGACACACATCGCTTCTCATTCATTCATTCATTCATTTTAAACCGCTTAATCCCGTTGGGGTCGCGGGTGACTGGAGCCTATCCCAGTGTCTTTGGGCCTTAGGCGGGGAACACCCTGGACAGTGGCCAACTTGTCGCAGGGTTCATTCGCTTCTCATTGACATATAATTAGTAGCAGCGCAGTTCGACTCAGATGCTATCAAACACTTAGCATCTGAGCTAGTCCAGTATGTTTTGAAAAACTTGAGAGCGTTCTCCTGTTTGTTTCCATATAGCCGTTAGCATTAGCCGTTAGCATTAGCCCGCAAAATACACAAGTTATGAAAGATGCAGGGAGTGTCGCTGGTACAAACCTACTGACCACATTTAGCAGAGGTCAAAAGTCAGAGCCTCGCTACAAGTTACTGCTGAGTTTACAAACGTTTTAGTGTTTTATTATAGGCTAAGTTTGTGTATAAAACTGCTAACGGCTAACAAGCTTCACAAAGAGACTTCTGATCTAGTGCATCATTTAAGACTCTAATGACACTAATCGTCTCTTTTACATGTCACTGTGAGAACAGCAGACATATGACATAAACATCACGAAATAAAAGTTGTTCATGTAGCTTCACTTCTCTGTGGAGGAGCGTCCAGGTCACAGAGTTTAAACAGCATTTTCCGCCTCTAAATGTATCAGTTTAGGAAATAAAACATTGCTAATGTTGTTTAAAAAGCTTCAAAAGACACAAGTCAGTCCGTTTTGCTCGTGTTTTTATTTAAGTTCTTGTTTAGGTTCATTTTATCCATAAAAGTGCAACTTCTGCCATTGTGTTCAGTTAGTTTGCGTCGTCACGTCTATTGGGGAAATGGCGTCGCGCTGTTTGTGTCGTCTACTCATTTAATGTCTTTGTCGCTTCTAACGGCTGAGAACACAATGTGCAGAAAAATTCAGAGGCTCAGAATGTGTATTAGGTCAGTGAGCAAGACTTGTGTAAGAAGGTTTAAAATGAATTATTTCTGTTTACATTTTTAAGGAAGCAAAAATGGGGTTTAGCACCAGAAAGTGTTGAGAATGATCACACTGTTAGACAAAAAGTGCGTATTTAAATTCCTCCCTCTTACAAACATTTCAACACAAGGGTTTTTTATTCAGATGAATTCATTTTTGGCTTAAAAATCTCTTTATACAAACAACAAAATGAGAGTGAGTGAATCACACAAGCACAGCCAATCAGAGCTCTGCTTTAGGCCGTAAATGACTAACAGCCATCACATTTTTATACAAAGTGCTGTGTTTACAATATACTTTTTCTATTTTTTACACAGTTACATTGCTCGTTTATGCTAAATTCAGTCCATACTACTCTTCATTTGGAGTTAAAACGTTTGAAAAGGAAGACTCCATCAGACCACTTCACGTAGTAGTAACTGATAAAACACAAATCCACTTTCTACAATGTACTCAAGCATGACTCAAGTCCACAGCTAATCTCCTTCAGTCAACTTTCTCTTTCAGCTCTCAAGAGGCAGGGATCAAACACCTCTAGTGGTAAAAAGCCCATTTGGGAGACTTTGTACACGTCTGTTCTGACAGAAGGAGTGTTTTGACAGGACTACATCCAGCGGAGTACAAAACCACAGCCCAAACGTGCGTGCTATGACAGATCTGGTCATATTTAACATGCCCAGGCCGCGCTCCCAGCCCAGCTTCAACAATCTTATCACCACAAACACGGCACAGTCTCCTTGACGTGTCCTCAGTGAAACCCTTTCAGTTTCAAGCCTGGTTCACGCTGGAGATGGAGTAGGCGTCGGTGTGGGAGGTGTGAAAACAGGGGATGCCCTCGCACATTTCTGTCATTGTTTGATTCTCAGATTTAGTCTTCGTTCAGATCATTAAAAAGACTCTCATACAACACTATTTTAGGTTTACGTTTGTGCTTTCAAAATGTCTTAAATAGAATCATGGTTGTTGTAAAAGCAGAGGAGTCACTGTAAAAGAAAAACTAGTCTTTGATAAACTAAATAATTGTCTTTTCATTTGATTTTGTCTATAACTAAAGCACAAATACTGCAAACACAATTATTCTTTCAATTTCACATGTTCACAATTATCGCATAAATAAAGAAAACAATTCTCTCTTTTTTTTTTTTTTTTTACTAAATTTGTGATTTTCTGAATGTATTGTCACTTTTATGACAATACATTGATTGTAATACACAATATTACATAGATTTAAAAATGTATGCAATTATTTTACTCTAATGAGTAAGAAAAAGTAAATTTAATGCTTTATTAATGAAGCTCTTATAAAACAATATATACATAGTACATGTGCCTTTAATGACTGATTTAAAGTCGTAGCAAAGTTTTATAGCTAACTTTATAGATTAGCATACTTTGTTTTCCACTAAAAGTAGTTAATAATACAACAGTTTTAGTTCTAATCATGAGCCAAATGCAGCTCTCTGATTGGCTGTGATTGAGGGACCCCCTTCAGTTTCACTTTGTTTGTAAAACAAGTTATAAGCCAGAATTGCAACTACAATGAGTAGCCTACATACTGTTCTCCGCTGGTGCTGCCCGAGCACACAGTCACGTCACACAAGACGCTGGCTTTTTGCGGTTTATCATGAGCTGAAAACTTCTATGAATAATCTACCGCGGCCGACAATATTTGCATTATTGAAAAAACAGTTCATCTAAAAGTGATATAGTGACAATGTTGTAATTTAATAAACTTTTTCATTTCTACAAAAAGTATACAGCATAAGCAGCACATTGTGACAACAACAGATTATTGTTTATTGTCAAGAGCCAAATGCAGCGCTCTGATTGGCTGTTTTTGAGTGGTCACTTCCTGTCTCACATTGTCATCTGTAAAAATATGTTCTCAAGGTTTTATTACAGACAGAAATGTATGTACGTGGATATTGACTAGTAATCAGCTTTCCACCTTTAACGTCCCTATTTCAGACTAATAAACATCATGCTAACCCTTATGAGTGTAGCTTGGGTGTTCTGTGCAGGTCCCACAGAACTTAGAAAGGGCTTAAAACCAATGTACCTATTCTCGTAGGCTGAGCAATAAATCGAAAATTGAGAGATCAAGATTGAATTGAATCGAACTGTAATGGTTGTGGGTTTTGAATCGAAAAGCAAATCCTTAAACCAGGACCATAAGTACTAAAGCTGGTCTAAAGAAAGACTATTGAGTCAAAAAGTCTTCGAAGGTTAAATAAGTATTTGTTCCATAAGTAGATCTGGACTTGTTTTTGTATTTTATAACTTGTTTTAAGATCTTCATGCTTCCTGTGTGTGTGCCAGTTATTTGAATCTGTTTGTTTTAAACATAGAATCATGTTTAAAAATAATCCTTTAATAATAAACTATCATAGAGCTGAACACACTGCATTCTTCCATCTCCATCCAAAAGCAGTGTGTTGCCTAAACGTTAACCAAACGCTCTGCAAACTCTCGCTCCTTCATTTGCATCCAAAGCACTTAGTGTGTAAAAGCGTGCCTTCTGTCGACATGCCGCGCAGTTTGGCGCTGCGCTGGTTAATTAGCAGCAGCAGGGGAGGGGTTTGTTGTATTGGGAGAGCATGGCTAATGACCCTGTTGGCATAGTAGCGCCGGCGTGTTCAATGGTCCGTGTGGATGTGTACGAGAGCACAGCCGGCCCGGAGCAGAGGAGAGCAGCCAAACGCCCCTGGTCCTGAAGAAAAGACGTGTCCTCTCATGGCACGCGACTGTTGGCAAAGGAAAGGTCCTGTCAGCAGCACATCACAGCACAGCTCCTGTACAACAAGTCTCTGATCAAAATCTACTCAAAGGCTGTTAGATTCTGCTTGTTACAGGCACATAATCAGTTGTTAAGTAATTTAAAATGATCAGTGTAACCCTAATCACCTAACTAATAAAAAGGATGGTCGACTAAGAACGCATCCACCGATTAATCAACTAAAAGGACTAAAAGGACGACAGCACTACTTGTTACAAGACATTTCTGACTATTTACAAGAGATTTTCATTTAGAACTAACTGGTCAACGACAAACAAGGGAGAAACACCTTGAATAATCTAGTAAATACATCTGAGTCTAGTGAAAATGGACAAAAATAAAAATAAATATACTGATTTTAAGACAGTTTGTCTCAAAATACAGTTTTTCCAGTGAACTTTTAACCACACAAATGAGGCAACATTTATACAATTTGATTAGCGCTTACGAATCAATGTTGTATCATTACCTTGATCAAAACCAGCCCAACATCAGTCATTTGTCCCACACTGTATCATCTCTTCCTTTTGCGTGTCCACTGCTTTACTACATCCTCGTAAATTCCTTTCCCGGGATCTCACATCTTCCACAATAGAAGCGCTTCGGGGAGGGGGGGGCATCAGGGGTCCGACTCCCGACGCGACACCACAGGAGCCAGCTCTGCGGACCGGCCCCCCAACCGAGACCCATTATCATTTCAAACAGGTCCCACAGCACAGAGACTATTTAACTGCCCATGTAATGACAAGCCTGACCCGGCCCCCGCCGAGGACCCCCGCACCTGCACACCGAGCGGGACATTAAAGGGCCCGCGTCTCATTCATTTCTCTTAGTCGTGTTAGAATGTGTAGGGATGTTAGGATTATTAGTTTATCAATAATGGCGTTTTCTCAAGTCACTAGTAATGCAGTCGACTACATCTGGGAAAACAAAATTCAAAAGCACGTCCCAACGAAAACACAAATTCAAAAGCACGTCCCAAAACTAAACACAAATTCAAAAGCACGTCCCAAAACCTAAAAACACAAATTCAAAAGCACGTCCCAAAACCTAAAAACACAAATTCAAACCACGTCCAAAACTAAAAACACAAATCAAACACGTCCAAAACCTAAAAACACAAATTCCAAACCACGTCCCAAAACCTAAAACACAAATTCCAAACCACGTTCCAAAACCTAAAAACACAAATTCCAAACCACGTCCCAAAACCTAAAACACAAATCCAAACCACGTCCAAAACCTAAAAACACAAATTCAAAAGCACGTCCCAAAACCTAAAAACACAAATCCAAAAAAAAAAAAAAAAAAAAAAAAAAAAAAAAAAAAAAAAAAAAAAAAAAAAAAAAAAAAAAAAAAAAAAAAAAAAAAAAAAAAAAAAAAAAAAAAAAAAAAAAAACACGTCCAAAACCAAAAACACAAATCAAACACGCCCAAAACCTAAAAACACAAATTCAAAAGCACGTCCAAAAACAAAAACACAAATTCAAAACACGTCCCAAAACCTAAAAACACAAATTCCAAACCACGTCCCAAAACCTAAAAACACAAATTCAAAAACACGTCCCAAAACCTAAAAACACAAATTCAAAAACACGTCTCAAAATTCAAAAAACAAATTCAAAAACAGGCCCCAAAAATGCGAAAACACAAATTTAAAAACATGTCACAAAACCTAAAAACACAAATTCCAAACCACGTCCCAAAACCCGAAAACACAAATTCAAAACCACACATCAAAATTTGAGAACACCAATGCATAGTCATAAACATGCACCAAAAAACTAAAACTAAAAACGCAAACTCAAAAACAAAAACAAAAACAAAAACACACACCAATTCAAGGTGTTTCAACCATGTTCCTCCCATCCAAGCACTGACCAGACCCTGTCCTGCTTAGCTTCATAGATCTAACAGAATCAGGCTTCAGAAGTAGATTTGGCCCAAAGAAGCAAAGCGCTCTCTTTTCGTAAAGTACTTCATTGAATTTGGGTGCGTTGCCAGATTTTCAGAGAGAAACAAGCGCCTAAGCCTTTGAAAATCAATCCCAAGTGAGCTCAGTCCTTCAATAAAAAGTTAATCAAATATTAAATTAGTTAGAACAGCGTGTGTATTTCTAACAAATGAAAATAGACAACAAAAAGCCTATTTTTCAGTCATGTATTTTTGGAAATCAAACTTAAAAAAAGCTCAATTTACATCTTCTATGACTTAAAAGTGCAGCCCAAAAAACCACAATGTCAACGTCATAAGAGACTTTGAAAAAAAGAAGCTAAAGTCGCTATAAAGAAGCAGACATGGCAACTTTGAGACAAGTAGTTCGGGAAAAGGGTTTGTGTTTGAACAGACAGATGCATTACATTTAGATTTTTTTTTTTCACGATACTGCCCCATACTAGTCTCACTATAATCTCAACACTAAAATGTACTATTGTCACATCTCCAATTAGCCTAAATATAAAAATGTATGAAATAGAAACAAAAAAAAGCCCATGCAGTGGTTGGAGCTGGAGGAGATGGACGACGGAAACATGCACAAGCAGAAACATTAGCAGCGGCGCTTCTCATCTGCATTAACAGCGTCACCTGCAGCGGAGGGCTAAAGGCTATTACATGACACACACGATTACCCACAAAGCTTAGCAGCACAATTAGGTGGTGCTTGAGGGTAAGTGGCCCAAAACAATGCCAGGAAATGGGGCAGTTGTTAAGACGCAGGTGTTGAACGGTAACCAGCGTTATTTCCACCGGGATGCTTCCAGGACTGTTCAGAGTTTGTACCAGGTTTGATTAAAGTGACAGGTTCGACGATAAGACAAAGTTACAAAAAACAGTTCACAGTTGCAGCTCTATTTCAGACTTCATCTCTGGGACAAACGCTTGGACAAACTTCTCGTGCAGCACAGTTTCTCCACTCAAACTGAGTTAAGCTGGTGTTTGTTTACTCTGGCGGCTGAGTTCTCGTAAATGGCTTTAATTGGATGAAGAGTTACTCGGTAAACGTGTCAGACTGATTCTGGCTTAGAGCCAAACTACAGCTTCAATGGTTAACTGCACTGCAAAAACTAGACATCCAGATGGGCTTAAAGTGACTTGAATTCAAAAATTAAATCTGAGTTTGGTTAAGATTGAATTGCTTATGTCATGTAGAATATTTCACCTGGTTCAATGTGTTTCTGACTTGTTATAAGAGAATCGGGCTTAAAATAATTTGGCTCGAAATATGAAGTAATGTTTTTCAGTAATGTTTTGAATGCCTAAATTAGTTCAAATGCTTGAAATGAGGGTTCCAAATCTTAGAATCAATCCATTTTAGTTGGTCTTGTCAAAATAAAATGAGTATCAAGGCTTTCACTACAAAATCAAAGCATAAAACACATGAAAACAACAAAACTAATATGTAGAATAGCTGCAAATCATTTCTGGTCAAAACTCAACACGTTCAGCCTAAACTTAAAAGTGCACAATAGAACTTTTCTTGTAGAGACTTTGCATCTTGCCACTCCATTATGAGGCAGTATTTTGTCTACGTTGCAATGGCAATATGGCAACACAACATCTAGAACATAACACTATAGGCCCTTTTCACATGGCTGGGCTAGTTCCGGTGTGAATATACCAGCGGATTGTTGTTTCTGGTCAGTTCATTCCCTTGTGAGGCTAGCTCAAATGCAGTAAACTAATTAAATATTTAATTGACACAAAGCGGACAAGTTACAACCAGAAAATCATTTGCAGCGAGTTCAGAGCTTCACATACGAGGTAAATACTTCACCAGGAAAACCCTGTGTTTCTAAAATGTGCCGTTTTGTCTCTGAAGCTAATGCTAACCTGTATTTTTTTAATAATTAGCTTTAAAATAACTTTACAAACTGAACTAGCTTTTACAAAAACATTCAGCCTAGGATGTCATGTATTTTTGTCAGTTTGTTTGCTTTATATTTGCGCTAATTTATTTGTTAGCATTTAGCATTGCGCCAAAATCATGCACTTTTGTAAACACACAGTCTTTCTCTGGTGAAGTATTTCCTCGTATGTGAAGCTCTGAACTCATTGCCAGTGGTTATCTAGTTGAATCCACTCACTGCTTTGAATTGTTTAAATAATAATTATTTATTAGCACATCACGGTAAATTCCCCATAAGGAATGAACGGGACAAGAAGGAACTATCCACAAGTATCACGCAAACCGGAGCTAGCATATCCGCAGCTTGTAAAAGAGCTTTTTGTCTTAAAAATATCTTTAAAAACATGCTTAATTCCAGAGAACAGGCGCCTTTCCACAGATCTGATTATTTTTTAATACGAGTCGCTTATTAACGCTAACTTTTGCAATGAAGAAGCTTTGACCATGCAGTGTTGTGTTTTACAATGCTAATTACTTATCTACCAATGTTCGAGCTACTACAGACACAGAAAAACTCATTATGTCTAATAAAGTTAAAGCAATAGCAAACCAGCTGCAAAGTTATTTAGCAGCAAAAGTCCTCGAGCTGCTAAACAACTTTCTATTCAACAGTCTAACAGGCCAATGCAAGCAATCAAGTCAGAAACCCAAATTAAATTCATACATTCATGGAGTTCAGCGCTGACGGCCCACTGGGAGCTTCCGGGAGTAAATGTGTTTATTTTTAGACTTTCTGAAAGCTGGTGACTAATCAGGCATGTGTTTACTATTGACAGTAAGGCCTACAAATGACTCCAAATGGGTTTTTGTTTTTTTCTTTCCAGAAACACTGTTGTCTAGTGTTAGCTAGCACATAAGTTAGCTTGTTACTCTGCACTATGCTTTAAAATGTCATTATTTAAAAGGCACAGATACAGTCGGCAACGCCACATTTGTGTCTTATGCCATACTATGCTAACTTATGAAAAGCTAAGCTGTTTACCTCTTTAAGACGTTTTCTGGCAAAGTAAGTGTATTTAGCAGAAAACTAATTCAAGTCAAGGTACGACCACGTTAAGTAAAGGTTGTTGATGTAGAGTTACATCAGAAAAGTAAACAGAAAGTTAAAAAAGATGCTAAAACACGTCAGGCAGTGCTAGCATTAGCATTTAGCTAGTATATAGTCCGATGATTCTTCATGTGAAAATGTAATATCCAAAAAGTGTGGTTGTTTTCTGTTGTTAGCAATTGATTAGCAACAATTGTTTGCAAACAACGGCTATGGAATTTCATTTTGTAGAAATTTCCATATATACAGTTATAATAATATATTAAAACAACCCCACACCGAGCTGCATCAAGTCAGGTACACGATAATAATCACAACAGGTCATGACACGATGCATCCTTACACTAACATTGTTATTCTTCCAAAACAAACTTTTAGTTTTTGTGGTTGTATTTTTTCACAGAATGACATAAAACATAGCTCCAATAACCCCATAACTCTATTAAGATAGAGTTATAAGTGACTCAGAAAGAATTCATCAGGTTAGTGAACAAAACATCTGCACTGCTAAGTAGATATTTTAGCTTTTATAAATGTCTTAAAACAGGAAAAGTCGGATATGGCACCTTTCATTTTCTCAAAATGTATTTGTGGAAAATACACCTAGACTATACGTCGCTCCAGTATAAGTGCACAAGTCAAAAGATGCATATATTAGGAGAAAAAAATGTACAAGTCAAGTTTTTTATATAGTTCAACACTAAGAACAGACGTGGGACAGTTTGTCAATCCTGCTCCTGTTAGAGCCTTTTTTGACATGGAGACTGCACAGAGGGCAAAGGTCGCTGACATGACCAAACTCTGCTTAAATGGCTCTTTATCACTAAATCCTCTGCAGTAAGTATTGTGTTCATTTGACATTAAATAAATCCTGTTGTAACTGGAGTGTATTTCTGACCTGAAGCAAAGTTCCACACATCTTTTACTAAATCCACAGTTTATTTTGCCTTAACTCCAGGAGTTATTTCCATCTCTGTGTGTATAAATGCAGTCCTTCATTTATTCCTCGGGAATGGTTTCCTTCAGACTGCTTCTGTCGTAATTCTGCGAGTGCTCAGCTGATATTACACTTGAAACAAGGAAATTCAGCAGCGAGTTTTGCTTGTGTACATCAGTCATCAGCCATCAGTGATCATGGACAAGAGAACACTTCCTCCTGAAATCAGACCGAATCAACTCTGTCCTGTTCTTTTTGTTGAAAGAAGCTCTAGTGCTAACATGAGCATCAGTGCAGTTCATGAAACTTCAGTCTCTGCAGTTTTAGAACTATTAGCTCCACACTTAAGCACCTCACTGACGGAACAACAGCGCGCATGAAATGGTTTTGTTCCTCCTGTGTTTGAGAAGCAGAGAGCTCGAGTTCAGTCAGGACCTGTAATACATTGATAGATAGCTAAGTCACACCTGCATAAGTCACACCTCCTGTTAGACGATGAAAAAAGTGCTTATAGTCTAACGAGCTCCACAAACATCAAACAAAACATTTCATAAAGTCGTATTCTTCTTTAAACCCTGATATATAACTACACTTTGAGCCTTGCTGCTGTTCTGAACTGCAGCTTCCACATCACACCATTAAAACGTATAGCAGCCAGCTCATTACTCTCCGACACTTCCTCCTGCTGTACAGTTATTGATCAGGGACTTGGGGAGGTGGTCTGCGGAGGGGCGTAAAAACAGCTCGCACACATTTAGATTCTCATTAAAAAGTGCTCTATATGCCAGAGCTCCCACATGAATAATGAATTAAGAGAGAGGCAATTTGGAGAAAATATTGAAAAAAATTGCAAAGTGCTGTGTCTTCAAGCTACATGTAGTTGTAGAGTTAGAATATTTAGTTGTTTGTGAAAATGATGGCACTAGAAAAATGAAAATGCAATTGATTTTTCAGCTCGAATATTGGGTCAGTCTGGATTTTCCAGGCAAAGATTATATACTCTAAAACTTCAAACAAAACATTATGAAAATAAAAGGATAAATCAAAGTGTATAGCTAAAAATAAAACATCAATCATTATTTCAACCATTTACTTTGATTTTCTTAAAGATGTGTTGTGTAACTGAGAAGTCAACTGTACAATTCAGTAGAAATAGAAAGTCAAGGCCATACTTTGGAACATTCTGAATGAAGAGAAGGATGGTTCATGCCATGATGTGAAAAAATAGAGCTAGAGAGCCCACACAACAGACTCCCAACACCAAGACCACTGAGGGCCGAGACCCAAACTTTATAGTCTGGACTGAAACAAGACCATCGATGACAAATAAAGACCACCTTTGTAATTTCACACATTTATCAGTGTCTTTATGATCTTGTCTGTGTCTGGGACAAGTCTTCAGGCTCCTGCTGCAGGTTTAGCAGAGCCTGGTGTAATGAAATGTGATCCTGGCAGGGCAGGTCGATCTGGGAACAAACATAATCTCGATTTTTTTCCCTCATACTGATCGATCTCGATTTGATTTTGTTTAACCTTTTCAAAAACATGAGAAAATAGCTTTTCTGAACATAAATGAAAAGAAAAACTTTCGATACGTCCAATTTTTTTTAGATTTTTTTTTTAATTATATATCAATATTCTGCTCTAAACCACAAAATATCGATTCAAAACTCACCACCAAATAACTGAAGATTGTTTGACTCAATCTTGATCTCTCAAATTTTTGATTAATGGCCGAATCCTTGGTCTCGGTGAGGGATGCTCCAATCCAGCTTTTTCTATTCCGATAGATACTTTGGCTTTAAGTATCCGCCGATGCCCAAGACCAACCGATACTAGAGCGAGGACTGAAATACCAAATGTTTCTGATCAAAACATAAGACATTTGGTCATATAATGTTATGTAACTGTTATTTATAGTGCAGGTCACAACCTAACAACTTAATCTGAATAAATGTCAAATCAGTCTGTAAATTAGTCTCATTATGTCCAATTAAAGGCACAACAATATCATGGAGCAACACAATGAATGCACTATATTTGTTCTTTAATGCAGCTACTAGACTACGCTGACGTTTCACTGCAGCTTTGATTCACGCAGGACGGGTAATTGCATAATCAATATGGAGCGGGACAGAACCACAGGTGAAGCGGTGCAGCCCTGGGACCAAACGAGGACAGAGGAAGAGTGGAAGGAGAGAGAGAGGAGGAGGAGGAGGAGGGAGCACGATTGTTTACTAGCCGCCCTACTCTGCGGTCACCAAGCAACAGCCCAGGATCAGGTGTGGCCGAGCGGAATCAGAAAAGACATCACTTGAAATTAGAGCCACAAGATCAACGAACAACACTTTATATTGAATTCAGACACAATTATGGATCTGTTTGTGTCTTTGAGCTGGGATACGAGGCAAGATTTGACAAATGTGCATGTGTGGGGTCTTAATAAACAATAAGAAACTAGTTATCTATCAATCAGGCAACATGTTGAAGTCTCTGCATCGATTGGGTTGGCTCCTGAAGGGTTAAAAGAGAATAAACATACTTTACAATAACTTCAGACTTGTATGTTCTTGTATGTTAAAAGAATCAGTCCTCGGTGTCGAGAGCGGCTGTCCTGATTCTAATATTAAATGAGCTACAATTACAGCGTCCCAGATCTGAGGCGAAGGGAGTTAATAGATTTTTTTCTCACTTGTGAAAAAAAAAGTGTGAGGAAGCAGAGAAAAGAAAGACGCAGACTGTGAAAGAAGAGAAGTAATTCTGCCTGTTTTTAAATCGGTCGTAATAAGACTGAAGCCTGAATCTGGACAATGCATATACTCCATTTGACAGATGCTAAAAGCCACGCACATGTAGGGATGGGTATCGAGAGCCGGTTCTACTTGGGAACCGGTTCTATTTTTAGCAATCCACTGGAATCGTTAGTCTCCTCTCTTATCGATTCTTCTTATCGATGCCGCTTTGGGCCGCTGTGCCTTTAAATACTGCGTGAACTTCAACCTCACGCTGGGCTGTTAAATTGGGTTTCATTACAAGCACAAGTTTTAGCTTTGGCAAAGCCTAAGTCTCTCACTAATTCACGTGGATACAGCGCGTTTACGCACAGCGCGCACAGGAAATAAGAGAAGAAACGGAGACAATATGTACATGTGGCTCACATGCGGCTCACACACCAGCGCCGTGACAGGTAGGCTTCCTCCATTAATATGAATGTTTGAAGGATAGGCGCGTGCATCTACCGTCAGCTGGGGGGATATACACTCTTTCTTTCCGCGCTCCTAATGTACACTTTGTGTGCGTTTTCTTCGAGCCTGGGCGACCTCTCTCTCACTTTCTCTCCTCCATCTCCTTAGACGGGTCCCACAACTGTCAGCAGTGTCAGCCCCAAAGTAAATTGTGTCCGCGCCTCGGAGCGCACGAATTATCCGTCTCTAAGCAGGCTGTGTCCCTTTGTAGTGTATACGGACAGTCCGTTGTGCTGTGCCGTGCGTCCTGACCTGCCGTGCGTCCTGACCAGCGCGCACACAGCCGGTCCGGGAGACACGTGCGTTCGCCTCGGACTGAAGCGCGCTGTTCCGCCTTCTCCAAGCGCAGACCGTCACCTGGAGCGGACTTTCTGGATCAAAAGCTACAGTAGCACAGTTTGTGGAATACGGAGAAAGGCCTGGTGAGCGCAGGGAAAGTGTGATGTGTGTAGAACCAGGACTTCACGTGGCCCTTACATAGCGTTATTAGTGTTATCAATATCATAATAGTTTATGCCTCTAGCTCTGAAATATTATTCTGCTCTTCATTTAGTCTATATTTAATTAGTAATCATCATAATATAGTCCACATCATTGTCTAAATGTATTAAAATTAGTTAAAATACATTTTTTAATCTAGGTACATAAAACACATAATTTTAAGAATCGATAAGAGAATTGATAAGGAATCGGATCGATAAGAGGAATCGATAATGGCATCGATATCGATAAAATCTTATCGATACCCATCTCTACGCACATGATGATGAATATTAGTGTAACCAGTGTTTCCCATTCATAGAAGAGACTATGGCGGCCCCCCCATAGTCTAAACATAAGATGAACCATTTATTGTTAGTTCAAATGAGAGTTTATGGCTGTGGGCAGGGCTGGGTAATATCATAATAAAAATGGAATCGTGAGCTCATCCCTGTGACATTCTGCTTTTTAAAAGAAATGGTGATATTGGGATTTATCAATTCTCTATTTAATCCATCTTCAAACACAGACAGTTTTTTCTAACTGACTTTTCTCAGCCTCAGAATTGTCAAGTTTTCTTACATCAATATTGGGCTGTTTTTTGGTTTGTTTTTGTTTTTTTCAAAGAGTTTTGAAGATTGTGTTTTTGGCCTGCACTGTCAAGTCATAAAAGAGGTGAATTTTGGCTATTCTTCAGGTCTAAATGAAAAATATAATGGACTTTTGCATATTTGTAGGTCTAGAAGTTGAAAACTAGAAAACTAGAAACTTGTTTTGTGGAGATCCACCATGATCTAATTAATGATTATATTAAAGGATTGAGGTCACTTGTTTTGGGATTGATTGATTGTTTTTTCTCTGAAAATCTGGCCACACTGATCAGCCTATGACGGCTGGATCTAGACATTAATCGTGAAGAAGGAACTTTCTAAAAAGCATTTTGAAAATAGACAACTTAACAATCGTGATAAAATTGTGATATGACTTCAAGAAAATTGTGATATAAATGTTTTTCCATATCGCCCAGCCCTAGCTGTGAGAATATCATATGCTTATGAAAGTAGCCATTTTTATTTTGTAACCAGTGCCTTTTCATATGTAGAGACAATCAATTACATTACCCCTCAAAAATATACAAAATAAAATCAATCAAATACAGATTGCCTGTGCCACCATAGGTGGTAACTAATAATGATAATTATATAATAATGTAACATATGGAGCATGTAACTGTGAGGACAAGCCCTGGGACTAAAACGCAGCCCACAGAATCACATAAGCCTGCGAGTTTTAAGAAGCAAATCGGCGACGATAGAAAGTGAATGCACCAGAGCAGAAGCCAGGGAAAGTTCATTTCTTCAGTGAGTTTCAATATTTTAATACTGTACACCAGATTTGACTCTTTTGGTGGCATTATTTAGGAAAATGCAATGCATATTTTAATAGTTCATTAAGTCATAGTTGAGCCACTGCTGTCCTCCTGTAACTAACTCTAGTGATTATGACATTGTGTTGTGATACTAAGCAAACCCACTTGGACTTTTGAGAAACAGTTTGTAGATGCAATCTTATCGGCATTTGCTGATTGTAAAGTTTGAACAAGCCTGATGCGATGCTGCGCTATAGGTGACTATTACTACTGCAGATTACTGACGATAAGTTATGTTACAAACTTCTCAAAACTGTTGAAAACATTCACCTAAACCCTCGCGGCTCTTTTGGCCCCGTTTTAAAAGAAGAAAATGTTTGATAGGGACCTCCGATATAACGATGTGTTAGTTTATTCCATTTCGATAGGCACAGCTCCATTGACTGAAGTGTTTTCTGCTGCAGCGGATGTGACGTCACCGCGATCCCTTGTAGTGCACAAAGTTATTTGTGAAGCTGTGAATATTGTTTAAAATGAGAAAAAGGCCTGACGGGAGGAGAACCGGGCTGAACAAAAGACCGTTATAAACCTCATCAAAACAAATTGGGTGAAAACAAACAAATCCTAAATGTGATCAACACTTCACTAGGTTTTACTCAAAAATACAGTTTGTCCTGCCATATGCACATTGATATACAGCTGATGTAAATAATGGACATAAACACAGCTAACACCAGTGGCATTGGCCGTCGTTCACACACTGTACATCTACTGCCCGATTAGCCTAACGAGAGCTATTAGCCCGTTTGAACGACAGCCAGTTTGAACGACAGAAGCTAACACGGGCTTTTACTGTCGAGAACCACTGTTTGAGCTTCGGCGCAGTCGACCGGAGCTATGCAAATACTTTGGGTTCGCTCCAGGAAAAACAAAATCACAGAGAGAGAGAGAGAGAGGGAACGAGCAGGTCTGAACAGATTAACACAGTTTCATCTCTGAGCAGTGTGCACATGGGACGATGGAGCAGCTTACAGTTAGTTCACTTCATTTGTAGGATATTGGAATTGAAATCAGAATATTACCAGTTGGACGCTTGTAAAATAAATGAATGAGTGAGGATGACTTCCTAATAAAGAGTCAATCAGGAGTAAATCAAAGTAACTATTAATGCTACAAACTCAGAAGAAAGCTTTAACAATCAGGCTGTAGTCCTTTTAGTCAATCTATTAGTCATTGAATTACTTTTTCTACTTTACAGACGCATTATGGGAAATTTGGGGGGTAGTAGTGTTTGACCTGCTAGACATTAGACAGATTACATGGCTGTACGTAGATCAGAACAGTGGCGTGCTGGATAATGCAGACAGAGTTGAGATGTTTCTCGGGGGCTGCATGACTGTTGGACCAGTGGCCTTTGTGGTTTGAGAGAGAGAGAATAAGAGAAAGACTACTGCAGCAGGCAAATGTGTGCACAGTGATGGAAGAGGCAAAACCAGCGCCTCAAGTCTATGATGTGATTCACAGCACATAGCGCATAATCAGAAAGTCTTCACATATTTTAGAGCCAAAAACATGCTCCACGTGCCATAAGCTCTCATCCAAGCTTTGTTTCAGGTAAATATGTTGTTTATACTCTAACTTACGAGCAAAAACAGCTGATGAACAAACACATGTGTAGCACATTTCCCCACAAAACTTTAAAAATTCAGACTCAAGTTTGTCTCTGTTTGTGAGCCAGAATGCACTTCATGTGTGAGTATGAGCATGCTGGTCAGGAGTAAAGCTCTGAGCAGAGTCCAGACTAGGGATGTCAAGATTAACCGGTTTTTCAATAATCGTGAATATTTCCCCCACGGTAGGTTATTTGTGGAATTTTTACAACTCACGGTAAACCGCAAACACGTCTTACGTCTTCTGTGACGTGACTGCTGTGCCGTGCTCGGGCAGCGTGAGGCGGAGAACAGCGTGTGTGTCGTCAACTCACCGCTAGTTGAAAGGCTGCTGAAGTTAGCGCTTCAGGAGTTGTATCCATCCAAAGACTCAAGTCAAGGGTTGTTTTTAAGATGACCAGGGCTTTGTGCGGCTGAAGAGTGTCCAAGATGCAAGACGTGCCTTTGAAAAGTAGCCGCTAAAAGTGCTAACACATCCAACATGATCTAGCATCTTCGATACGATCATCCCTCGCTGTTCGTCCAAGTAAAGGTAAAGAAACAACGTAAATCCTTTAAACGAAGCGCTCCAGAGAGTGACACGCAGCTCACGACAAAAGTAACCGAGTATTTATGCTTCGTTTACATAAACTCTGACCTGAAAGTGCGGTCACGTGACGACACGCTGGGAAAACAAAACGTGTGGATGACGTCGCCTTCGAGAGTCACGTGACAGATCACACATAAAAAATATTATTAGTAATCAATCTCTCCTTGTAAGTATAATGAGAATATTAAAGCAATCATTAAAGGGACAATAATGTTTTTTTTTAATGCTTGAATGATAATTTGTTTAAAACATTAAATTATAATTATTTAAAGTAATTGCATTTATTGTTTTTAATCAAACCTACATCATATTTATGTGATACAAGCAGTGTATTGTCACTGTCAGCAAATCAAATGCCAATAAATTTAGATTTAAAAAATAAATATATGTATATAATGTATTTATTTTTTCTTTATGCGATAATCGTGAATAATCGCAAAATCGTGATTTTTCCTTTTGCTATAATCGTGATTCTAAAATTTAATATCGTGACATCCCTAGTCCAGACCATGTACTAACCATGTTGTGAATAAAAGGGACTGTATGAGAGGTGGACCAGACCAGTGGTTCCCAAAGTAGAGGTCGGGACCACTCGGGGACTTGGTTTTAAATCCATTTTTATAACTTTAGAATCAGGTTTGACTAGAAACTTCAAAAACCCCTCAAGATAACAATAATGAACTGGACTCAAACGTGGGTGCAGAAAATGCTATAGTTTCAAAGCTTAATTTTTTAGTACTCAACTATCTGTTACGACACGTGAAATGATAAATCTTTTTTTTTTTTTAGAAACAAGATTTGCTGTGACTTTCTCAGACACCTGACTATTTGTCGAGAACAACATTTCTACGCAGCGTGGGTGGAGTCTAATGAGAACTGTGTGGAAACAAGTGCATGAGCCTATCACAGACAGTTGGTGCAACATCAGTTCAAACATGTTCCTGAATCATGGTTCAAAATCAGCTTCAGGCTCTATGAAACCAACCTGGCAACCCAACTGAGAGAGTCATGTGAGGCTCATTCTGCTTTCTGATTGGATAATCCTCTGGAGACCCAAAACACCAAATGGACACATCATCAAAAGAACATCGTGTCCTTTGTTTTTTCACTTAAGATTTAAAAACCTTCAGTAAAAATCAAGATTACATTCGTATCTGTGACACATACGGGTCAATCAACCAATATTAAGTCAACTGGATGGCAAGATGTTCAGGTTTAGATGCTTTCATTACATGGTCTGTTCTCGGTACAGAAAAAAAGTTAGCAATAAACTTAGATGCAATGTATGCCTTTCCATCCTGTATACACTCAGTTCACACATCAGAGCTGAGAAGACACTCTTGAATCGGACGTCCGCTGGTCTCATGTCGCCAGGAGGACGGGGAGAGTTAAAGAAATTCCACCGGCAATTTCATTAGTGATCAAATGGAAGAGTGTCTCTCCAACAGGAAACCTAATCAGAGGCACAGAGATGAGCTCCAGACCACAGCCGGACCGAGAGAAAGAATACTGACGGTTCATCTTTAAAGACACTTCCTCCACGTTATTCTCGTCTTGCCAATAGAACACATGACAGTTGTGTTTTTTCCCACGTCAGGAATTGAGCTGGAGTTCCATCTACACAAAGGAAACAATCAAACCCATCTTTTCTGATATGCTAACAATGCAGAAAAAGACTAAAGACATTTCTGGACTAGTCTGAGGCTCAGGGAAGAACAAGAAATCTTCACAAACAAAAGAGGAAGTCATTTTAGAACAGGATTAAAAACTCAAAAAAGTTCATTTTGTTAATAGCAGACATTGATTTTAGTTTTATTTCTGATAAACTAATGCATGTATCCAGGTTTTACAGTAACACAGACTGAACAGGTTTATGACTCTTTCAGGATGGATTGAAGACTGTAATTGATCAAACACATTCTTGGTCGACTAAAGACGTCCCATCGACTGATTCATTGACAAAAAAGGCAAAAGCTCTGAAACCAAAAGATTTCGAAGATCTAACTATTTGTTTGACCCAAACTGCACAAATGCAAAAGAAGTCCTGCAAAAACAAGAAGGAACATTATCTTTATACAGCTTGCTCCAAAATCTTCTGCTAATTCACTTATTTTTGTTGTTTTTCTGTTTAATGTTAATAAAATCATTTGTCGACTAATGGCAATTTTGATCGACCAAGACTTCATCGACCAATTAATCGACTAAAGACTTCAACTCATTGGTTGGTGGTCTGAACTAGTCATAGATGATCTGTGTATAACTCTGAATAGAGCTCTAGACTTTATCAGTCTGGACTGAGCTGCTGAAAGTCAGTGTTTTACCTGACAGAGAAAAACAGAACCTTATGGCAATATCTGAATCTGATTGGTCGAAGTATCTAACGGGGAAGTAGCTGTAGAGTCGTGTTTATTGTTATATAAAGTTTAAAAAACCACAAACATCTTTCCGTTCAAAAATGCACACATTTACTCTGTGTGCAGGTTTTTAAAGTCAAAAAGTCCTTTATTCTGATAAAAATCGATTGAAATACATCCATTGGAGCCGCCATGTTTGTTTGGTTCGAACATCCGCTTTCACCCACATCACAACAGTGCGCTGTGATTGGTTCCGGCACATCACAGTTTGAGAAACACTGTTCTAGTGCATTTATGATGAATGAAGTCGGTTGAAGTTTGGACCAGTGTATGACATGATAGCTAGGCAACTTAGTGTGATGTAATCATTTATGAAGACACTTTGAACCCTAAAATGGCTAAACTGGGATGCATGTGAAAAAGATTTAGCAAACTAATTATAATGTTTACTGTTTTAGTGAATGAGTATTTGAACCATAGGCACTTTCACAGGTTAGCAAATTCATCCTGAGTGAATTAAGGCTGAACGACATCATCTCATGTCTTCAGAATAGGAGTCTTGTGATGCATTTGTGTAACAGTCCATAGTTTCTTTAGTCCACTACAGCCATAGTAGAAATAAAAGGCAAAGACCACTAAAAGATATTACAGTGTGTGTTCAGAAAACACAGAATTCTCCTGTACATCTGAGAAAAGGCAAATCTGTGTCCAGTGAAAGCAGTGCATCCTGGGTGAGTCCCTGCCCACGGAGAAACACGAGCGTGGGCTGAGTTTCCCTGTGCGTGTGAGCGAGGCAGAGCAGGGAACCACTGGACCACTTCCACTCACATACACACTTAGTATATACTGTACACTCAAATACACCTCTATGTTCACTCAAATACACCTTATATACACTCAAATACACCTCTAAATACTCACTAATACACCTCTATGTCACTCAAATACACTCAATATATACTGTACACTCAAATACACACTCAATTATTCACTCAAATACACCTCTCTATACACTCAAATACACCTTATATACACTCAAATACACCTCTATATACACTCAAATACACACTCAATTTATTCACTCAATACACCTCTATTCACTACATACACTCAATATGTTCACTCAAATACACCTCTATATACACTCAAATACACCTTTATATACACTCAAATACACCTCTATATACACTCAAATACACCTCTATATACACTCAAATACACCTTTATATACACTCAAATACACCTCTATATACACTCAAATACACCTCTATGTTCACTCAAATACACACTCAATTTATTCACTCAAATACACCTCTATGTCACTCACATATACACTCATATGTTCACTCAAATACACTTAAATACTCACTATATACACCTCTATGTTCACTCAAATACACCTCTATATTCACTTATATACACCTCTATGTTCACTCAAATACACTCATATATTCACTCAAATACACCTCTAAATACACTTATATACATACTCAAATACACTTGTACATACACACAAATACACCTCTATGTTCACTCAAATACACCTCTATACACTCAAATACACCTCTATTTCACTCAAATACACCTCTAATACCCACTCATATACATACTCAAATACACTTCAAATACACCTCTATGTTCACTCAAATACACACTAATTCACACTATAAGGCTGCACTATTTAGAAAAAGACCGGGATTTTGTGACCAGTATTGTGATTGTGATTGTGATTTGATTTGTAACTTATGTTTTAAGAATACACTTCAGATCAGAAGAGCCTGACAACATGAAACACACTGAAATAAGGTAAAGGACAAGTATGAGGCATTATTTGTGTTGTTCACTTCCTTCAAACATTTGGAACCAATAAAAGTGTGAAGTAAAGCCCACATGATGATAATGCTTCTCTGGAAATGACACTGTGTAAATAATCAAATCAATCTTGTCTGATATGCTACCGTACTTTCCTGGTCATTGAGTGCACTTGATTAAAAACCGCATCAACTCATTTTAAGAAGAAAAACTAAATAGTACATACAATGGCCACATCTATTTATAAGCCGCAAACCTGTGTTCTGCTGGAGCGCTCATGTTCCGACTGACAAGACCACTTGCAGCACGCTGTATATTGGACATACACCTCCCACAGTGTACCGGACACACACCACGCACAGTGTACTGGGACATTCAGAACAGTGTTTTCTGAGGCTCAGACAGGAACAAACAATAACCATGGACAAAACTCACATGGATGTAGAAGCGATGGTGGAACAGAATTAAAAGCTCAAAAACGTTCATTTACATAAGCGTTCATTAATGTAAGGACTTGAAATAATTGAGTCCAGTTTACTTGAAACGAGGTAAAAGGTTCTGCAGACTTAATGAAACTTTGACCTTTGTAATTTTCTGATCAAAGTAAAACATAGAAGCAAAATATGTTACTCAGGAAAAAAAAGGGACAAATTACTGATTACTGGAACATTTTTCGAGTTTTGTAGATATGTTGGGTTTAGAGACAAGCTGGTGGTGTATCTTTAGAAACGGACTTTTTGAATATTCCAAAGTAAATACAGACAAGTGGGCAGGGATAGGTGGTAGGTGAAAACAAGACTTTGAGCACTGGAGCATCATCTGCAGAACAAGCGTCAATCAATACATTCACAACTTTAACTAAACTAATGATGAGAAAAGTAGACTTGACATTAGAAGTCCAGTGTAAGTTTTCACACAAAGATCAGCTGGAGCTTTGTCTGTCTGTGATTGGTCAGTCTGTTTGTTCTTGCAGATGTTCCACCACAATAGGCAGAACTTTAAAAGGATTAGCCCACAGCTAAGACAATCCCTGTTGTAAATGAATGAGAGCGGAGAAGAACAGAAGACACTGACTGGATCTTTGTTTGAGCCGTCGTGGACCACAGACTGGACGAGTGAGACATCTGCTGCTGCTACAGTGTCGCGTTAACAGTAGATTTTTAGATAATATTGTGAATGTTATTGTAAAATATGCCAAAATTCAAGTATTTTGTGTAGTAAAGCAACAAATGCTACAAAAAAGATAACTAGGGAGGGAAAATCAATTGAAAACTTTGAAAATTGCTTGAACTAGGCAGCGATCGAATCGAAAGGCCAGAATCGATCAGTTTGGCTCATGTAGCCACTGACTTACACACACAGTGTAGTTGTATAAACACACACAATAACACAATAAAACACACTGTCTGAAGAAACAAACTGTGAACTTGTGCCAGACCTGACTGAATGCTTTATTATGTTGTGTTTACAGCTGATGATGGAGCTGTAAATATGAACACTAAATATGACTGTTTACTGTTCAAATGTTGATGAAAATACAAGTTCTGACACTAACAACAGTGGCTTTGTTATAAATGTCATTTATTATGGTTTATTTTGTGTCTTAAAGTAAAAAAAACCCAAAACGTTAATATAGACAAACTAACAATAATAAACTAAATCGTGGCTGCAAAATCAAAAACTGAATTGAATCGTGACTGAAGTGAATCGTCCCATCTCTAATAACGACTCCAATGAAGTAAGTGATGTTCTAAATGTCAAGTCATGTGACGTTCAAGAACGCCCCAATTCTTTGATCGACTCCTCACTGTGAACGATGAGAATCAAATGACCAATCATTTCCAAAAACAGAGATAAATGTGCCAGTGCAGAGAACTTCTGGTGTGACCTCAGACAGCGTGTCGCACAGTGTACACTGCATTAACTCTGTATGCATGTTGTACTGTCTCACAGGTCGGGATCGCTGATTTTATTTCATTAGAGCATTTCAAACCTTAAAAATCTGTTTTGTTTCCCTGCACGTGTGTGAGTGTGAAGAGCAAAAGAAAAACTAGAAATACAGTTTAGGGCCCGACCTAATATCGGTTGGCCGATATTTTTGGCCGATATGAGCACTTTCAGGTCGATCGGTTATCGGACAAAATACCGCCGATATTTAGGACTTGTTGTACCTCATTTTAAAGCTTAGATCTCAAGAATACAACTATGCTATTCAGTCAGTAATCAGATCAATATTTAACGCGGTTATTACATTTATTTGTGGAGTTGTTTTATTGTCGAATTGCACCTGAACGCAGCCCCAGGCTGACGCTCTGCAGCAGCAGGCAGCGCTAGATTTAAACACTCTCAACTCTCCGCTACTAACTCAAGAAAGGAAATAACTTCATCACAGATGACGCCCGCAACAACAGAAAGACTTTTATTTCATCAGAATGTCCGTGTGGAGAAGAGAACGATCCTTGTCAGAAAGGACACACGGCTAACAGCTGTCAACAACATGAAGTTGTCTTTCTCACTACTTCTCGCTTGGAGTTTGGATTAAAGGAATTATTTTTGTGAAGACTTGGGATCTGAGAAGAGGTTATCTGACCGGTGAGTCTTTAAAACGTGTTCGCTTTAACTTTCAATGTACAGTAATGTAATGCTACCTCTGTAGTTAGCGATTAGCTCATGAAGCTAGAACAAAACACTGCCTCAGCTCGTTCTCTCTGGTGACTGTAAAGTGTTGTGTTTGTGTTGATGATACTGGACACACATTGACATGTAAATTAGCCATGAAAAGAGTGTTAATGGTCGTATTTGCGCTTTTTAATTGCCGCGACGTCGTGCATATTAATGAGGCTAACCGCACCTTGAATTCACTTCAGTATTAGTAGTATAGTGAATTCAAGGTGCTGTTTTTGTTTGTATAAAAAAATAATGTGATACAAACAAGTTTCAAGCCTTTAAAGTCACTCATAAAAGGCGAAATAACTCTAAATGTGACCTAAATAAACCCAAATTAAAATCACTACCGCCAGACCATTTTTTTAACACCTGCTCTTAATAAAAAAGTATTTTTCTATTCTACTTATATCGGCTGTCTATCGGCTATCGGCACCCCCAGCAACCTCTATATCGGAATCGGTATCGGTTCCCAAAAAGGTCGGGCCCTAATACAGTTTCAATTGTTTGCTAAAATGAGTTGGGTCATTTTGGACTGAGGTGGGTCGCATTAGTGAAAAAGTCTGACCTTTGAACGATTCACGATGATTGGAATCCTTTCAAAGAGAGGAAACAGTCATGTCAGTAATCAGGGTAATGTTGTGATAAATATTCAATCATGAGCTCTATATGTGACAATCTGCTTTTTTATCAAGTAATGCAGTCGTTTGTTCAAAGACAGATTTCTTTTCTCCCTGATTGGTCAGTTCATTGCTTTTGAGCTGGATTTAACCATCACTGTGAAGTCTGAAGAAGCAAGTCATCTTATTCACCTAAATGAGTGAATGAAGCGGAGCACAACTTCAGGGATGTGTTTGGGACTTTTAAAGCTCAGTAATAGCTCTAAGGTAAGATTATTGGTCCCACTGACGCCAAACAAAAGCCCTCACGCTCTGCTGCCTCCGGGCTACACTAGTCAGCAATAAACAGAATCAAAGACTGAAAATGCCCAGAAAGAAGATTAGCCACATAGCATTTGAGAAGTCACTTTACACACAGATGGTACGTTCTGTAACCTGCAGTCCAACATCTGCCTCTAAAGAACTGCTCTGATGCATTCATTCACTTCTCTACAGTTTGTTCTTGTTTGGAGGTGGCAGGTGACTGGAGTCTCTCTTAACCCTTCCAGTGTTCTTGTTCTGTCTGCGTACCAGTGCTCTTCTCATTGTGAAGACGCAGGAGAACAGAAACAATCTCCTTTTACCAACTAAACTATGAACAAGGTTTCGTTCAACAATCTGCTAGATACAGTATATTAAAGATATTATTGTTGCGGTTGCTAACTTCACTCATTTATGTCTTAGCTTGTATGTTTTTATTTTGGCTGACTTGAAAGGCAAGTTTACTGTCAGTCTACGTTTGAAGCCTCAGTGTGGGTATAGACTGAAAGGACGAGGTCACAGATACAAGCGGTCCAAATGACACATAGGAGGAACTCTGAGTAGAGTCGCTGCTCCTCCACTGCTGAGGTGGCTAGAGATCAACTGATATGGGTTTTTCTTTGGCCGATACGATGCAGATTTTTAAAAAATTCGTCAGTATCAATAGCTGATTTTCACGGCTGATTTCTGAGACCAATTTCTTATTTGTTTAAAAAGCATAGCTGGGATGAAATAGCATAACATATCTTAAACAATGAGACAATCTAAACTATTATTTTGTCTCGTTTGTTTTCATGCACATCACTTCACATTTTAAAGAGTAATTCAAGAAAGTTCTCCCTTTCATCACATAATGACACCAAGAGTTTTTATCATCATCACACTGTAAAACCCAGTGCAGCCATGACACACAAACAAGCTCTTTTCAAGCTTGTGCTGAAGTCAAACTCATAGAACAAGAAAAAAAACTTGATTTAAAGATGTTAATGACAAAACCAAAGCTGCATAAAACAAGTCTGGAGAAGTTCAGCGGATCACTGTGAGTGTGACTCTCCTGTGCAGAACAACTGCTTGTTCAAATAGCCAACAAAATACTTAAATATGCTGGGGGAAAGATGATTTTAATTATTTTATTGTAAAAAATAATTGCCTGATGAACGCCCAGAAGTTGAATCATTGCTTCATCTTCTGTAAATAAATTTCCAAATGTTTAAGCATATTGGCACGAGCATTACACAGGCCATATCCAATGAACCTGCTCCAGTAAAAGGATGTGCAAAGCATTTACTTCATATAATTGTAAAAAAAATAGTGCTGTCAAACGATAAATTTTGATTAATCGCAGTTAATTTCTTGATTGCAAACTTTCAAAGATATTCTATAAAAGACCACAACATTTATTATTTGCGCTCTACAGTTGGTTTATTCTGGTTGTGATTGTTCCTCTGGAAGGTAACTTGATGTGGGATCACCTGTGGCCATATGTATAATCATTGATATTTTGCGTCCCTTGGTCTTTAACGATGTTAGTGGGTCTACATGCTGTGACTCCATTTGCAAAAGAGTTGTTTAACTTATCTGTGATGCTTTTGTGAACATTGTCGTGCTCGGCTTGATGTAAGTTAGTCTAGTAGCAGCGCTCTTGCAGCCGCTGCCTCAAACACGTTTGGTTTTAAGGTGGTATTTCAAACTTGTTGTGCTTCGTTGAAAGTAGAGTTCATCATTGCAATATATGCACACTACCTTCGTTTTATCTAGAGTCCCGTCGGGATGTTCTGCCGAGTTCTGGCGAGGCGGGCGCACCAGTCATTGTCTCCCCATTCATGTTTACACCGCGTATGCATTCACTTGAGCTACTACGCAGACCTAATAACAACCTGCGCCGCCGCCTTCCAGGTATCCCTCCGCGCAGTACGCGCTCCCTCCGCGCAGTACGCGCTCCCTCCGCGCTGAAGCGCGTACTGAGCGGTCAAATTAACGAGTGTGATTAATCTGTGATAATTCATGATTAATGCGTTATTTTTTATGATTAATCGCATGATTAACGCGTTAACTTTGACAGCCCTAAAAAAATATATATGAAAGTGTGTAGTATGCACCAAGACAAATATTGGCACTAGTCACTAAACATAAAAAATCGATTATCAATCATTTGAAGCAGCAGTCACTTGTGTCTGTAAAAGCGTCGAGTTCAAATTGCAACAAGCCCTGGAGCGAAACAAAAAAACTTTATGAAATCAGCTTTTCTTTTCCTCCTTTAACAGTTAGAACACGCACAGGGCTCGTTCGTGTGCCGACTTCATTAGCAATCAGTCAACTAAAGTCAGACATGCCCCAACGCCTGGAGGGGGGTGGGGGGTGGGGGGGGGGGCAGAGGGGAAGGGGGAGGACGGAAAGAGAGAGGAGAGAGAGAGAGAGAGAGAAGGAGGAAGAGGCAAGACAAGGGGGAGGGGGGAGAGAGAGAGGGGGGAGAGAGAGAGATAGAGACACAGAGAGAGAGAGAGGAGAGAGAGAGAGAGAGAGAGACAGAGAGAGAGTGAGAGAGGAAAAGAGAGAGAGAGGGGAAGAAGAAGAGAGAGAGAAAAAGAGAGACAGAGAGAGAGAAGAAGAAGAGAGAGAAAGAAGAAGAGAGAAGAAAAGAAGAGAGAGAGAAGAAGAAGAGAGAGAGAAGAGAAGAGAGAGAAGAAGAAAGAGAGAGAGGAAGAAGAAGAGAGAGAGAGAGGAAGAAGAAGAGAGAGAGAGAGAGGGAAAGAGAGGGGAAGAAGGAGAGAGGGGGGAGAGGAGAGAGACAAAGTAAGAGAAGAGGAGGCAGGGGAGGGGGGAGGAAGAAGAGAGAGAGGGGGAAGAAGAGAGAGCAAGAAGGAGAGAGGGAGAGAGACAGAGAGAGAGAGAAGAAGAAGAGAGACAGAGAGAGAGGAGGAGAAGGAGACAGGACAGAAGGGAGGGGGGAAGAGGCAGGAGAGAGAGAGAGAGAGGAGAGGCAAGATGGAGGGGGGGGGGCAGGAGAGAGACAGAAAAGGTGTCAGAAAAAACTCACAATAATGAGAAGAAAAGTGTGCTCAAAGGCGTCGCATCTGTCAGAGTGAGCGTAAAGCACAAGTCACAGTAAAAGAGCCGCCTGATTCGTTTTCTTGTTACTGCCATTACTGGAGTCATCATCGTCAATGTCGTTTCAGAGATACAAAACTGATATTTTATCAACCCAACGGAAATGTGTTAAATTTGAAACGTCAATAGGTTGTGTTCACTAACCCGTTCACTTTTTTAGCTGATCTCTATTACAATTATATGTGTGTGATGTCATCTGAATTCAACCTCTCACAAAACTGCAAAATATGACTTCTTAATGTTCACATTTTCAAATTTGGATTTTTAGTAGTGTTTTTCTGTTGCGCTTTATACTCAAAATTTGGATATCTTACAAAATTTAACATAACAACGATGATATTACCCAAAACATGATCTAATTGTAGAACGATGTGAACAGTTAAATCTAGTGTATTTTCTTCACAACTGCTTGATCATCTAAATCTGTCATTTACATTTACAGCAGGTGAGATCAAATTAGGAAATAGTTCAAAACCTGTCATATACACTAAAAAAAAATCATTCTCTGTCAAGATTTATTACACAAAAAGTGTGGCCCAGAGCTGTGACTTGACTCGTCTAATGAAGTGAAAGTGTGCAGAGGTAAGACGGTTCCCCCTCCAGGCTGCGTGTCCGTGAAGCAGCTCCTCTTCCATCGTACGGGGAGGACCGACCGGCGGGTGCGAGCGGGTCTGTTTGGAACGAGGCCAAGCTAATATATCAGGCCGACTTTAAAAGATGACCCAGATGACACGGCCGAGCGCTGTAGCTGCAACTGGATCCGAGACAAGCACGCAGCCGTTTAGCCACCGTGTGTGTCACTACTCCTGTGTGTGTCCTCAAAGCGACGACTTCGTGAGCCTGTGCCAAGGAGCAGCAGATTAAAGCTCGGGTGCTTGGTTTTCACGCGGCAAAACTAAACTGCTGGAAGTATTTACGTCTGTCTGACTGCTTCAAAGCTCGCGTGAATGCTTTGGGATATTAATATGTATATACACCTTCATTTTTGCTTAAGAAGATGTTTTTTTAGAAAGTGAAACCACACAAGCACGGCCAATCACAGCGCTGCTTTTGGTGCTTGATGAAAACTTAAATACTGCATTATTCAATTCATTTAAACATGGATTTTTTAAAAGTAGTTTGAATGTGAGGGTTAGAAAAACTAGTAAAATATGGCAAAATATGAAACACTTGTTTGGAGGCGACACACAGGAAAACTGGATAACTAGCCTATAGTGCATGTAAACCCGAGCAGACCTACTGAGGAATAGTAAATCGGTTTTCGGAAAATCAATTGGCGCCTGTGGTCCCGACCCATTGTATTTGCATTGCATCTGATTTCAAATGTCATGTTAGGGCTGAGCGATGTATTCATAATATTGTATATCAAGTAAAAGAGCTCATGTAAAGCAGTTACAGTTACAGAGTAATGCAACACTGAGAATGAAAAGGTCAATTAAACTTTAATTATTTTTTGTAAAAGTCAATTTATAAACGTGCGTTATCCATAAAGTGTTCATAAAAAGGGTACCCCACCTTTAAATCATGCCATGGAATATTACAGGAGGCAAAAAAGTTACATAGTGCACCTTTAAATGTCTCCGAAAGAATTGTGTAAAGAAAAATTGGGTACTTCGAACATTGCAGTCTAATTTTGATTTAATTCCAATAAATCTTGGAGCTACAATTAGAGCCCCTTCTACGACAATTCTACAAAAAAACTTTTCACAAGACGGTCATAAAAAAATTAAAGCTGAGTTACCTGATTTTCAAACAGAAAGTAAAAATCTATTTAGCTGTACGAACTTCTTAAACACATGGAAAATTTTACAGTAACGCATTCATTTTGGCTACAATCGCGGCTTAAGAACAACATTTTACAAACGGCAAAGTGAAACTGAAAGTGGACCAATCACAGCCAATCAGAGCACTGTGTTATGACATTTTAAATACTTAATTTTCCATTCAGACAAAACTTAGAAGGGTAAGATTTACTCACAATGTGTTGCATTTGGAATATACTTTATGGTGGAAAATCTTCATAATTTACAACCAAAAAAAGTCTGGTACTGCAGCTTTAATCCAAGAAATGACTAGGAAACAAGACGTTATGTGCATGTAAAGCAAAGAATACTACAGTGAGTCACCCAATCATTCAATGTCACTGGACCAAGCCATCTACAGTAAGCAAAGCCTTGAATAAATAAATTGCACTGCAGCACAGGAAGTGTCTGGCCTCAGAGCACAAAGGCAGCAAACCTTCAACCCAAAGCACGCATAAACTAAGCAAAGTTCAAACAAGTTCTGCACAAAAGAGGTGCTGCAGGTGACGTCGCAGCTTTCTAAATGTCAGCAGTGAGTGGTGAAAATGAACGAGAGCCAAAGGAGAGAAGCTGTAAGATAAGAAAACGTATCTACAGACGGATAGCAAACACAAACAAGCACAACTTCTGCTGAACGCGAGTTTGTACGTGTATAAAGAGAAAATAAGGTAAACAGAGGTAGAATAGCAGCAAAACAACAGGAACACTCACTTTTGTCACTGACACAGACTTTGGGATCACACACAGATCAACTCAACAGTTTTCTCGGCTTAAATAAGATGATTTCAAACCATTTGATGAGTGAATTATTTGATGTGCAACAGTAAAAGCATCTTTAACAAACCAATTCCCTAATTGGTTTGTATTTTTATTTGTTAAACTGCCAGAAACTGTTAAAATTATCGTTCAGTTGTAGCCTTAGATAAACAATTGTATGTTTAAAAAAACCTGCTAAAACAACTTCATAATGTTTATTTTTGATACATTTATGTGAAATCTTGTACTTTCCTTGGACATAAAAAGCATTAAATCCAACATTCAACCGTTTCTATGCTGAATATTTATCTTAAAATAAACATATTAAGTAAATAAGTGACTATAGCATATTTATGTTGTTTGTCCTTGTAGTTAAAGCTTCTGGACTTGCAAACACATTCATTTTCGACTCAAATTCAGCACCAACTCCAATTAAAGAATGACACAATACCCTAAGCAAACACGTCTGTGCTGTTACCATGACAACAGGAAAGCTAGTTTATCAAATGTCTGCCAAACAAACACAACCAGGAAGAAAAGTGTAACCAAAAAAGCAAGGACACACGTTTTATCAGCTCTTCTCATCAGTCACAATGTTAAGACGTATTTTTTCAATTAAAAAAAAAAAAGTGAACTTACCAGCCAAGCGAACTGAAACGGAATCAAAATCTTCCCAGCCTCGTCCAGCTTGTTCGGATTGCTCTTAGTGCCTTGAAAAGAAAACATATTTCCACCGAGTACTTGAGTGGCGGCCGATCCGAACGTGCAGGGTCCGCTGGTGGTCACTTCCGTCTGGTACTCCTTTAGGCAGACTCTGAAATAGGTATCGCACTCGTCCCGGGTGCAGCGCTGGTCCTGGTGGTTCCTGGGCCCGTCGCAGCATTCCCCGTCCGACAGTCCCCGTTTACGTTCTCCACCGAAATCAGCTGCAGCTCGAAGTGGCCCGTGGACTGGGACAGCTGCGGGACAACACCAGAGAGGGGTTAGAGATGAGAGAGTCGGCTCAAGGTAAACACAAAATACTGGGACGATTCGGTTTTGTCACGGTCTGATTTCAGTCTCGATGCATGGGTCATGATAGGAGGCTGAAACATGTTTTTATCTGTTAATAAGGGACTTAAAACACAGCTTTTTAAACATGAAGTCAAAGATACTGTTGAAGTTGTTGAAAGTTCATATTTCACTCATCCTGGGTCAATTTTGGTCAAACAAAAAGTGACAGAAACATGAAACTCGTCTTTAAATATGCTGTTTACTTCCTCTGACTGTGAAATGATCGCACAATTATTAAATAAATAATGACAAGACAGAAGAATGAAGGACGTGTTTTGAAAATGGACCTATCTTACAAAAGATAGCTGCAATTTTGATGATCAAGCTTGGTCCATATTATAAAATATTTGAGTTTTAGATCAAGACAGATGTATATTTAAGTAAACTACACTCTAAAACTGCATGGATGAAGCCCAATTTTTATCAGGACCAAAGATAAGTCAGTTATGATAGAACAGTTTTCATTTTTTGCACAACAAGCATCACTAAAAACAAGATCTGGCAACCAGAGTACCACTAAATCTAAATCGATCCATACTCATCCAGGTCTTATTAGGCTGAATCTGGAATATCGTAGAAATACACCACTGCTACAGTAATATTAATGAAGTAAACAGCAGAGTCACAAGGTGTCCAAGAACCACCAAATGTAATTTTCTTATATTATGGTTTAATCGTACCTAGCATATCCAAAATGTAGCTTAACGTAAGTCAAGTGACAAAAAAGTCTGCATAAAGATGAGGCAACCCACATATCTACTAAATCCAATTAATTGCCACAACTCAGCCTGAACGATCACACTTTCTCGCACAGTCTCTGCACCAGCTCCAAAACGCAACAAAGTGATCCATTTTAGCTCCGTGCACCGCTTTGAGACGCTATTCTGAATGAAAAGTGCTCGATACCCCCCCCCCCCGGCCCGCATCCATGACATGAATGGAGCACGTGAGCAAGGTGCATCGCTTTGCCATTGCTCTTGCTCCGGAGACTATAACCTGCTGCAGAGGCCAAGCCAATTCAAGCAACTTCTCACACATCCAGGCCGATTCCGCTCGTCTGTGTCGCCTCAAAGCACGCCAAAACCCCGTATCAACCCCCGAACACTTGTATCTTGTCACGGCAACGCGATCACATGCTCCCCACAACTGACGTAATTCAATTAATCGATGAAAAACGCAACGTAGAGTCAATAAACGCGCGCCCACGCCCACTAACTTTTAGCATTTTGGATTATTTTGCAGCTTTTTTTTTTTACGTGCGGTTTTTTTGTTTTTGTTTTTTGCTCGTCTTACCTCCGTCCATAACGTCAACAGTAGCAGGCACACTATCGGGAGGCAGTTCCTAATCCCGGTGCGTTTCCCCATGCTGCCCGCCACCACCGATCAATTAGTGTGACATAAGGGGACCACGAGCGACACTGGTGCCTCCTCTTTCGGTTGCTGCTGCTGCTGACATGCAAAAGACGGAGAGGTGAGGTTCAAGAGAAGAAGAAGAAGAAAAGAATCACGGAGGAGCACGTCGCGTCGTTTCGATCCCGGTGGTGAAGCGGCGCAGCGGCGGCAGTTACGGTGTTTCGGCGTATTGCAGCGGCACCGATGCGGGTCCATGTACTACAGGAGTGTCCCTTCGTCAAATCTCTCCACACAGCAACTGAGATGTTCCCCCTGTGCCCACGGACTGAGGAGAGGATGTCTGATTTGATTGGCAGCTGCGCAAACCACTTACAAATTGGCCTGCGGGCAGTCTCTGAGCCAACCCGGATTAAGGGGCGGACAATAGTATAATAACCCCCACCAGCAGGCGAGCCAGGCAGCCAACCACCGAACATCTCTCTCTCTCTTGTTTCTCCTCGTTCTCTCTCTCTTTCGCACACACACATACACCTACCTCCTTCTGCGCCTCAGAATCCAAAAAAACTTCAATTTGAGCGGCTTGCTAACAGGGTTTAATAGCGTTTAAAGATGCTAGCCTGCTGCGTAAAAGCGTGCGTCAAAATATTGCATATCTTTTTACGCGCGCTTGATTGATATATTTGTTAAAAATTAAATTATTATTTTTTTTTAATATGCTAATGTATTTCTGTCTTTATAGCTAGCGTCGTTATTTCGAGTATGTTGCGTAATAATAAATTCACTCAAAACAATTTTTTACGTTTGCGTCTAAACAAAAATATGATTTTTTTAAGTAAACTTTGAATCTTTTTTTATTACCGCTGCATTGTGGTAAAGCTTTTTTCTTGCCTGTTGTTTTTACGGTGTTTGTGTGTAAAAATATAGTCCCTTCTTAATACTTTCCAGTAACATTACGCACCAGTACAGAAGCAGCTCAGCGTGGCGCGTTTACACGGGCTGTTGTCGTAGCTTAGAGCGCCCTCCGCCGCACGGTCGCGTCAATGCTAAGCTTGGTGTTGAATGGTTTATGGTTAGAAATATAACATGTGGTGAATCAAGGAGACATATTGTATTTTTCTATGCATCTGTATCAGTAATTTACACATTGTGATTTCACCCTATGACAAATCTTTTTGTGATAGGGTGAAAAGAGGATTTTTGAAGCACTAGAGGATCAACTGCAAGATTATTTAAACATGCACAATTTGGTCTAATTACAAATGTGAGTAGGAATGTAGCAAAGTCTGATTTTATTGTCTGATTTCATTTAGAAAGTAGTAGAAAGTGTAAAGACACGCACATCCAAGTCACTAAAGCTGCATGCTGTCGAAGTCCAGTGGCTGTCCACTTTACAACGTCAGCACCCTGAGGTATTGGGCATAGAGAAAGTAAAAACACCCAGACGAGGTGGAGACATTAACTTGCTCCTCTTGAGAAAAGAAACATTCTGGATCTACACTTGGACACATGAGCCCAAAGGACTCAATGAGGACTTCGACATAAGACCTTTCCTATGACCTTGACAAATGTTGACATCGATTGTTAATGTGTCCTTTTCTACTGTTTTTTTCAACTGGGTTTGTCCATATCGCGGCCACTAAAAAGAACATTTGCTCACCTTTAAGAAAAGATGCATTGTCAAACGTAATATCTATATCTAAGCTACACTTTATGATGGGGTACCTCTTGATGTATGTTAGCAAATGATTGATGATCAAATGTATTATGTCATATTTTTATGTAAATATTTATTACCCATGTGTAAATATCTTAATTTCACAAACAAGCAAGTATGAGACTTGGTCCATGTGACTTAGCTGATGTGTATATAAGAGACAGGTGTGTCTTAGCTTTTTCACGTCTGATGAAGGCTAAACGCCTGAAACGTCACTGGGTGTAGCAATAAATGACTTTGGAGCTAATTTGCTGTGCGGACTTTTCACTTATTTAATTTAGAAGTATTCATGATAGCAATGGGTATAATCTCTTTTGGAGGTATATCTGTAACCGATTCATAACATAATATTGTAATTACACAAAATTGTCTTTCTGTTGCTGTTTGCTCTACGTACCTGGCATCCGGTTGCGGTGCTGTCGTGATCCGCCCACGTTTCTTCTTCGTGTGTTCCTTCAGTGCACTAGTATAAATTGGGGGGTCGGAACTTTCTCTTCCCTTTTGTAAAACCCGGCGGTGGAAGAGGTTGGTCATCCAATGTAATCCTGTGTTTTAAGTGCATTTAAATCATTATTTCACTCTTATTTTGGTCGTTGAACAAGCTGTACTTGTGTTTAAGTCAATATTAAGCCTTTGAGTTGTTCCGATGTTTTTATTTATTGATGCAAAAGAACGTCATCGTCTCTTTGTAGTTTGGACCAACTGTAGCAGCACATGTTGACTCTGGTCACTTTTATTTTAATCCAGATTTGTAAAAAAAACACAAATTTAGAAATCTTTTTTATGGTTTGAAGACAGAATATTTAGCTTACTGAGGGAATTATTTTTAAATTTTTTTTTTTTTATTATTTTGATTTGCCTATGCCGATATTTGACTTCCTGCTTTTGAAAACTGATATCTGCCAATACCAATATTTGTCCACAACTAGACCCACAAAATCACAAACTTACTTTTCTACAAACAAATATATCTATTTAGAATCTGCACCAAAGATCAGCCTTTTTTTGAAGAGACTGGGACTGGCTGCTCTATAGAGTAAACTTAAAGACTTCTATTCTTTTGGATAGTATCTTGTGACTTGAACAATCACAATTGTGAGTAAGTCTACTGTGAGTAAACAAATGATGAGAGAACAGTGTTATTACAAACTCAAAGAGAAGAACGTCCTTTTTAAAGTTGTTGTTGTTGTTGTTGTTGTTGTTGTTGTTGTTTTATCCAACCCTTCACGACCCAACCCCACGTCCGGTCAAACTCCCTGCTTCCTTTGCGTGGCTCAGCTGACAGACAGAGGTGAGCTGAGGTAAGGCTCGGACAGATGGCAGGTGGAAGTAACTGGTGCTTTTCATCTTTAAACACATGATGACCCTCACTACACAGACCTGTCTGTGTCCTGGTGTCTCCTAACTGCTTCTGCTAGTTCATAAAAATGTCTTTTAAATATGTCCTGAAGTGTAGCGACTAATTTAGTATGGGGTTGGTTTGGTTGCTTCTCTGCTTTATGTATGAGGTCAGAAGTTTAACATCTTGAAGAAAAGAGCATGATTCATCTGAGATGGAATGGAATAAGGCTTTAATGACTTGTGACTCTAGTTTGGAGCTCTGTGACTTGAGATGACTTGGAATACCTCTCTTTACTGACTTGGGACGTACCTCTCTTTTACTTGGGCAGTTCTGCTCTGTTGCTACATCATGGACAGAGCGACGCCATATTCTCCGATAGACATGATGAAGCAACTGAACACAATGGTAGAAGTTGCCTTTTATGGATAAAACAACAAGTGATTTTAGCAAAACCATGGCAAACGGACTGACTTGTGTCTTATGGAGCTTTAGTAAACAACAACGCAATATTATATTATGTTTCCCAAACTGATACATCCAGGCAGAAAATATTATTCAACTCCATCTCTGTGACCTGGACACAGAGAAGTGAAGCTACATGTACAACTTTTCATTGGAGCTTCAATGTCATTTCAGCTGTCAGGATGTTGTTTACAAACATGTTAAAGAGGTTAGCCGTTAGCAGATTTATACACAAACTTTACCAAGAATAAAACACAAAAAGTTTGTAAACTCAACAATAACTTGTAACAAGGGTCTGACCTTTGACCTCTGCTAAATGTGGCAGTAGGTTTGTACCAGCGACACTCTCAGCGTATTTCATAACTTGCGTATTTTGTGGGCTAATGCTAATGGATAATGCTAACGGCTATAGGAAAACAAACAGGATGCTCCAGACTAGCTCAAATCTTACCGGACTAGCTCAGATGCTAAGTGTTCGATAGCATCAGAGTCCAACTGTACGTCTACTATAGTACTATAGTTCTTCTACATCAGATAAAGGCTGAAGTAGTGTAAATACATTTACATGTTTCGACGGTGACTTCCGTCTTCATCAGAACCGCCACACGATGGTCGATTTGACGTGTGTTAAAAGTTCCTCTAAGGCGTGGTCAACCTGATGAACCTGTCAGGCTGACCACGCCCCCTGACCACGCCCCCTGCTGTGGTCGTGGTGGTCCTATGTGCGAGAAAGTTGGAATGATCCCTCGTCGCGATTCATTGTGTCGTTTCCTACTCTCTGTTGCCTCTTTGATTCAGCGTTTGGACTTATTTGTCTCTTGGTTGATGATCCTTGACTCTCCATATGTAGTTGTGTTAGTGTTTTCTGACATTAAACTCCCTCCCCGTCGCGCCGATGTATGTTTTTTGCACGACTTGTACGGTATCTCGTAAATTACATTGCATTTTTGGTGGTTCTCTTTCCTGTCCTTGGGGTTTCCAACTTTACATGGAACTCACTTTTCCGACGACCACCAGCCGGGGCGTGGTCAGGACAGGTGTCAGGTTTAGAGGAACTTTTAACACACGTCACACCGACCATCGTGTGGCGCTTCTGACAAAGACGGAAGTCACCGTCCAACATGTAAAGGTATTCATACTATTTCAGGTTGTCTGATATAGAAGAAAACTTACACTATTCTACTTAAAGAAGACAAAATGAATGATCTCAACATAATGTACGTCTACTATTTATATGTCTATGCTCTGTCTCATGACTTAATTTGGACTTACCTCTCTCTGACACAGGACCTGACTTGGACTTGTCTCTCTTTGACTTGGGACCTGACTTGGACTCGTCTCTCTTTGACTCGGGACCTGACTTGGACTCGTCTCTCTTTGACTTGGGACCTGACTTGGACTTGTCTCTCTTTGACTTGGGACTGACTTGGACTTGTCTCTCTTGGACTTGGGACCTGACTTGGACTTGTCGGGACTTGACTTGGACTTGTACTTTAACAAAACAAACATTGCTTCTCTATTGTAGTCACAATAACTAAAGAAGTCATTGTGGTAAGAGTCCAGAGCAGGTCCAGGGTCACATGCCAGTCTCATGTGGTCCTCTCGTCACGTCAGCGTCAGCAGCAGATATCGGAGCGTGTTCAGTGGTGATAGTGTGATCCTCCAGCGCCGCTCGGTGATGGGAACATACCACACACACACGAGGCCTTGCTGTCGGCTGTGACTTCTGAATTCTGCAGGGGCTAAGTGGAAGTGGCAGGTGTGTCTGTGCTCGTGCAAATGCAGGATGTGAACGCAGAGAAAGGTAGAAGTGCAAGTCAGATGCACCATTTGTATCATCTGGGTCTCCACAGGGATGTGTGTTTTCTCCACTCGTATTTATTTGTTCATGCCAGAGCACTCAGGAGGGACGCTTTCTGGTTAAATAAAAAAGTGGCCTGGAGTCTGACCATGGCAGAGCACTTACTGACTTTATTTCTTGGTTTGACAGCAACTTCTTGGACTAAAATGCTGCTAAAACCAAAGAGCTCATTTTTGACTTTAGACGGAACAAAGTCACTGCTGCAGAAACTATGATCTACAATGACACTGTTGAAATTGTTGATTCCTACAAAGATTTGCGAACGATCTTTGACAACCAGATGAAATTTGATGTTTACACTGCATCTGTTCAAACGAAGTCGGCAGAGAAGCACCTCTTGAGAAGTTGAACTCATTTTCCTGTGTTGTTTTTATCAGGCTTTTATTGAAAGTTCTTGTGTTTCTCTTTTATTTGCTGGTTTAACAACCTCTCTGTCAAAGACAAAAACAGACTTAATTCAATTGTTAGTTAGTTCAAAGATCGCAGCAGCAGCAGAGTGACTTAAACACAGACTTTACAAAAAGCCAATGGGATTCTTAGCTCAGTGAATTTTCTGTGCATCAGGGCGTCTCTGCAAAACAAACAGGTATCTTAAATCTTATATTCCTTCTACTATTCACTTTTTAAATGTACATTTTAAGGAATGAAGTAGATAGTGTTTTTACTGTATTGGTTCCGTGATGACCTCAAAGCTCCTCTTTGTTCAGAATTGCTCTGTTATGTGTTGTAGGTGTTTTTGTAGTCTGGATGGGCTTTTTTACTGCTCCAACTACTTGCCCTTCACAGGATTAAGTCCAAGTCCTGAATCAAAGAGAGACAAGTCCAAGTCAAGTCTTGAGTCAGAGATGAGTCCAAGCTAAGTCACAAGTAAAAGAGAGCCTCTCTGATCTCATAGAGCATGGGGGTCAAACTCATTTTGACAAAGGGCCACTTTGGCATCGGGGTTGTCCTTGAACATTAACCTTACTAATCTACCTTGACATACTACAAATAATGAAGTAACAATTACTGAATATACATCTGCATTAGTCTGAAAATGTCTTACTCTTTAAGTTTCAGACAAAACATTTCATTAGGTTAAGACACCCAGATTACTCCTGGCATGATTAAAGTAAATCCAATAGGGCCTTGAGGGCCGCATATAATGGGGTGGAGGGCCGCATCCGGCCCCCGGGCCTTGAGTATGTGTCATAGAGTGGTTGGCTGCTTTCTTGCTGTCTCTCTGGAGACACTGAGCACTTTTTGAAACTTTTTCTGGTTTTTAGATCAGATTGGCACGACAGCTTTGGACTTCAACCAACTAAGACGTGTGGCCTCTGATGTTCAACAAACATGACATAAGTACTGTCAGATTTGTGAAAAGGAGACATCTGTTTTTCTCATTACCATGGAGACCATGCAAAAGCTAATGTCCGACTGTCACACCTGAAGCAGCAGAGGACGTTGCAGTGAGAATAGTTTGATTCTTGAGATTTCATCCACCCTGTGATGTTCAAGACACGAGTTAGGATTTTGTGAATGGAGTTGTTTGTTTGTCTTGTAACCATGGAGATGGTACATGAAGCTATGAAAGCTAACTTTGGAATTTTGAAATGCTACAGAACTTTTACATTTGCTGCAGCTGAAGCTTTTGCAGAGGTAGATTTTGTGGGATGGTCTGATCACCGACTGAAACAACAGAAGTTCACCTGCTCCACCTGCACCAGACTGTCATCTGTCTCTCACTCCGGTTTCTACCTCCAACTGCTCCTCCAGCTAAGGCCCTGACTAAGCCAAGCACAACATCATGGAGATTGTCCCGAGCGCTGTTCAGCGGCAGCTCACTGCTCCTGACAGACGCCCAGAGGCTCTGCAGGATGGGTCAAATGCAGAGAATGAATTTCCCTCTCGAGGGATCAATAAAGTATTATCTATCTATCTATCTATCTATCTATCTATCTATCTATCTATCTATCTAGAATTGAGCCAAACTCCTGTAGTGTGCAGAAGGTTTAAGACTAACCACATTTAAACCAGACGAGCACTGATAAGAAAAGTGAACAAGGCGAATTAATGGTACTTAAATAAATCTAAGAAGTGCAAATGTAGGGGTAAAGTCTAGTCAGAATTCTGAGACTTTCTATAACCATGCCTCCCAACCCTGCACCAAACAGTCTAACTCAGTGTAAACAAGTCCACTTCATAAATGAGCTTTCAGACGTGTGTGTGTGTGTGTTTTTTTGTGACTCGCTCGTGTCAAATATTTGAGAAGCGCGCGGAGCAGGCAGGAGCCGGCGGGGTGCGCAGAATACTAAACGCCCGTGCGCGGTGTTTGCATTCAGGCCGAGTGTGCAGAAGGAGAAGGGATTAGGAGACCGGCCTTCATGGGGGTGCTGCTCTCATCCATTTTTCATGGCTTTTCTCCTTTCAGATCTCCAGGCTTTGTACACGCGCCGGCCTGCTCCATATTCTCTTTTATCTTGAAGCATCTTTTTGGGGAGAAGCGTTTGGTGGAAGGGCGCAGGCCGCGAGGGTCAAGGACGTGGCACTGTTTCTCTTTTTACGTTTTAGTCGTTAAATTTATGGTGATTTGGGTGTTTCAGTCGCAGCCAGAGGTGCCCATTACTTTCTATAATGTTTGAGTTTGGGATGTGTGTGTTATTGAGCTGCGGGGCTGTCGTAGCAGTCATGTGCAATCTGAAAAATATAACGAATAGTAAGAGGACAGAAGAGACGAGGCGTTGTCTTTCACATCCAGATTGAAAAGTTCAGTTACTTCATTACCCAAAGACCACTAACTAATAGTGCAGTAACAGAAATAATAACACTTAAACACTTAGACACTTAAATGTACACTTCTTTTTGTTAATACTTCATATTACTTGGAAAACAAAATACAAATACATTAACAATGTGCAGTATTTTGGCTACGAAATTTCTTTCACATGCGCGGGTAGCTCCACTGCTAATCTGTAGCTTTGACCGCTAACTCACAGATATCAGCAGAAAAGTACCAATACGCATCTAAACAGTACAATCTACTAATAAAACATTACTTAACAAGCTTACAATGTAGTGTCTGTGTTTTCACCATACACTAACAAACAGTAAGAGAACAGAAGAGACGAGGGCTGTTTTCCAAAGCCTGGTACCTTACCTTGGTCTGATGTGGGCGTGGTAAGGCACTGACATCATCCAAGTCATGTTCCAATGTTCTTGTCTCCACAGGTAGTGTCTTTGGTTTGGTTAGCATGTGGATCATTTATCAAGGGTACACAAGTGTATCCTTCGATGCCTTGCTTTAGAGAATTTACCCATAATGCACCGTGAACATTTTGGAGGAAAACATTAAAAAAAATACTTAATATGCAACACAGACACATTATACTTTAAGAAAATACTTCTCTAGGAAAAAAAACATTTTTTTAATGAATTGTATTTTCTTTAATTCTTCCTCACAAACACTTGCCCTCCCTCATGTGTGTTCTGTGCTTCGTTCTGTTCACTTGATGCAGCTGAGTCTGATTCCTCTGAAGTCTGTTCCATTAGCCTCACTTTGGGTCGAGTAAAGACACTTGCCTTGGACTGGAAGGAACTGGCTTTGGGAAACAGCCAAGCCCTGGTTATGAATAGCCTTAATTTATAGCCCCTAGCTCCTGGTTCTTAGCCTCCTTATCAGTGGAGGTCGTCACGAGGTCAACAGTAAGAGCACTAGACATCTGAGAGAAGAAGCCTTAGCTCTGTTTATTGAATCTGAACGTCCTAACCAGCGGCGGGAAAGAACGACACTGCAGCTGTTTATGAAAAACTAAAACATCCATCAGTGGACTAAGGTTAAGGTTAAGGTAAACTTTATTGTCCCCGTAGTTAAATGTGTCCTCTGCATTTGACCCTGGATCCTTCAATACCTCTGGAGCTTCTCCTCAGGAGCAGTGATCGCCGCAGTGCAGCGCTCGGGGACACATCTCCAGATGTTGTGAGGCTTGGTCAGGACTACCGTAGCTGGATGTTACCCTAACATGCATGTTATTGGTTGGACTATAAAACACGCACCTGCACTGATTTGAATGACACAACAGTTACACAAACAGCACATTTGTACATGACAAATATATTCCAGTAAATCCTTCTTTGCAGCAGCAGCAGCAGCAGCAGCAGCAGCAGCAGCAGCATGTCTCCCCTTCTCCCCGCTGCAGCAGACTGTAGCAAATGAGCCTGTGCCTTTAAGTTTCATTTTTCGTTTTACTTCAAAATAGGCTAAATGTTCTTATTTTTTGAAAGGCCTTCTTTGCAGTGTGTAAAAAGTCATAGCTCAGGGCTTAAAGTTCTTAAAGTCATGTGATGGACTTAAAAATAATAAGTGTTTTCTTTAATGTGCGCGGTCAGAAAAGTGAACAGTGAAACATGAGTGCATTAAACCAGGTTTGTAAAGGTCACAGGAGAGCAGAGGAGATGTTACACATTCTCTGTGTTGGCCCTGTTCTACTCTCTTAAAAATATCCATAAATAAACAGGAATGTTTCCTGTTTATTTTAACAGATTTTGTCCGTTTTGGTGTTTTCATGTTTTAACAGTTGTGTTTGTAAAAACAAAGACTTTTCTCTGTAGTTTTACATGAACTGATCTGTTTCTTATATTCTACGCACAAATATATATTTCCTTCATTGTTTTTTTATATATTTAACAAGCGAACCACTTGATCATTTTATCATTGATTCATTTAAATTGTGATTTTTAGCACCAGAAGTGTCTGAATACTTTGTCTGGACGAGTGTTTCCACAGAACTAAGTAAGTACTGAATCTATTCTCATGGTTAGTGGATTTGAACAAACAATCATTGTATTTTCAGATAAAGTGACGTCTGAACAAGAAAACATCTGAAGCTTCTGCAACAATCTGACATTCACACAAAGGTCTGGGAAAAAAAGGATTAAAATTCTGTTTTGGTCTTTATTCTACATTTCTTCTTAATAATCGTCCTTTATTTTTCCATCAGAAGTTTCTCTGAGAATTTGGACAAAGAGAAGAAAAGGACAGAAAGAGTTTGTGAAAAACTGTGAAAAGTCCAACTGTGTTAAAAGATTTCTTAAAAGTGGGTGCTTGAGATGACAGGCTCTTTGACTACGATTTATTTACAGATGATGAGACAATGTTTCTTGTTGATTTCATGAGCACATGCAGCATTTGAACCTCACCATGATGCTCCCGACAAACAGTCGCAGGAGAGAAAAGACAAAAAATCTTGTACGAAAATCCTCACTCTGGCCACGCCTCCTGAACTCATAGAGGGAAACATCGAGCTTAGAATCGGGCCAAACCTTCTGTACAGTGCAGCCGACTTAACCATGTTATTGGTTGGTGGTGAAACCGGAGTGAAACCACCCAAAGGCCCGGGCTGAGCGTCGGTTACGTTCATGTTTTGGCTGCAATGACTGTTTAAGAAAATTTTTTAAGACAATGAAGTGAAACGGAAGTGGATCACACAAGTTCAGCCAATCAGAGAGCTGCTTTTGAATATAAATGAGAAAGAAAATACTCTGAATGCAATCTGATTTTTCACAAAGTGTTGCGTTTTTGACAGAAAAGACAAAGTTTACTAATTCACAATAAAAAAAAACAGGTTCCGCAGCTTTAATCCCAAGTCCGAACAGAAACATAATGGTGCAGATGTGAAAGTGGAGGAATATGTATGTGTCCTGTGAGGAGCAGAGCTGTTTATTTCCCCAGAGGCTCATAACACAAACATGTCTTTTAAAAGCGTTTGAATCATTGATGAGAGGAAATGAGGGTCTCTAGCATCAGCACATACAGACTGACCCTCACCCACACACATATGGGTTTAGAGGTTTTTTAGAGTAGTAATTATACTAGTAGGTGAGTGAGATCTTTTTACAGATATAAGTGTTTTTTCTAACCTGTCCAGTCAGATGGTTTATCTCGCTATATTTGTGAATTCACAATCATAAGATAAACCATCTGACCTTCCAGCCGCCTGATTGGTTTGAGAGTCTGAAACGGCCGTGGTTCGGCCCAATCACATCACAGCAGCGTGGTTTAGAGGCCCAATCACATTGTAGCAGGGCGGGCTAACACGGGCCGTTAGCTCCCTGGTGCCTCCACCGAGTCTGAAGCTAAACAAAGATGGCTGCTCTTGTGGATGTTCGTGTTTCTGCTGCTTTTGATGTGGTTTTAGCTGAAATACAGAGTAGTTTCTCGTATTACACTTGTTCTATCTCACGTGGACATTGGATACACTTGTTGCTGTGATTGGTTAAGCACAAATAAGGTCGGCCCCACACCCAATCAGCTCCAAGTATTTCACTAAATGCTCTGCCTTTTCTCAAACACTTTCAGAGAGACAAGTTCCAGATGGAGACTGAGGAAGAACTCAGATCAGAGTTTAACACAGATCCATCTGGAGTGAGACAGGTTATGTTTTATATGGAAAAAGAAGAAACAGGATCAAATACAATGATGTAACAACACAGTCATCTTTTGAGTTGATATAACTTAATAATGTGAGTCAAACATTTGAAACTCAGTAGTTACTTCTTGAAAATAAATACATTTTAACTTTACTCACTTGAATCACTTTCCCCACAATGTGTCTCGGATGGTTCTCTGGTCAGAACCAGGAGCAGAACTGACTTTTCTCCGTAGAGTCAAGCTAACGCTGCGGTACTTCCAGAGTCTGGACCTGTGCTGGTCACTGCCAGCGGCCTGCTCGGTGGGATGTTTTTACACTGGTTCTGTCTGAGGCTGTGGCCCACGGTGCACAGTGCAGTATATACGCTGTACCAGGATCATGTGCTCAAGCTCAGGCCCTGATGTGGTTGAATTAAAGCTAGAATGTCAGGAACAGGATGATTACGGTAAGTTTATTAAAAGGGTTTGGAGAGAGAGTAACACATAACTCACATAGTTGAGTTTAATTGACATAAAAATTTAAGTTAAAAAGTCTTGTAATCTTTAGCTGCTTCTTAAAAGAGTCTGGAGGACGAGGGGCAGGGCATTCCAGAGAAAGGACAGATCCCTGCAAGTTTTCAAGCCAGTTTATGTGGTCGTGAGAAGGCTCAGGTCAGAGGACACAGCACATACCGTATATTCAGGAGCCTGACCATGCACTGCTGCATAAGCCCGAACACAGAGCTTCAGGTCAGCGTGGGAGCTGCTCTGTGAAGATGCTTAGGGACTGGAAATACATGGATCAGAGTGTATTTTCCTCTTCTTCGTTGTTGATTGAGACCGTTTCGTCCACACCCTTTCACCGCTGAGAGTAAACCACCCGACAGAAGCAGCACACACACTCTGAGATGAGCTGAAGTCATGTCTCATTCCAGCGTGATTACTCAGTGTTTGTACCTTTTGTTTCCATGTGTTTTAATGACAGACGTGTGCAGCTTTGATGTGGAGCCAGGGCTAATGCTGGAGGATCCTGCGCTGACGCTGAGACTCTGTGTACTCTGGATGTGTCATCACTTTCTCAACATCACACACTCTTCACACTAATGGTTTAGAAATTGTTTTTCTACTTTCTCTAATGTTAGGATTACTGTTGTTTTTAATATGCCCGTTGTTTATGTTATTTATTTTATTGTTAATAAGGATAATAATACATTTTATTTATAAAGCGCTTTTCTAGACACTCAAAGACGCTTTGCAGACAAATGCAGTTAAACAAAGGTACAAAACATAAAAACAGTAATTAAAACCATAGTCAAACATTAAAAACAGATTTAAACAGATGGGTCTTAAAAATGGTGAGGTGGGTGCAGTCTCTGTCCCAGAGGGTGGAGCAGTGATGGAGAAGTCTCTGTCGGCCCAGGTTTGGAGCTTGGTCCACAGAACAGCCTCAGGGACCATCTCCATGATGTGATTGTCTCGGTCAGGGCCTTAGCTGGAGGAGCAGGTGCAGTTGAAGGTTTGGTTCGGTCAGGGTCTTAGCTGGAGGAGCAGGTGCAGTTGAACAGTTGACACAGGTCCAAGTGGATCAGATGAAACTTCTGTTGTTCCAGTCAATGATAAGAAAATCCCCTCTAAATATTTTTCTGGAAAATCTTCTGCTGCAGCAAAAGTAAAAGTTCTGTAGCATTCAAATGTTCAAAGTTAGCATTCATGGCTTTATGTCCCATCTCCATGGTTACAAGACAAACAACTCAATTCACAAAATCCTTAAGTCTGTTGAACATCTCTAGGTGGTTAAAATATTCAAAGTATTTTCACTGATGATAGAATGGTCTTTCATTCATTCATCCACATTCAGCTGCTACAAAGCTGTCACTCACATTCAGACCATTTTGGAGCTCCAATAGTCTTAATAAAACTAGTTTTGTTCAGAAGCACGCCAGACACATATAAGTATACTCTTTATTAAATAAGACACTGATGCTGAAGTTCCGTGGAGTGAGGAGAACGATGGCCAGACAAGGAGGCTCAGAGCGATCCTCAGAGCCCATTCAGGACCCCTCCCATTCTAGATGTTGGAAGGAATATTGGGGCTCATTCATGACACGTTCTTACACACAAATCTGTTCTTACGAACATTTTCAGAATTTACCAAATTTGTTCTTAAATGTTTTACTTGGTCTGTGATTGGATGATGAATAATAACAATAACTGAAAATGTTAAGCGGGAAAGCTTGAGTCTGGAGTATTTTGTGTATTTCTTCAACTGGTTTGTTGCAGGACTTTTGCTTTTGCAACAATTGAGTCATACCCATTTCTCAGAGTTTTATATTTACTTTGGGCTGGAAACTGTCAGAGCAATCTGGCAACGCAGCCTAAGACGTGCAAGGTTATGTTCCTAAGAAAAAGTATTTCATTTTGCAGTGTGATCAAATATTGTAGCACAACTGAGCTGCCGTTGAATTGGACTCAGACTTGTCGGATGGAATGTGGCTTTTCCGGACGTTTGGCTCCGGCTGTGGTAAAGTCTACTACACACAAGCTCACACGTGATTGGTTAGGACTGGAAACATGAGTGTGTCCAAAGTTTAGAGTCTGCAGCAGGACAAAACAGTCCACAGGATGCACCGACCAGGAGACTCTGTCCTCTAACACGTCCACTGGCTCTCATCCCTCAGAGCATCCAACAGGACAGGGCTACTCAGGTCAGAGGTTTTGAAGAGTGATGCCTCTGGGGCGGTAGTTCCACAAGTGTCACCATGTTTGACTAAATTTGGAGTTGTTTCAAGTGCTAAAACTTCTAATTTTTTTATTGGTTGACAAACGTTGAAGCAGAATAATCGAGGACTGGACTGGTACAAACCAATCTGAAGAATGAGCAATCCACTATTCAAGTCTAAACCTGCTCCAAACTGAATTAAAAGAACAAATAAAAGTAGGACCAAATCAGTTGTCAGGTGGTAACTCCAGAGTTAAACCTTCAAAGAAGAAAAAACATGTAAAAGTGTCATATAGAGAAGCTGGATTGAGGACCACATCAGATCTTTGAGAGCTGGTTTAGTCCTCCGCTTTCAGGTTGACTTAAGTAGGTATGTGGTGTAGCAGTTGCCATGGTGACACAGTTGTTAACCCAGGCCCTCTAGTCCAGTGGTTCTCAACTTGGGGTCAGTAACCTAATGGGCGTTGACAATTGATTTCTGGGGTCCTCTAATGACGTGTGTGAAAGTGAACGCTGATATCTTTAATGCTGAGTTCAGACTGCAGAATTTAAGCGTCCAATTTTGTGGGTTTATGTGGGTTTTGACTCCGAATATTTTCCCCAACGGGCACCCTAAAAGCTTGCCTGGCCAGCCATTCCCACACTTCTTTCGATTTTGAAAGAAAGTGGGTATGGGCAAATCCTGATAGCCACCTCCTTCCACGATTTTGAGGCAAACGGTCCAATCAGAGCCGTTCTGGGGAAAACGTCACATCCCGTGCGCCGCCCGAGGCTACTCATAACAAGCAATATGGCGTCCGCATCAGACAAACTATTTCATGCTGCACTCTCCTCGGTTTTAAAAGACTTGGATATATCGTTAAAATTACCGTGCGTAACTCCATTCTCGGCTGTTTTCGTTCATGTTTCGCTCCTTGACGCGATGCTGTCGTCACGTCCGCTATTCTTCTGATTGGTTAACTCGGCGTTTGCTAGTCCCGCCTTTTTGAAATGAAATCACCTGGCGGCACTTCCAGACTAATCGACAGTATTGATAAATAAATACTAGGAGATTAGAATGGATGCCAGGCAACCTAAAAGCCCCAATGCTTGACAGGATGCCAGACACTTTTCTGGCATCCTTGCTTTTTTGCAAAATGCTTTGTTTTGCTCATAGACAGATTATGTTGAGAGAGAGAAAACGTAGCTCATCCAAAAACACAACTTTCTCCTCCTCCAGACAGTCCTTGTCTCTGTACTCCTCTCTTGCTACGTCGCACAGCAGTGGTTTAAACCGGGCAACGAGCATTTTAATAGATCCATGTGAGTGCATTGTTTAGATCAAGTCCCATGTTGTTTGTTTTGTCGTGTCACCAGATTTTCAGAGCAATGGCCAACCAAGTCTTCGAAAAAAGACCCAAAAATAAGCGACCTTTTGTTATATAAGTTATTAAAAGACATAGTAAACTGTCCTTCTTTCTTCTTGATGTGAGAAGAGAACAGCAGCATGTCACATGTCACAGAAGAGCAGTGTCTGATTGGTGGACGTGGGCTTGAAAGTTCAGCAAAGCCCAACTCTGGCATCGACGCCTGATGAGGCAAATGATTGGCGCGTCTACTTCGCAAGACACAGTATCAGCAGACGCCCGAACAAGTGGACGACCCAAGTCTAAGGTTTACACTGCTTAACATGTAAACTACACTTTGGACACTCTGACGCTGTCCGGTCTGAACGCAGTATAACAAGGTTTGACACTTTTGCGATGCTGGACAACTGATGATATCATCGAGGTTCATGCTTTCAAAATAAAATCACACGTGAATCGAAGCACTACTTTATTTCTTTGCAGATAACCTACATTTTGTAGGTCAAGACCCACTGCTCTAGTCTACCTGTTTGTGCAACACCGTATATAAACAAAGTGTATAGACACATAAATAGTAGGCCTATATAATATATTGTATACAGTATAACAGTATATTGCACAATATGAAAAGAGTAAAAATGACATGCTATTTCACAGCGTCAAAAACACAAGTTTTGGCTGAAGCCACATGGGGGTATTTTCTTTAGATGTAACAGGTAACATTTAGGCTTCAAGTGACTAAAATGGGTAAGTTAGGATCAGGATTCATTCAAAAATAACAACACATCTTTACAACTACCATAGAAATGAACTAGGCCTGCAACACTCATCATATTTAAGTTAAAAAGTCTGGAAAAGGTGCTAATCATACACTTTTAACACGTTCCCTGCCCATCTCTATTGTTCTTAATAATTCCATTAAAACACAAAGATCCCAGTGTTCCAGCTGATTAGCATTAGCATTAGCATTAGTGTACGTGAGGCTGCATGTCTCCTCCAGCTTCCACCCTCACACATGCACCAGCGTCATTCACAATAAGATTAGATAAAGCCATTAAACTATTGCATAATTCCAGGACCAACCGAAGCTAACCGATCCAGACAGACGAGTTCACACTTCCAGCTCGTCCTGATCTGTCCCGGGGTGACCTTGTGTCGAGTAATCCACCTGGTTTACTCTGGGACGGATGTATTGTGTGCTGTGTTCTGTGAAACGTACATTCACTTTGGTAGCTTGTGTATTTGTGAGTATTTACAGAGCGATCTTTGAACTCCACTGTGCTCAGATGTGTGTTTGATGCTTTAAGATGCAGATGTACGGCTTCTCTTCTGTGTGAGTCTGTTGAGTAAACGTTAGAATTGTCCCAACGAGTCCTAGAGTTATAAAGAGTCAGTGACTCTGGACGTCTGAGGCAGGAGAAGTGTATTTAGCCTCAGTTCGTTACCCTTTGACTTACATTGCACTAGTTTATCCAAGCCCGACTATGCTTCCACACGAGAGAGTTAAAAAGGAGCTAAAGAAGATGAAACGGACCTTTCGCCGAGCCCCGCCCCAAAACGGCTATAGTCCAATCAAACATCGTAGCAACCGTTGCTATGTAAACAAGGTCCGTCAAATCTTGAGCTCCAAGTGAGACAGTAAAGCGATGCGCCTACGGTTTATGTAAATCGGACCACAGATCCCCGAAATATTGACCAGAGGAGTTGTGTTTCATTCCATTTCCAAAACCGAAAACAACTGGAGCAGTGCTACAATGGATTAAACAGAGCGGGCGACTCGGGGCAGCTCCTCTACCAGCTAAATATATCGAACACATGTCTGCTCAAAGGTAAAACTAATGTTTAACTATAGCTATGGACTTACTGTGTTGTTAGATCTAGAGGCAAAAACACAAACTAGATCAAAGTTATACCACGACGAGGATATAACTGCAGAAGTTACGCTCTAAACTGCAACGTTTAGCTTTAGCCAACACTAGTAGCTTTAGCTCGCTAACATACAAGGAACAAGGAACAATATTCCTACAATAGAGAAAAATAGACATTAACATAAGAAAGTGAACTTACCCGGCAGTGCAAGAGCAGGACAAGGCTGTGCTTGTTGTATTTGAGGAAACGTTAAAGATCCTGAGTTTCTCTGATGTAGCTTGAGACCAGTAGCATTAGCCTCCATAGGAGTTATGTCCCTCTGTTGTGTATTTTAATCTTTTGAAATCCTTCCGCTGCATAGTGAAACTCTTTTGCCTCGATCTAGAAGATATCACGGAAAAATTGCTTTAAAAAAGTCACTAACACAAACACGTTAGTTAGACTCATAGGTACATCTAGCCACATTGTAATGTGAGCTATGATGAAAGTATAGTATGAGAGTGATACTATGCATGAAATGGAAACTTCTCCAACACAGTCCTTTTTTAGTTTCACCAGTATAGTGCTCATTACTGCATCAGTCCAACTCCAGTACCTCTGGTGGTCTGCAGTCTGACCTGGCTGTACCTGCTGTACCTCTGCACCTCTGTGATCAGCCTCTTGTCTACACGGTGTTGAATGACTGATGATACTTTGTGACCTCATATTACACCACGGTAAATAAACACAAAAAGAATAAGAGCGGTTGTCTCTGTGTGATAAGTTGACCACTTTCCAGGGTGTTCTCCCGCCTAAGGCCCAAAGTCACTGACACAGGCTCCAGTCACCCGCCACTCCAAAGTGTCAGAAAATGAACACATGGATCATATTTTGGAGTCTTATAAACTCCAAACAGCAGGTCTTGGTCTCATTTCCATACAGGTGTAGACTCACGTGTGTGTGTGGGAGGGTCTGGTCCGGTCCGGTCCGGTCCTGTCCTGGAATCCCCCCGGCCCTCGTCCATCCTCCACCTGTGAGTGAGCAGAGGTAATCCATCTGTCTCTCCGGTCCATATGTCCACTGCAGACCCGTGTGTCCAGTTACAACATGAAAGCTCCGGCAACCCGAGTCGCTCTATTATTTATGCGGCTAATATTAGGCATTTGTGTGCGCTAATGACACCTCAGCGCGCACACGCAGCAGCAGGAAGTGTGCGCGGCAGCTCCGGTGGCGCTCAGTTAGGTCAATGAGTTCTGCTTATGTGTAAATGGAATAAAGAGTCATAATACTGTATGTGGTCAATGGGAAGAAGAGAAAGTGTCATTCGTTTATGTTACAAGAAGGCCTGTCCCGTTGCTTTATGGGTAACCAATGAATGAATAAACTTCAACTTTTTACTTTGCCTGAGAAGTTACTTGTTACAAACATCACTACACCAGGAGAACATGGAGGAGAAAAGTTACACAGGACAGCTTTAAAAACAGGACATTTAGAAAGTTGAAGAGGAAAAGAAAAGGAAGTAGAGAGGAGTTGTAAATGGATGACGTCACATGATCATAACTTTGACTTGTCCAGTAAGAATTAGTGTGACATAAGAGAGAGAAAGAATAGAGAGAGAAGGAAGAGAAGAGAGAGAGACAGAGAGAGAGAGAGAAGAAAAAAGACAAAGAGAAAAGACAGAAGAGAAGAGAGTGTGTGTGAGGAGAGAGACAGAGAGAGAGAGAAGGAAGAGAAGAGAGACAACAGAAGAGAGAGAGAGAGAAGGAAGAGAGGGAACAGAAGAGAGAGAGAGGTATAAGAAAAAAAGAGAATGAGGAAAGACAGGAGAGAAGAGAGAGGGAGTGGGTGGGAGAGAGAAAAAGAGAGGGAGAGAAAAGACAGAGAGAGAGACAAAGAGAGGGAGAGAAAAGACAGAAGAGAAGAGGAGGGGGTGAGAGAGAGAGAGAGAGAGAAAGAAAGAGAGAGAGAAGAGAGACAGGGGATGGGAGAGAGACAAAAAGAGAGAGAGAAAGAGAATGAGAGAAAAGACAGAAGAGAAGAGAGAGAGGGTGGGTGAGAGAGAGAGAGAGACAGAGAGAGAGAAGGAAGAGAAGAGAGGAGAGGGAACAGAAGAGAGAGGGAGAAGAAAAAGAGAATGAGGAAAGACAGAGAGAAAGAGAGGGGTTGGGTAGGAAAGAGAGAAAAGAGAAAATTGAGGGAGTGAGAGAGAGAGAGAGAGAGAGAAGGAAGAGAAGAGAGGGAACAGAGGAGAGAAGAAAAGAGAGAAAGAGAGAGAGAAGAGAGAGGGAATGAAGAGATGAGAGGGAACAGAAGAGAGAAAGAGAAAAGACAGAGAGAGAGAGAATAAGAGGGAGAGAAAAGACAGAAGAGAGGAGAGAGGAGGTGGGTGGGAGAGAGAGAGACAGAGAGAGAGAGAGAGGGAGGAGAAGAGAGAGAGAGGGAGAAGAAAAAAAGAATGAGGAAAGACAGGAGAGAAGAGAGAGAGGGAGTGGGTGGGAGAGAGAGAAAGAGAGAGTGAGAAAAGAGAAGAGGTGAGAGAGAGAAAGAGAAGGAGAGAAAGAGAAGGGAGAGGGGATAGATAGAGACAGAGAGAGAGAGAGAGGAGAGAGAAAAGAGATAGAGAAGAGAGAGCTAGAGAAAGAGAAAAGGGAGAGAGAGAAAATAGAGAGAGGAGGGGAGAGGACAGAAGAAAGAGAAAAGGCAGGGAGAGAAAAAGAGGATGGGAGAGAAAGAAGAAGACAGAAGTGAGAGAAAGAGAAGGGAGAGGGTGTGAGAGAGAGAGAAGAGAGAGGAAAGAGAAAGAGAAAAGAAAAAGAGAAGCAAGAAAAAACACATTGAGGAGAGAGAAAGGAAAAGACTGTGTGTGAGAGAGAAGAGAGGGATGAAGGGAAAGAAAAGAGACAGAGAGAAGAGATACAAAAGACAGAGAGAGAGAGAGAGAGAGTTTTGTAGCAGTCAAAGCTCCAGCTCCAGTCTGTAGTGTTGATGTGTGTGAGGCAGAAGTCAGTGTGTGTCCCTCAGGAGAACATGGAGGTGAACAGTTACACAGGACAGCTTTAAAAACAGGACAGTTAGAACGTTAAAGAGGAAGAGAAAAGGAAGAAGAGAGGAGTTGTACATGGATGATGTCACATGATCAGAACTTTGACTAATAAGAATTAGTGTGACATAAGAGAGAGAAAGAAGGAAGAGAAGAGAGGGAACAGAAGAGAGAGAGGGAGAAGAAAAGAGAGAAAGAGAAAAGACACAGAGAGAGAGAAAGAGAGGGAGAGAAAAGACAGAAGAGAGAAGAGGGAGGGGGTGAGAGAGAGACAGAAAGAAAGAGAGAGAGAAAGAGAGAGAGGGGATGGGAAGAGAGAGAGAGAGAGAGAAAGAGAGAGAAAAAGAGAAGAGGGGGAAAGGAGAGAGAAGAGAAAAAAGACAGCAAGAGAGAGAGAAGAGAGAGCTAGAGAAAGAGAGAAAAGGGAGAGAGAAAAAAAGAGAGAGAGGAAAGAGAGAAGAGATAGAGAGAGGGAGAGAGAAAGAGAGAGAAAGGAGATAAGAGAGAGAGAAAAGAGAGGAGAGGGGAGGAGTAAGAGAAGAGAAGAAAGAGAGCAAAAGAGAGAGCTAGAGAAAGAGAGAAAAGGGAGAGAGAAAAAACAGAGAGAGGAGGGGGAGAGGACAGAAGAAAGAAAAAGCAGAGGGAGAAAAAAGAGAGAGAGAAAGAGAGGATGGGAGAGAAAGAGAGACAGAAGTGAGAGAAAGAGAAGGGAGAGGGTGTGAGAGAGAGGAGAGAGAGGAAAGAGACAAAAAGAGAAAAGATAGGAAAGAGAAGAAGCAAGAAAAACACAATGAGGAGAGAGAAAGACTGTGGTGAGAGAGAAGAGAGGGATGAAGGGAAAGAGAGAGAGAGAGAAGTCAGATAAAGACAGAACACAAAGAGAGAAAGAGAAGAGAGGGGGGAGAGAGAAGAGAGAAAGAGCAAGATAGAGAAAAGAGAGCGGAGAAGAGAGAAAGGGAGAGAGAAAAACAGAGAGGGAGGGAGAGGGGCAGAAGAAAGAGAAAAGCAGAGAGAGAAAGAGAGAGAGAAAGAGAGAGAAAGAGAGAGAGGAGAGGATGAGAGAGAAAGAGAGACAGAAGTGAGAAGAGAGAGAGGAAGAGAGAGGAAAGAGACAGAAGAAAAGAAAGAAGAGGAAGAAGAAAAAATGAGGAAAAGGAAAGAGTGTGAAGAAAGAGAGGAGAAGGGAAAGAAAAAAGAACAGAAGAGAGAAAGAGAGGATCAAACCTCCAACACAACGTAGCTCCAGTCTGTAGTGTTCATGACTGTCAGTCCGCGTCCCCCAGGTTGAGACGCTCTGGTAGAAGACAGATGAACTCAGAGAAAGACAAAAGACACGAAGTCGTTCTTACTTTATTCATTGATGAGGCGACAGAGTGATTTACACATTTGAGTCAGATAATCCTCAGACAGTGTGGAGCTGCTTCCATCTGCTCACACACACACACACACACACACACACACACACTCACTACTGTCACCACGACGACCGGAGAAGACCCCAGAGCAGCACCGGAGTGAGTGTGAGACGACTGGATCTGGACAGGACCTGAGCTGGACCCGGGTTACAGGACCTGTGGGGTCTATTTTCCCTCACACGTCTCACTAAAATCATCTAAAAGTCAAACTAAAACTGTTTCTGATTCTTTGGACACAAGTGAATGTCTGGAGTCTGTGTGAAGCTGTATCTCTGTAGTTTTAGCTTCTGAAAAACACAATCTCATTTCTGCCAAAAAAATGTTTTGGTAACTCTAGGTAAAGCGGTGTTACAGCTCAGACCTGATTGACTCTAGATTTGGCAGATTTTGGGTTTCGACCATTCCTCTGCAAAAACTTGAGGTCACTGGGGTCAAAATAAGTTTTAGGAATCTAAAACTACTAAAAAACAAACAAAAATAAAATAAATTAGGCAGAGCCAATGCAAAAAATTCTATTCAAATGTTTGAACTTTTGGGAAATTTGTATTGATTTGTCAGTTTAACAGAAACTGAGTCTGATTGATCCCGAGGCTGATTGACTCTAAAGAAGAGACACAATAAGGTTTTTATCTTTAAAATTTCCAGGTGCTTCATCATTTTTATCAGATATTGAACAAAAAAGTATTTTTCAAGAAAAGTGGAAGGGACGCAGGAATTAGACTTGAAATTAGGAGTGCCAAACCTCTGACCAATCAGAGAGTTTGAAAACACCAAACATGCAGTTCCGTTCAGATGCAAACATTACACTCAAATGTTTAGGAAACAAGATTTATGTATTTTACAATGTCAAATACAGAATGTATTTGATTTAAACATGTTTAATATCTGTAACAGAAGTCTTCCCCACATTCCTTTAGCTCCTGTTCAGTCAGAAGAACTGTCCCATGTTTGTGAAAGTGGGGCTTTATTAAATAGCTTTAACATTAGCATCTGTTTAGTCTGGAACGTTTAAATAGGTCATTTAGTTTTCTTTTCCTTTACACTGAACTATGACGCACAAAAACAAAACAAAAAAACAACACTGTTATTCCTAAAAATAGTTATTATTTACAAATGTAAACATTTATTTTTGGAGCTACAGATTTTAAAGTCCATAGTTCCTGTTCTGTGTGAACACACTTAATGGTCCCCTGAAACTAGAAAAAGTGCTCTGAACTGAAAAAAGGTCCTACATTGGGAAAGGGCCTTTTGTTAACAGTTCCTGTGGTCAGTTCCTGTAGTTCCTCAGCAGGTTTCAGTGGTCCTGTCTTCTGCAGACAAACACCAGAGCATGAGTCTTCCTCCCACACGCTTCACTGTAGCTTTGAGATTATTGGGAAGAGACTCATTCTTCTTCCTCCTTCTTATGAACTTCAGACGGGCCTGGACATGAGCTGACTGAATCCTCTGTGTGATGTATGACTAAACCAGGACGTACGATGGGTAGACGTGCATTTAGCAGTTCTGTTCTGTTGCTACAACTCAAACTGAGTGACGTCATATATATTCCTCCTGTAGATGTGACGACACAGATCAACTGAACTCAATGGCAGGAGTTGCACCATGAGCATCTTATGAAGCTTTTTTAAACAACTTAGACATTGTGAGATTACATTTCTCAAACTACTAGGCTGGAAATGCAACTAAAAACTCCATCACTGTGACCTGGACACTCCTCCAGAGAAGTGCTAGCTCAGATGCTAACTGTGCGATAGCATTAGAGTTAAACTGCGCCTCTACTAATTATATGTCTATGCTTTTAATGATAGTTCGGGGCTGATTCTTCACTTTTCTCAGCTTCATTGATCCACAGGAGGTGAGATCTTACCTGGAGCCTCAGTCTGAGGGACAATGCAGTCATTAAAGTGCATATGACAGGTTCCTACAAATTTCCAAATTTAATTTAATTTAGTAGATTAACACTAGTTTTAAATATAAACGTTAGTTTTACATGAATCAAGAACAAGTTTGTGAAGAAAAGCTTGAAAATATGTTGAAAAAAGCAGGAAGTAGAGAAGGTAAGGTTAAGGTACACTTTATTGTCCCCGTAGGGAAATTTGTCCTCTGCATTTGACCCTGGATCCTTCAATGCCTCTGGAGCTTCTCCTCAGGAGCAGTGATCGCCGCAGTGCAGCGCTCGGGGACCCATCTCCAGATGTTGTTGCTAGGCTTGGTCAGGACTACCGTAGCTGGAGGATTTTACCCTAATGTGCATGTTATTGGTTGGTGGGGAAACCGGAGTGCCCGGAGGAAACCCACCCAGACACGGGGAGAAACATGCAAACTCCACACAGAAAGGCCCGGCCCGTGCGGGAATCGAACCCGCGACCTTCTTGCTGTGAGGCGAGAGCGCTAACCGAGAGAGTTCTAAACTGATGACATCACACTGGGAAACAAAGACATTTTCAATTTCTCACAATGAACATATTTCAGTGACTTTATAAACATAAATGTAACAAATTGAGTGTGTTGTTATGTATTTAATGTCTCAAGAAGTTTAAACCTGTGACATTAGAAGAGTTTTGGCCCAATTTATGACATGGTTGCTAAGCAACTCCCTAGGGTGATGTCATCATCTTTGAACAGGAAGTCCATTTTTAACCCTAAAAAATGGCTAAACTGAGACGAACTTTGTAAAATATTTAGTGAAATCTTGAATGTAATGGTCTTGACTTTGTTTTAGTGAAATGAGTAGTTCAACCTGTCAAAGGCACTTTAGCCTCTTTCATTTTCTAACTTGTGCTCCAACAGTTCTTTTTCACCAAAGCTGCTTGAACTGATTGTGATGCACAGGTCTCTTTATGACAGCTGGACTATTTAAAAGCAGAATAACAGGCCTTTTGATCAAATACTGTAGGTATTTAACGCTGTAAAATCATACAATGTGATTTCAGGAATGATTTTAGATTCAGTCCTCTCTTTCCTTTCCCACTTTTTTATTCCTCCTCTGTCTTCTTGTGTTTTGGCCTAAAGTGAAAGCTCCTCCTTCACAGAGCCAGATAATGATCAGGATTAGCCCCAGTTTACATTCACGTCTCTTATCTCCGAGGATTCACTGTCGGAGCGTGTCAGCCACTTCCTCATCCAAAGTCTTATCTGTACCTGTCTCAACTTTGGGTTTTTTGTTTTTTCAGCTCAAGAATCTCCCCAAACCACAGCCGGCTCACAGACAGATTTACGCGAGGAGAAAGGAGAAGGCAGATCATGGTGCTAACGATCTTTGAGCTGAATCAAAGTGAGTCACCGTTTGAAATGTGGAACTGGTCGGATAATAAAAGTGTGTTTGTTTGGACGGCGTGGAGAGGAATGAGGAATATCCTGCACCATCCAAACAAAAGAAACCATTCACAAAGTCGGAGTGGGAGGAGTCGAGCAACTACTGCTAAGTAAAGGTTCAGCAGCGTTTGACCCACTGTGTTTTCTTTATGAGAAAATAATGACAGTGATCTACGGACGTCCTGTTCAAACAGCAGGCGTTACTTTTGACAACAATTTTAGGTTTGACAAACAAATTGAGAGCGTTGTGAGAGCAAGTTTTTATCAGTTGCGTATTTTATCTAAAGTAAAACCTTTTTTAAAGGTCTTGGATTTTCAAAAAATGTTGTTGTCAGTCTTGGTCAAAACAGTTGCATAGATTTGTAACAGACTTGTACTTATACTAAACAAAAAAAATAATTATAAAAATATATAAACTGTGGACATGATGAGGAAAGTAAAACGTTGACCAATAGATAACGAGGTACCTCGTTATCTATTGGCTTGTGAACCTGTCAAGCAAACCCTCAGTGTTCCTCAGTAACTCATTGGCCCAGTTACAGTGAAGAGCGTGGCCCTGGGAGGAAACACATGTGATCATTTGAAAAACATCAAGCAGCTGTTGGATTTGAAAAATCCTCCATACAACCTTTAAATCGTGCTGACTTGGAAAAGACTATCCATGCTTTTATCAGCTCTAGAATCGATTACTGCAATGCACTTTATGTGGGTGTTTCCCAATCTGCACTCAGTCGCCTTCAACTTGTGCAAATGCTGCAGCTCGTTTTTTAACCAACACATCCAGACGTCACACATCACCCCAGTCCTTTAACCAACACACCAACTCACAGATCACCCCGTCCTTTACCACACACCCAGACGTCACACATCACCCAGTCCTTTAACCAACACACCCAGACGTCTCACATCACCCCAGTCCTTTAACCAACACACCCAGACGTCACACATCACCCCAGTCCTTTAACCAACACACCAGACGTCACACATCACCCCAGTCTTAACCAACACCCAGACGTCACACATCACCCCAGTCCTTTAACCAACACACCCAGACGTCACAATCACCCCGTCCTTAACCACACCCAGACTCACACATCACCCCAGTCCTTAACCAACTCACCCAGACGTCACACATCACCCCAGTCCTTTAACCAACACACCCAGACGTCACACATCACCCCAGTCCTTTTTGAACTTCACTGGCTTCCAGTTTCTTTTAGAATTGATTTTAAAATTTTAATGTTTGTTTTTAAAGCTCTTAACGGCCTTGCGCCATTTTATTTGACTGAACTTTTAAGTGTTCGAAACACTAGTCGGGCTTTAAGGTCAACAAACTGGCTCATGCTTGAGGTTTCCAGATCCAGGCTGAAACACTGGGCTGATGGTTCTTTCTCTGTGGCTGTGACTTTGGAACAATCTCCCTCCTGATATTCACACCATCACAGACTTTGGCCTTTTTAAATCAAGGATCAAAACACATTTGTTCAGGATGACTTTTAACACTCAGTAATGTAGTAACATGTCTATTTTGTATCTTTCTTTTACTTTACTGTGTACTGATTTTATGTATTTTATTATATTTTAATGGTAAGAACTTTGGTCACTTTTTGTGTTGTAAAGGGCTATATAAATAAAGGTTGATTGACTCAGTGTCGAATTGAAGGTGAGACGCAGCGGGTGAACAGGTGTATCATCATGAGTGGTACGGAACGCCACCCCGGGTCCAATAGGAACAAAAACTAAAAACTTTAATGGAAGGTTCTCAACTGACAGGACAGAATAAAGTAATAAGTGTATGTATTGATTAACACAGTTCAAATGAAATAGTCATCGATCTCTTGTTGCTGACCCGTACCGAGGCAAACCCAGCTAGTAGCCTCCCATCCTCAGACCCAGGCATCACACAGCCTCCATGCACAGCTAAGGACATTAGCATTAGCTGCATATTTCCACAGGTTTAATCGTTATGTTGAAGGATGTGTTGAACTCTGATTTGAGGGTGAGCGGCCGACCTTATTTGTGCTTGACCAATCACAGCAACGAATCGCAATGGCGCATTCAATGTCTGTGTGGGACAGAACAAGTGTCACACATACTGCTCTTCTTTCAAAAAGAAATGACTCTGTATTTCTGCTAAAACCTAATCCATCGCAGCAGATGGATTAGGTTGCTGCTATCTGATTGGGCTGTTAACCCGCTGTGTCAGACTCCAAACCAATCGGGCGGCTGGAAGACCAGATGGTTTATCTTTAGTTTGTGAATTCACAAATATCACAAATAATTCATCTGACTGGACAGATTACTATAGATAAGACGTACATCCACTGGAGCTGCCATCTTTGTTGTGTTTGATTCAGGAGCTCTTTGCTGCCATCTTTGGTTTTGAAATTGCATGTGTGTTTTGACCTTCTGGGCCACCGTAGCAACCCCATGTCCAGCCCACATACGATACATTCGCCGAGCTAACCATGCCTACTCAAAGTTGGGTTAACTAACCTTTTGAGTAAATTAGTAAACTTTGTGTTTTCAACTAAAAAGTCCATGATAAATACCACACTTTGTGTAAAATGAGACCACTGAGTACTGAGCAGTATAATAAAGAACTTTAGTTCTCATCAGGAGGTGAATGCTCTGATTGGCTGAGTTCAGAGCAAATTTCACTTTGTTTTTGTAAAGACATATAATTGCAACTAAAATGAAGACATGTCGATAGTAACCATGCGTCAAAGGATTTATAAGAGGAAGTTGTAAGATTTAAACCTGAATCCTGTTTGCAGTGTGAAAATCTCCTGCACCAGAATACACCACTCACAGACCATGCCCATGTTAAAGCCCATACAGCAGATTACCACGATTTTGTAATTTTGACTTAGTTTAGCGTTATGGTCCTTGTGGTAAATATTGATCGTAGTTTTACAGCAGTTAAGCTGCACTTTAGGAAAAAGTAACAATACACGTTGAAAATTACAGGAAGTAATCTAGGTTCTAAAACAGATGTGTGAGTTTTGAAACAATCATTTAACACAATTTAAGTGTTACAAAAAATATTGTCATTTGTCAAATCATAACATCTGTGTCATCTATGTGGGTTTTACCCATAGACATACAGTATAATGAGTAGATGTAAAATCAGCAGTTCTGTTCTGTTGCTGCAACACAAACAGACCAACGTCATATCAACTGAACTCAATGGCAGAAGTTGCACTTTTATGATTAAAACAAGTTAAAAAAAGTAATTCAACAACGCCATGAACAAAACAGACTGATTTGTGTCTTATGAAGCTTTTATACACAACATTGGTGATGTGAGATTATATTTCTCAAACTACTATATATTTGTAGCTGGAAATGCTGATGTGACAGACGCTCCTCCACAGAGAAGTGAAGCTACAACTGTTATTTGGTGTTATTTGTCTGTTGTTGTCACAGTCACATGTAAAAGAGACGTTACAGTCATTAGAGTCTTAAAAGATGCATTAGATATGAAATCTCTTGTTGAAGTTCGCTAGCCGTTAGCAGTTTTATACAAACATTTTATCTACAATAAAATACTAAAACATTTGTAAACTCAACAGTAACTTGTAACAAGGCTCTGACCTTTGACTAAATGTGGTCGGTAGGTTTGTACCAGCTGACACTAATGCTAACGGCTAATGCTAACGGCTAGAGAAAAACAAACAGGAGAACACTGCGGACTAGCTCAGATGCTAAGTGTTCGATAGCATCAGAGTCCAACTGTGCGTCTACTAATGTAAAAAACAAACTAAAGCATGTTTCATTTTGGGCTTTTGACCCCTTTTTATTGAAACGTTATGTAGCTTAATCCAACACAGACAGTGCACATGCAAATGACCTTATGGAACTACTGTAAATGTGTCCGTTTGTCATGGTCCAAAGTGGGTTATTGACGTGTGATAAATCAACTCAGACGATACTAAAACACTGCCCACGAGAAGTTTACAAAAAGAGTTTCCAGAAAGAGAGCAACATTTTCAAAAAGCTAGAAAAAAATGTCAAATAAAAAAACAACATTGGCATAAAACACAAATATAATGAAATCACAAATGCATTTACAGTCAAAGATTAGATTTTTTCAGGCATTATGTGTAGAATTCTTTAGTATACAGTTGGTCTAGTTGTCGAAAGCGATTGAAAAAGTTGTGTTTTAGAAATGATATATTTGTACTGACAGAGAAGAAGTTAGTGTCAGTTTCATGTGAATAAGTAAATACACATAATTACAATCTTCAAATCAGGTCAGATAAACATTAGAACCATGTATTTCTTTTACAATGTTCACTTTTATCAGCAGCAGCTTATTTCTTCGATTCACATGGAGAAGTATTTGTCTGTTATTTCTCTGATGTCACTTCCTGAAGCAGAACTTACTCCTCAGTCGGAGACGTTTGCTGAATTTGAGTCGACCATGCTAGTTGTTAGCGTGACTATATTTTCATTACCAGAGCCTGTCACTCCTCAAAACTATTAATAAACTTCGAGCTCACCAACGTTAAACTGAATGTTTTTTATGAGTGTAGAAAGTAAAGCTTTTACGTCACTTGTACAAAATAAATATTACTTAACTTTCCTAACGGACGTTTTTTTAATCTCATATGAGGCGATCTGAAGTTACAACTGACAGAAACATTTTGTACAGTTTCTGGTGGTTTAAACAATGAAAACAGTCGTGCTAATACTAGCATTATTGACTCCATTTGTGACTAGGAGTGAGGAATGACAGGGGAGTCCAAACCTCTTTTATCAAGGTTGACACACAGACTAAGTGGAGGGCCGATCTGGGCCATACAGAAGTGATCATAGTACTCAGTAAAATGCTTCAGATTGGTTTATAATATAAATTTTCAAACTGTTGTACTCATTGCTTTTAGGGCCTGTTGTTCAGAAGGTCTGAGGGCCACAGTTGGCCCTGTGCTGCAGTTTGAATGTTCCTGATTTAAAAGGTTAAAATGTCAGTTGCAGACTTAGATCGTCTCATGTGAGAAAATAGTGTCACCTAACAAGAGAATGTTTATTTGTAATGAAGTTAGGTCAAATCTTATACTATACTAAGGATGCACTGATCTGATACTGGAGTTGGAGATTGATGTCTGCCAATCTATAACATTTTCCTAGATTGGGTATCGGCCTCATGATAATATTTCAGCCGATATCCTGGTTGAGTCTTTAATTAGACGTAATGAGACTGAAAATGTCAAACATTTAAGTCTCATTACGTCTAATTAAAGACAGATGAACCGATTTGCACAATAAATAACAGCTACATCCCTCTATATGACCACATTTCATAGGTTTGTATAAAAAAAATCAGTTATTTCATTCTTTACACTAGTATGCCAATAATGCCAATACTTAAAGTATCAAAATCAGTATTGGAACTGAAACAAATAGATCTGTGCATACTTTCTAAAGTCATCGAAAACATGTTTCCCAAAGTTTGTTAGCAGCAAAATGATGTGTGACAAATCCTTAAACTTCACTTAAAACTAGCATGTTTAAAAAGTAAATATAGCATATTGTGTTGTTTGTCCTCATAGGTGTTGTCGTAATCAAAGACTGACGTTCATGAGCTGGAGCAGAAGCTTCTGGACACTTGAACATCAAATTTGGACTTGCTTTGAGCACTGGCTCAAATTGGGGAACGACAAATCAGATGGAATACAACCAGACAGTAACGTCACATAAGCAACACGTCGCCACGGAGACTGGTAACACTTCTGAAGATGACTCGCAGAAGAAATAAGCTACTGCCATTAGGACCATTTTTCTATTAAAGCTGAGGGACCAAACTTTTTTAGTTTGACATTTGTAAACTTTATTGCTTCCACTGAAAAGTTCATTGTAAATACAACCAAAATAAGGTTGCTGTGTTCTTGTGTTATCTGAATAATAAAGTGTTCTAGTTTTCAACAACAGTCGAAAACTGTTCTCTGATTGGCTGAGCTGTTTCACTTTGTGACCTGTAAAAAAATCATTCCAGGTCTGACTGCAGCCAAAAATAAATGTATGTGCTAGAGTGAAAAAGTAGTTAGACAGACTTAAATACTGAATCTAATTTGTGTAAAATAAGGTACTTCAGCTTTAATACAACAATGTAATTTGCATGAGACCATTTCACACATTTTCAATCCCTAATAACCTTTGGATTACAATAAAAAAACAACAATACAATCTAAGAATTCTACACATAATACCAACAACATTATTAATAGTCTTCTATATGTCATAACCAGGGCACAAAAGAAGTCTACAGCATGGCCATGGAGGTTCATCATCTGAAATGATTTGGACGATTGATTATGTTCCTGAGAGATGGAGGTAGAAGTGTCCAAACGGCTCAGGGGCGTCGAAGCAAGCACAAAGTAAGACATGAGAATCCTCCTTTTAGAACGGAAGGGGGGTATGGCTTTAGTAGTGGCACAACCAGACTACATAAGACAGTAGTTTGAACTCTAGAAGATATGTATTTAGAAGAATATTCCATCTGCTTTGGGTCTATGAAGCGAAGCCATTCAAATACTGCATTAAGTGTTTTGATTATATTTGTCATATTTGCTATTTATGGGTTTAATCTAGTTTTAGCTGCCCTTGTGAGTACGTTTTAGCTTCATTCAAAACATGGCTATGGCAGCAGTATGAACAAACAGACAAAATGAAATGACTCCGGTGGCATGAGGTAACCCTGTCGAACCTACGCTTTCATTCATCAAAAGTCAAACAAGCAGAACCTGAATGACTACATGGTGTTGATTTCATTAGCGACGCTCTGGCTAACATCCAGCGTGTTTTACAAATGTGTGACTCCTCGGTGCCACGCGTACAGCCTCTTTCTACGATCACACTGAATGGCACTAAAACGTCATGTACAAACAGGCTGTGGCACTATTTGAGAATCTGGGACAGGCACACAAAACCGGCTTTTCCAAATCTGGAAGGCCCTGCGCCCAATTATTATTATTTTTGTTTGTTTGTTTTGTTCCAGTACTGCTATTGTCAAAGTATCTAATCATGTGAAGATTAGTTTGTTGATGAATAATAAAGTGTTTTGTTCCCTAAAAAGCAAAGAAGTGTGCTTGTTTTTGTTTTCTAGCTTGTGCTAGCTAGCCTGTTAGCATAAAAACATGGCTAACTGGCTTGTTATTGCCCACTTTGTACATTTAGCGCAACTATGCCAGCAAATGTTACTCGTTTTAAAACTAAAATTTGTCAATCACTGTACAGTTTATATTCAAGGGTCTGACAAAAGTTTGTCACCAGAAAGCCCAGAACATTTATTTATCACTATTTTAAGCTAACAGTTAGCAGCCAGAGCTAGGTTACGCATTCATTTCTGGCTTTTGTCCTATTTGCATGGCATTATATTTACCTCAAGACCTCGTGTAAATATTATGAATCACAAAGCGTTATCTGAGTTTCTATGTGTTTGTAAAAATGTCTGAAAAGTTTCCCTGAATTTTACCTCCTGTAATTCACCAAACTCTTTTGTTCTTGTGTCTTATTTTATCTTTAGATTTGAACTAAATAATCATTTCTATTCACCAAAGATTATTCTTCAATCAAATTGTCAAGCTAAAAATGACTAGGATGAAAGTACAACCTTGTAGCCGTGGTTGAGAAGATGGATATTTGAACTTTATCAATGGATTAAAAGAGAGAGCCCACTTCTGTTTCATAAGAAATCTGTTGGTGTGGATGTGATTCTGATCTGATCATTACATGACCAGAGCCACAGCCTGGGGCGTAGCAACATATTCTGGGCCCCAGGTACAAACTTTGTGGAGGGGCCCCTAATACATAATTTTGTGTTTTAACTATTTAGTCCGCTCTTACCATTTTCTATTCATTTGGGTTGTATTTCCTGTTTTTATTTAAATTCTACAGGCTTCATATCTGATGAAAAAAAAGACATTTTACGTATAAAAGACAAGAATAAAATGAAATATGTTTTAAACTCACTCTTACATTTTAACAAGCTTGTTTTAAGCAATAAACCTGTTTAAATTTAGCCAGAAAAAAACACAAAAAAATTCCCAGTGACGTTTTCGACACATTATAATGTTACTGGATTGAGAAGTTGTGACCATATTTGAGACAAAACCCTGTGGATATGTATATTTATTGAACTGATCATTTTGTTGGTTTGCTAAAATCTGCAAACTCTTACTTATAACATTATGATCTTTAGTTGTTATATTTGTTAACAGTTTAGCCTGTAATATTCCTCTATATTCAGCGATTTTCTTTGGCCGATGTTTAGAGAAAAATCTATCTCACAAACAAAACTGACCTGCGTTTGGGGCCCCTTCCTACCCTGGGCCCCGGGGAAACTAGCACCATTTACCCCCCCAGTCCAACACCCCTGGCCACAGCTCAGGTCATTCATGATAAACAAACCCAGAACACAAGAAATGTGAACAGTCATGAATGAAGATTGTCATAAATCAAGTTGTATCCGTCGCTACTTCAGAATTAAGCCTGTACAAACAAGCAAAGTACAGCCTCAATCCTCCTTGTGTGAATGTCTGTGGGAGAATTTAAAGTTTACAGACGTCTTGAGGTAAATATTACGTCGCCCAAATAGAACATTTGACATGATTATCTGTTAAACTAAAATCTCAAAGTTAAGTAAAGCTAAAGGTACGACGTGGGCGTGACATGGATTATGCAAGTTGTGAGAAGAGCTTTGAAAACTCGTCATCGCGAAGAATTATTAGAATAAAGTTTTGTAAGATGATAAAATTCAAGTATAGTGCTTTAAATTTGAATTCTTTGTTGCAAAAAATATATATACAATGCCTCCACACACAAACAAATGTAAACAAAAAAAAATGCAAGATATAATCACTTTAAACCACGTTTTTACAGTAATGACAAGGCCTAAATATTAAATTCAAAACAGACCATAATTTATCAAAGTATTACGACTACGAGCTAAAGTGGATTTGAAATAGTTTATGTTTCACTAAGCAAGAGCATAGTTCATTTCATGCATTCTTATTATTATTGCACTAGTTCACATGTGCTTTTGTCAAAGGTCCTAAAAGCACAGTAATATTAAGAGTAACGTCACCGTGTTCTACATTTTGTGCGTTTTCAGTCAGAGCTGATGAACAGGAGCTGGTGTCGAGTTTAAAATCCAAAAATACTATTCTTCTATAGGAATTATTTGAAATTGATGCAAGCAGTTTAAAAATATAAATATTTGTTGTTGTTGTTTTGCTAGCTTTAGCATCGCAGCATCTCGACGTGTAGCCGTTTTGTGAGATTGTAGCTAATATTGTCATGCCAACTAAAAACAGACCTAAAGTTGTGTTTCTTTCACAAATATCGGAACAATCCTGCATTATTAGTCTGACGACGTTTCCAGAGCTACAAATGCTCCACCTTGTGATGTCATTAAGTGGAGTATTATTATTTATTTTAGGCTTTGTTAACATGTTTTTATTTATACACAATTCACTCAAAAAACTTCAAGTTGTCATCTTGTTTGGATTTTATTTGTGGCTTTTGCTTAGTTAATGTTGCACCACAAAACGACAGTCTAAACAAGGCTAATAACAATAACCAAAGCTACACATTTTTGCAAATCCAAGTCTGAATTCACCTAATAAAATGATTCTATTGAAGGTGTGTTAAGCTTAAAAACACAATGAAGCACTTTTGTGTCACCACATTATGACATCACAAGGTGGAACAGCGCGTTATCACTTTAGAAGCAGAACACAGTCTAATAACGCAGAATTTTGGAGCTGAAAAGAGTAAGTGAAGCAAAACACTACTTTAGATTTGTTTTAGATGAAGAAACGACGTTTGAACACTGATCAAAAATGATCATCCTATGGGCCCTTTAATTTTAAATTTAGGCCGTAATGCGAAATAATAAGAACACACAACAAGGTGAACAGTAGAAATGTATACAAGTAGAATGAATGAACATGGAAATTAGTGTTGTTCCAATACCATTTTCAAAATCTGATCTGATACTTTGTCTCAGGGTAGGTGCCGATACCAAAGACTGCTTTGTAATGGTTAAAGTCGGTACTCAGTTTGACTCAAAGGTAATCTTAACAATGGCTTCTGCAAACTCATAAGCCACAAAAAAATGTTCACAGAAATAAACTACAGCTACTTCATAAAAAAATGTTTGCCCAACTGTTATGTATTTGTATGGTAGGGGCAGGTAATTAATCACTGCCGTTTGTTGGTTAGTGGACGTTCCGGTTGGTACAGCGTAAACATGGACGTTAGTACACTGAAAGCGGCTGATACATCAAGCTAGAGCAACTCCATCACATTATAAAAGTTCATATTTGAATTTACGGCAGCTAGTACTTTAATGGCAAACTTGCGAAACTACAAACAGACGCTTGCATTTGACGTTACTTCTTAAATCCTGTTGGTCGATCGTCTCTTAAGCTTGATTCAAGCAACAGCAAAGAGACCTAGACCTAGGGCTGGAGTGAAATGAAAGGAAGTGGAGGCGCTAGGTGGAGCTAACCTAGCTACTTATTTAGTACCTTTCCAGCTCTTTCTGCCATAAAAACAACAGTGAGACATGTATAAAGAAGCTCATAATTAAATACAGTATAAGCAAAAAAAAAAAAAAAAAAAAAAAAAATCCAAGTTAGCAAGTTAGCCTGTTAGCGCCGCTAGCTAGCCCTGCTGTTGTACCATGTTTACAGTGAGTTTAACCACAGTCCTCCTCTGAAGGGTAAATGAAGCATCCCAGAGGGAAGAGGGTTGTTTGTATTTTTATGGTTTTATGGTTTTCATCTCTGAGTGTTAGCCGTAGCATTAGCTAGCAGAGAACTGCTGCTACACAAACGGCTCCTCATTCAAGACAACACAGGGCAGTACTGTATCGGAGATTTGATATGAGTATACTGAAAATGTGTGATAGAGGTTTTGCCGTGACCAGTATCGGTATTGGAACAACACTAATGGAAACTGTATGTTTTGAAAGATATAGTTTTTCGTTTCAATTTTGGGCAAAGTAAGAATAGTTTTGATTGTCAGAGTTTAAATACTAATTACAAGTTAATGGTCAAATTTTTTTGCTGGATTTTTCACAGGAACGCCCTAGAGTGAACACTAAATCTACTGAATGCTTTAGCTGTTTATCGGTTGCATATTCTTTCCAATGTGGTCTACACTAAGGAACTTAATAATGGTCCACGGATGATTCTAGAAACTACAAGCCCTTAGTAGATAAAGTGATAGCCTACTGTCACTATGAAACGTGCTGGTTCAGATCACATTCAGAGCTCCAGTCTGAACGTGGACTAAGCGTTTGGACCTGAGAGAAATCCTATTCTTTTAGTAAGTAATGTGTCCAGAACAAAGGCCATTAAAGGAGATGGACTGGAGACGGTTTCTAACAGACCATCAAGTAGAGATGCAGATGTGGAGATTTATATTAATTATTTTGAAATGTTTTAAGTTATATGGACTTTAAAGTGCACTGTCTGACTTTGTGACCAAAGTACACAAATTTGATTTTGTAATTTAGTCTTTTTGATGCACTAATTACAGTTTCAGTGTAAATGGGCTTCCATAGCCACAAATAAACAAGGGCCTTATCCTCTGTTTCCACTGAGTACACCTTAATTAGAAAAGTATAAAACTATTAATAAACAAATGACAAAACAATGGATTTTTTTATAAAGCTACTTAACTACCCAAACTCTTCCCTAACCCTAAATCCTAAAGTTAACCCCTTGTTGTTGATGATGTTTCTTCATTTCGCTGCTGCACCACACTCTCCACACAAACGTGCAGCTGAATGAGAACACTTCCAGATCCTGCACAGGTCTACAGGATCTGCCTCTCCAGCATCTCCCACTAATTGTTGTTTGTTCCAAACAGGAAAAAGAACATGAACTACCTCAGAGTTTATGAAGTAAAAAGCCCTGACTTTCTTTCATTACAGTATAGCCTATGTATTTATTGTCGACACGACAAGTTGAATTGGACTCAGTAGGCTGTTAACTTTAACTCTTTGTCACTGAAACAGTGACAGGAGAATACTTATATCAGACTTAATGGTCTAGTGCAGTTCTCATCGTAAGAGAGAAAAAACATGTGATGTGAGCTGTAGATCAATCTGACCAAACAGCAGTATCTGCTCCTGCTGCAGAAGAGAGCTGGTTGGTCTTAACTGAGAAATCTTATTGAATAAACTTGTACAAGCCAGTCTTTGGCTTGTTCTGTGGGGCAGAGATGCAGGATGTGGAATCAGCCTGTGAGCCTTAATAAACTCATCATGTTCATGAATAATTAAATCTCTATTCATGCTTTATTAAGGTTTTATTAAGGCTAAAAAAGGCAAGATGATGTTGCTTTAGCAGAACACACAATTATTAGTATTAGGTGTTGTAAAATCCAGTTTGAACCTTCTACTTTGCACACAAAGTCACACAGTGCACCTTTACACTTGGAGTGTTTTTTGCGTTGCTGGTCTTACATTTGAAAAAGAATACCTCGGATAGTTAGTTTGTATAACCTCAAAAGTGAAAGTACTGTTTAGGTCAGCTCCAACACCACAAATGTGCTGACCAGATATGCTCCAGTGGAAACGTTTCTGGTTCTGTCCAAGTCGCAACAATGGCTTATTCAATTATGAAATGAAATGAACTAAATACAAATAAGCTGTGTGAATATTCATAGGACATAAAAGACAACAATAAAGTGTGATAAGAAACAGGCCCCGACACCACACTTGGTCTTGTAGTGTTTATGTGACAGTGTGCATCAAATAATACAGTTTATGATTGTTCATATATTAAGTTAATATTTAGACCAACATCTGAATACAAATACTGTTCTTATACAGAGCAGTCACTGAGGTGGACTGAGATTTGACCTCTCTGCAAGGGCTATACTAATAATTGAATGATGAAATCCATAGAAAGAAACATAATTATGATTATGTAAATATATCTTTTTTTCATTTTGTCGCCTTAATTTGGTCAAAACAAAAGGTTGACAATTGATAACAATATTAACCTTAAATCGTAGTTGACATAGGAACATCCTTAATCAGCGTTCCAAAAATTGTCAAATTGGACCTTTATAGAGGGGGCATAATGCAAAATCCACTCAAGCTATGCCTTTATTAAAGCCAGAAGTGATTTAGTATGTAATTCAAGCATGTTTGAGCAATTTGCAAACTTTCATGGGAAGTATTTGGAGACTATTCGACCCTTCTTTTCAAGAAACTTTGTTTTGGTTCTTCTTGTGACTGCTTCTTCAACAACTAATTAAAGCAACAGAAAATCTAATAAAACAATCTAGGGCAGCAACAAGTTAGTCAGTCAACTGCAACAAATCAATTTTTAAATAGTCATCAACTATTCAGTAATCGAATAATCCTTAAAGGAACCGTATGTAAGATTTTAATGTCAGATTTCATAAACATGAATTATATGTGTCCAAAGATACAAGGTCAACAAGTCCAAATATGCTTTTATATTTACTGAAAGTCAGTGTAATTCTGAGTTATTCTTAATTAAAAAAGCAATGGACATGATGTCCCTTTGTTGACGTTTACATTTATTATCCAATCAGAAAGCAGAATTAGCCTCACATGACTCTCTCAGTTGGGTTGCCAGTTTGGTTTCTTAGAACCTGAAGTTAATTTTGAATCATGAGTCAGGAACATGTTTAGTTTGAACTGATGTTGCTCCAGGACACAGACACAACTGTCTGTGATTGGCTCATGCACTTGTTTCTACACAGTTCTCATTAGGCTCCTCCCACATTGTGTTAACAAGCAATATTTGGGAACAAACCATGACAAAGAGTCTGGTGTCTGGGAAAGGGACTTTCTGGGTATTACCCATGATTCATAGCAATCTTGTTCCTGATTGATCAGCTTCCTATCTTCAATGTATGGGCCATTTCACTCTGGCAACCCATGTTCATCTGTGATTGTAATACCTTTTTAAAACCACTAGTTGTGCATCTTACATACGGTTCCTTTAACTGGTCTTATTTAGGCTTCAAAACAAATGCTGAGCTGAGAAAAACCTCAGATTAAATAGCAATGATGAAAATCAATACAAATTGTACATTTATTGTTTGTGTCACGTAAACACTTCAAACCTTCAAAATGTTCTCAAACATGTTACACTAGAAAAAAACAGGCTTAAATAAGCTCTTATGGAAATTAAGTAACATCTATTTTGTTTTAGGCATAATTTGACTTTCATTCTTATTTGAAGTGAAGTGACATTTTTTACTCTTTCTCTAGTGAGAAAATGCTTATATTTTGTTATTCTAAGTAAAACTACATATTTTCATCAACAAATCATATCTTAAGAGAGTCAAAACATGATACACATTTCAAGCGCTCGGGTATTTTTTGTGGACAAAAAGTGATCTCCGCTATGTGTTAGCAGCATGATACCCTCTCTTTAAAAACAATATTGAGCTAACTGCTTCAAAAACTTTATTGACATCTCAGCATTTAAAAAAATATTTCATCTCAGCTGTGAAAAACACATCTGTATTTCTCTAGTAATGACAGAATTTCAACATTATAACTTGTAATATTTCGTAAAACAAAAAAAACAACTACGTTTTGTTCTGAAGTACGGATGCACACAGTTTGACAAGACAAAGTGTGGTGACGCGGACTCAAATGTGCTCGACCAGTGTTTGGCTCTTCATTGATTCATAAAACAGTAGAAAGATGATTTAATAAATACTGTTAGACATTGGTGGAGATCTTATACCGGGGGCCATGTTATTGTGGAACCACATAAAACTAAAGACGACGCCCATGGTCTTGGGTATACGCTCGTTGTAGGCGAATGTCATGGCTTCGTGTAGAGGGATCTTCACCACCTCGATCAGCTCTCCTTCCTTGGGTTCTCCTCCTCCGGCGCTCACACGGTTGTCGTCGGAAACCTCGGCGTAAAACATGGTCTGCTTGGAGCCGGTGACGCCCACGCCCGACCTGGAGGAGACAAGTCAGGGTTATCACGGTGTGTGACAGATGTGGAGAGACAAAAGTACAAAGTCAGGGTTTTAAGACGTAAAGCTGTAGGTCTGGGAGTTGTAGGACTGGGAGTTGCCAATCCCACTTCTTTATAGCAACTTAGGGCCTTGTTTTCAAAGTCTCTAATACATTTTGTGTGCAGTGGTGTGCTGGTATCAATTTTCAGCCCGGGAAATGTAGGTCTTAGCTTGGCCCACGTGTTTAATTTTCACATGTCTTAACAGGTAGTCGAGTGGTTACAAACTGCACTCATACCTGTATCTAGAGGTTTTTATTTTATCTTTTAATCCTTTTCCCTGCTCCACCTCTAATACATTCCCTTCTTCATTAGTAAGCCACTTTGTTTATTCACGACATGGTTAATACATCGTCCGGACTCTTGTGTCAAACTTGTGCCTGAATCTTTTGTCAGGTTTTGTTTGGAAATGCGCTCCACTTTGTCGTGGTGATTTGCGCATTTAAATCTGCAGAAGTGTTTCTTCATCAGCCATTTTTGCTCGGTTCTCAGAGCATAAACAACAGATTTACCTGAAACAAAGCTTGGCTGAGATCTTATGGGATATGGAACATGTTTTTGGCTCCAAAATGTGTCAAGAGTCTTGTTTATGCGTTATGTGTTGTGAATCACATTATAGACTTGAGGCTGCAGCTGGTTCCGCCCCTTACATCACTGTACATCATTTGACTGCTGCTGTTGTCTGGTTCCAAAAGTCATGCGGCCACCGGGAAACATCCCGACTCTTCCGATTGGTTGTGTGTCCTTCAAGCCATAAAAGAGGTACATTTTAGCCTCGTCATGCTTTTCCTCTGGGCTCCAGGAGGCAGAGCGGTGCAGAGCGAGCGTAGGAGCCACTCCGACGATGAACAAAAACTACTTCAGCGATGTTTTTAGTGAAGTTGTGGTATCGCACATGTGGCAAAACACGTTTTACTACGACACACAAGCTTAATCCTAGTTTACTGACACTGTATCACCTGTGTAAATGAATTTTAAAGGGAACTTTTTTGCAGTTGGCGGGCCACCAACCACAAATGAATTCAGTGGGGTATATTGTGTTTTGTATCTTGTTCCATTGGCAAATCCTGTCTTAAAGTTGGGTAGCTAACTTTTTTAGTTGTAAATAAGTAAACTTGTGTTTTCCACCAAAAAGTCTATGATAAATGCAGCACTTTGTGAAAAAAAAAAACAACTAGACGATTGTGTACACTCTAAATTGAATAATAAAGAATATTAGCTCTAAAGAGAAAAAAAGAGGGTTCTAAGTCAAAATTGCAACCAAAATTAGTACATATCAATATTAACCATGTGTTGAAGGATTTATGAGGGAAAGTTTTCAGATTTAAAACTCAACATGTGTTTGCAGTGTGAAAATCACCTACCCCACCTTTGACAGTCAAAACCTACTCAAACAAAGAATCATTTTTAAGCACTCATGAACTTGTTACCTCATTAAAAAGGTTAAGGTTTGGTTTAATGGTATATTAGTATCAGAAGTACTTAAGGAGTAAGTCATTTTTCAGACTAATCCAAACATAATGCAGATGGTCACTTCACTTTTGTACCTGTTCATTTGAGAGTTTACCACAGAGAAACGATCCCAGACACACATGTTTATGCTCGACGTCCTGGACGACAAAACAACCAAAAAGCGGTGACTGGTTCAATTTTAAAAAGTCTATGAAGCGAACGAACCCCAATGACGCGATGTCAGACAGTTTCCACAAATCCTTCACACAGAGGAGTTTTTACATTTTTGGACCAATGCAGAGATTTTCATTGAGTTTCAAATCAGTATTTCTAGACGTACAAGTGTCCCGTTCCAGACTGCTCCTTCAGCTGCGCTCATAGGGGGCATGAGGGTTCAACTGATACTGCTGTGACCTGGAAGCTTCCGGCACACTTTCAGCCAGCTAAGACAACAGCAACACAACCTACGGAAGGCCACGTTAGACCATCACTCTTCCATCTGTCCAGGTGGGACCCAGAGCATGGGGGCAGACACGATGAGACTCGGAGCTGCGTCTGTGGCAGGTGATAATAAAACGCTGACAGAGATGGATGGTCCCTTCCAGCGCGTTTGTGTAAGCTCTCGTCTTTGGTTGGAGCTGGAAAAATGCCAGGTCACATCATTTTCTGTTTCAGAGAGTTAGTAAAAAGACAAAAATGGATCGTTACAGTATGACGACGACAAAATAGATGGTCTTTTCTTTATTGTACAGTATTTTCCAGACTATAAATCGCACTTTTTTTCATCGTTTGACTGGGAGTGTGACTTAGGCTACATTCACAATACAAACCGAACCGGGCTCGGCTCGATTGTGAACCAAAGTTGAAACATTGTCTCTTTCTCTAAACTGTCTCGGTTCTGTTCACAAAACACTTTTTACCAATGGAACCAGCGCAGCAGAGACACATCTGCTCCTGGCCTGTAGAGGCGCTGTGACAGAAACACGTTACGTCAGCAGCAAAGAAGACACCGGTCTTCTCGGCTAACAGCGGCTACAGCTAACTTACATCAGAAACAAACACTGCTGGACTTTTTTGTTTTTATGGATCTATCCCACAACTTCTCTCACATTAACGGGACCAGAGTGAGTGACAGACCAAGTGTCGGAGTAAATACACTTTCACTTTTACTTTAGAAGACCAGAGAGGAGGGCTGGCATTTCGTCCCAAATGCCGAGAGTAAAACGTAACAAAAGTGCATCTGTTTGAGTAAATCTGGCTCTGAAAGGTCTGTCTCCGCTCACTTAGCTGTGAACTAAATATTAGATGAATATAAACCATTTCCCGCAGTAATGTGGCTGTAGTGTTACTTTATGTATTCGCTTTCATCTAAGAGTTATAACTTTGTTATTTTTGTAAATAATGCGAGCAAAATGGTGACATACGGTCGTGTGATCATAATTAATTCTACTCGAAGCATCCCCCGTCCTTCTCCTGTTACTTTCATGTGTTTTTGTGTCGTTATTATTTGTCTCATTATTGATCTCACACAGGCTGTTTGTTGTGATTCTGAGCCTCACGTGTGTCTCAGTCTGGATCACGTCACTGTTCACTTCCTGGTTTTGTTTCGCTCTCGCTCCGTTTGCTTCACAAAACAAACAAACCGCTCCAGAGACCGACCTCTCCAACCGAACCAGATTAGGACATTTTGGACCGGATCAGAATTCGTTTGCGCGTTCACAATTCACAATCGAACCGAACTATCCAGACAAACGAATCCTGATCCAATCAAAAGTGTGTTGTGAATGCACCCTGAGTCTCTAAGGCCACAAGTCCAAGTCAAGTCCAGGTTTTCTACCACAATTACTAATTACTAAGACATAATTGAATGTGATGATCTGTAGTTGTGTCAGCCTCCTCTCATGTGACCTGTGTCCCACCTGTAAGACGTGATCTTCTTGAGTTTGGATGCAGGGACGTCGTATCCGCACTCCTCCAGCACCTCCTGCCGGGCGATCTCCTCCAGGGACAGCTCGGGTTTGTCCACCAGGCCGGCACACAGCTCGTAGGTGACGCCCGCACAGGCAGGGGGCCACTCGGAGCCGCCCTCCCCGCCACTGGACGCTCCCTCCTGGGCTTCGGACGCCTCGGCTGCCCCTTCCTCTTTCTCTTTCTTCTCCGCTGCTGCTTTGGCCGACTGGGACTTGCCTCGTTCCCATTCGCACATGTACACGGCTGCAGGGGCACAGGGAGAAGGGGAAATGATGAGTGGGTGTTTAGAAGTTTCACTGCTGTTGTGAATATGAGAGCAGCTTTTGCACTTGGAACATAAAAGGGCACAGTGAACAGCATCAGTTAAACAATCGAAATACAAAGTCATTATAAAACACACAAATTTAATCAAAATTTTACACTTTCGGTATTAGAGCCGCTCCCATTTTGAGGCCGATCATTCATACCAATCATTTGAAAGTTTGATTGATTGATACTGACCAACCTGACTTGCAGTCATTTATTTCTTATTTTTGTGTGTAATTTTTTAAACAACAGTCAATATTACAAACCTTATGCAATTTAAATGTAACATGTGACACATTATGCAGCCAACCCAACCACAAATAGAGCAGGGGTGTCGAACTCATTTTGACAAAGGGCACATTGGCATCGAGGTTGTAATCGAAGGGCCGGTTGTAACTAAAATTAACTTACTAATCTTTGACATACTACAAATTAGTAGTTGTTTTGATGATTGCATTTTATTGAAGTGACAATTGCTAAATATACAGCTGCATTAGTCTGAAAAATTACTTACTTTTACATTTTAGACAAATCTACAGATTACTCCTCGAACTATTATAATATTAAAGTTATCCTCAAAAGACCTTGAGGGCCGGATAAAATGAGGTGGAGGGCCGCATCTGGCCCCGGGCCTTGAGTTTGACATATGTGCTATAGAGGGATTTTCGGTCGATTTCCATTCTACTGTGAATGTGTTATGTAGAAAGAGCTCATCTCCATTTGCTTACATGGGGAAACTTCTTTGAATAAAACAACAGAATGACTGTTTTATTCAGGTCTGAACCGGTCTGACAAACGTCTGTCTCCTGAAGATTGAGACACTGTTTTTCTCGTCGTTTTTTCACCTGAATGCCACTTTTAAGGGTTATTCACAAATGTTGATTTAGCAGCAGAACTTTTGTTTTCTCACAGATAAACTCTTGTAGTTACTGACAACGGAGCTTTTTAGACTTGTTTCCACTGTTTGTGTCGATGAGCGGAGGTTCTTTCTACAGGCGGGCAGCGTGTGCATTGCCCGTGTTGATAAAAAAATCCTTCTATAGTCTACTCCAAGGTTACTCAAAGTCCGGAGTCCGGTCCGGATCCGGACCTCGAGACCATTTTGTCCGGACCGGGCAGCCTTTCCCTCGTGCTTTTTATTTCGAGTGTAGCGCACCCATGAGCGGACCTTGCATTTACATGTTTAGAGTCTTTCTCCACCAGAAGCGCTTCCTCCCTACCGCGCGTTTCTTACTCTCTTACTCTCTCGCGCTTTCTCTCTCGTGCCTCTTTTACCTGCTCCGTGCTTCTATACAAGTCTTCTGTCTCTTTCTCTTCACTCCGCAGCGGTGCATCAAACTTCTCACGCTGTATAGCTCACTTTTTGTCACTACAGTGTTCTGACGCAACTGTCAATCATCCGCGCAGTGCACGTGTTGATTGCGGCTCTGCGTAATGACCCCAACCCGGCCCGGCCCAACAACTAAGTGACAGTAGCACAACCCGACTCTAAACTCTAAACACCGACAGCTACTAACCAAACAGAAATGTAGAGCAGTAAACTTTTTTTTTCACTTTTTTTTACTTTTTGGTGTTATGCACAAGGTTCTTTTGGATGTTTTGCAAGCTAGTCCTCTTTATATTGCAAGGGCACTGTTATCTCTTAACATGCATTGAAATGCACGTTATGTTATGTTCACATGACTTTAATGTTTACACTCTGCTATAAACACATAATTCAATGTTAGTAAGTTGAATAAAAACAAATGTTACTTTTTCATCCGAACCTTTGAACTTGATCGTGTTTTAATTTCGGACCGTTGGATGAAAAGTTTGAGAACCCCTGGTCTACTCAATATTTATTGTGTCAATACTTTATTCTTTCTATTTAAAAATACTTAAACTGATGTGCTTCTCTAATCACGCTGATGCTGTAGCTTCGAATACGAACCAAACAAGAGCCAGAAACTTTATTTAAGTTGTGTAAAGTGTGATCAGTGCATCTGATTGATTGGAACACCTCTAACTAGTATTTTAATCAGGCATATTAAAAATGACCTCCTAAAGAAGTGATTAAACCTACTTCCTTTACTGAGCTGCTACAAAACTTCTCTTCCATCAGTCAAACTAGATTCTAATAATTTATTGTCTGTTGTTATCATGCTATAGCAATCTGGAGCTAACTCTCAATGCAGCTCGAGTGTGTACAATAAAACAATCCTGTTTATTCCAGCGCAACAATGCAGCTTGAGAAATGGATGAACTTCACACACAGGGAGAGCTCTTTGTGCGGAGACGCCAGGGACTCGGCGCTAAATACAAGGAAGTCTGGCTATTCACGCACATTTTCCCACTTCTCTCTGCACTTGATAATAAACATTTCTTTAAGTTCAGAAAATGGAGACGGAGAACAATGGCATTTATAGTATGTGTGAAAGAATGTGTGGAGAATACAGTATATGTTAGAATGGTAGAAATACTGTATGTCAAAATAAAAGGCTAAGAAGTGACTTGGATTTAGGTTTACACTGAGGGAGACACTTACCTGGGCGAAATTGTTTGACGAGGACAAAACAGTGTGAGGTTGAGTTGAAGATCAGCACTGATACGCTGCAACGAGAAGAGAAACAAGTGGTAAAATGTGAATGTGGACAGTAGGAGGTAAAAAAAAAGCTTGAATATTACAACACATACAGTATTAAGAGCAAGACAGATAAGAGCAAGATACAATTACAAAGCTACTACATTGTCTCTGATTTGACCATGAACTGGACTGGAACTGCAATGATAATACAAAACAAATCTTTCATTACAAAAAGCTGTGTGTGCAGGAGAGGAACAGTGGAGCTGGAGGAGAGGGAACAGTGGAGCAGGAGGAGAGGAACAGTGGAGCTGGAGGAGAGGGAACAGTGGAGACTGGGAACAGGTGGAGGCAGAGAGGGAGAACAGTGGTGGAGGAGGAGAGGAACAGTGGAGCAGGAGGAGGAGGGAACAGTGGAGCGGAGAGGGAACGGTGGAGAGGGAGAGGAACAGTGGAGAGGAGAGAGGGAACAGTGGAGGCAGGAGGGAGGGAACAGTGGAGCAGGAGGAGAGGGAACAGTGGAGCAGGAGGAGAGAGAACAGTGGAGCAGGAGGAGAGGGAACAGTGGAGCAGGAGGAGAGAGAACAGTGGAGCAGGAGAGAGAGAACAGTGAGCAGGAGGGGAACAGTGGTGGAGGAGGAGAGGGAACAGTGGTGGAGGAGGAGAGGGAACAGGGAGCAGGAGGAGAGGGAACAGTGGAGGAGGAGGAGGAGGGGAGAGAGGGAACAGTGGAGCAGGAGAAGGAACAGTGGAGCAGGAGGAGAGGGAACGGTGGAGCAGGAGGAGAGGGAACAGTGGACAGGAGAAGGAACAGTGGAGCAGGACAGGAGAGGGAACGGTGGAGCTGGAGGAGAGGGAACGGTAGAGCAGGAGAGGGAACAGTGGAGCAGGAGAGGGAATAGTGGTGGAGGAGAGGGAACAGTGGTGGAGGAGGAGAAGGAACAGTGGAGCTGGAGGAGAAGGCAACAGTGGAGCAGGAGAGGGAACAGTGGAGCAGGAGGAGAGGGAACAGTGGAGCAGGAGGAGAAGGAACAGTGGAAGCAGGAGAGGGAATAGTGGAGCGGGAGAGGGAACAGTTGGAGCGGGAGAAGGAACAGTGAGCCAGGAGGAGAGGGAAACAGTGGAGCAGGAGGAGAGGGAACAGTGGAGCAGGAGGAGAGGGAACGGTAGAGCAGGAGAGGGAACAGTGGAGCAGGAGGAGAGGGAACAGTGTGGAGGAGAAGAGAGAACAGAGGAGCAGAGGAGGAGAGGAACAGTAGAGCAGGAGGAGAGAGAACAGGGGCAGGAGAGGGAACAGTGAGCGGAGGAGAGGGAACGGTGGAGCAGGAGGAGAGGGAACAGTGGAGGAGGAGGAGAGCGGAACAGTGGAGCAGGAGAGGGAACAGTGGAGCAGGAGAGGACATGGAGCAGGAGAGGAACAGTGAGCGGGAGGACAGGGAACAGTGGAGCGGGAGGAGAGGAACGGCTTAGAGCAGGAGAGGGAACAGTGGAGCAGGAGAGGAACAGTGTGCGAGAGGAGAGAACAGTGGAGCAGTAGGAAGGGAAACAGTGGTGAGGAGAGGGAACAGTGGTGGAGGAGAGGGAACAGTGGGGAGAGAGGGAACAGTGGTGGAGGAGAGAAGGAACAGTGGAGGCAGAGGAGGGAACAGGGTGGAGAGAGGGAACAGTGTGGAGGAGAGGGAACAGTGGTGGAGGAGAGGGAACAGTGTGGAGGAGGAGAGGGAACAGTGGGCAGGGAGAGGGAACATGGAGCAGGA
>CM076405.1:3333198-3396037 GCA_038363315.1 Mugilogobius chulae | reverse complement strand
ATGAACAACGTGAAAATTGTGTAATTTTAGTGTTTTCAATGTAGACACTATTTTGCCTGTAAATCTGCAGCACTAGAGCGTTCTTAAGCACTGAAACCTACAGGATCAAAAAGTACAAAAATCTTGTATTAAAGTGACTTTTACATTCTAAACAACAAATCAATGGAATCGAAAGAATAATCGCAAAAACGAACTGATGATCAAAATACAGTTAGTTGCCAGTGACGCGCGGTGAAGTTTACAGCTTGTGAACAAATTATTACGGCTTTTTGGAACTTTGTTGTCAAATATTTGCTTGTTGAGGATTCATATAACAGTAGTTGCTTAAGGCTTTGTTTTAGTAAGTAAGTAAGTAAGCTTTATTTGTATAGTGAATTTCACAGACACAGAGTCACAAAGTGCTTCACAGTGAGATGAACCTCCCCCTCCTCACTCAGTGACAGTAAACTGCCCTGGGGCAACTCACAGAGGCGATTCTCTTAAACACCAGGCGCTTCAACCTCCGACTACCACCAAGTGTTCCCTAAACATGCATTGTTATTGGTTGGTGGGGAAACCGGAGTGCCCGGAGGAAACCACCCAGACACAGGGAGAAACATGCAAACTCCACACAGAAAGGCCCCGGCCTGAGCGGGAATCGAACCCGCGACCTTCTTGCTGTGAGGCCAGAGCGCTAACTGCTCTGCCACTGTGCCGCACAGTTGAAGCTAAAGACCACATTTAAACATATAATCGTAGTTTGCCGTAGAGAGTCAGATTTCCCTGGCGCTCAAATTCTGGCTTGTCTCATCTCGGCTTTGTACAAACTTGTTTACTGTCAAATTTACTTTCTAAAAACGCTCACATTTGCATAATAATCTATTTCTTGACAATTAGAAGATAAAGCACTCGGAAAAAGCACATCTACAAACACATTTGATCTCTTTTTGTGTAGAGAAACAGTGCGTGAACGCGCTGCATGAACGCGCCCTGTTCATCGTGCCTGTGCAGGTCTGATTGAGACGAGCCTCAACGACATAAACCTGCATTACAGTATATCACAAGAAATCACACGAATATGACAAATACAAAACATTTACATACAAAATATATAATGATTATTTAGTCTTATTAAGTGCACAGTAGCAGAGTGGTTAGAGCTCTGGCTTCCTAATTAGGAGGTCGTGGGTTCAACTCCCAGGTCGGACCATATCAACATCTCATGATCTCCCTGGGTGGAGTTTGCATGTTCTCCCTGTGTTAGTGTGGGTTTTCTCCGGTTTCCTCCCACCTCCAAAAACATGTATGTTGTAGGTTCATTGGGCATCACTGTGAGTGAATGAGAGAGTGAATGGTTGTCTGTCTAAACCTGCGACGAGTTGCCACTGTCCAGGATGTTCCCAAAGTCACTGGGATAGGCTCCAGTCACCCGTGACCCAAAATGGGATTATGCGGTAGAAAATGAATGAATGAATGAGTCTTATTGACATCGAGTACCCATTTGGAACACTGCCTCACCTGCCTCCCCTGACACACGTTGCTGTCAGTTGCAGCTCTAGTCTTGTACAGATGAAGCTCCTGAAAAGCACAGGTAAGTGTATGTGCTGAGTCTATCCGAGTGGCACTGTGGATCCCTGGAGACTTGTTGGGAAAGAGGAAACGTCGGAGGCAGCAGGGAAGCCCAGCCCCGCCTTTCTTTCCCATGCTCCAGGAACCAGGAAGTCCACGTTACCACGGCGCTGATAACTGCTGCCACGGCTCATGTTTACAGTACAATAGCTATTCTCAAGTGACAGCGCTTTTATCAAGGCGATTGTTTCTTTTATCACCAGTCTAAGGCTAATCAAACCTTTCTGCTCACACACGTACAGTCATCTATTCAGTTCTTAGTTTTTTACCTGAGTGATTTTGATTGTATAATAATTAATGAATAAACTCATCAAATGAAAAAGAATTCTCATTTGGCGCTGGAAACACTGAAGCATGGTTATTCAATTAGCTATTCTAAGGGCCATATTGAAGTTGATGTACCTAACTTTTTTAGTTGTAAATGAGTACATTTTGTGTTTTCCACCAGAAGTGTATCAGAAATGCAGCATTTTGTGAACAAACTGATATCACTGAGAACTGTCTGATAGTGATGGGCAAAGCGAAGCCCCATGAAGCAGCAAAACGTTTGAACCAAATGTTTCGAAGTTCCGAAACATGATTCGAAACCCTCCCAGCAGTGACCTCTATTGGTGAAGTGCCATTATAAGATTCACTTCTGCGTGTGTGACATGGGATGACTTTGTTTGTAAAATAAAGTTTAATAAAAGCTATAGAATATTATTTGTTGACAACTCAATAATTGTTTAATTCCAAATAAAATAAGTTCACATAAGCTGTTAAGACTATGATTTGGTGCAAATAATCTTGGTTTTATAAACATGTTTATATTTTCCCTTAAAATAAAAAGTAAATGAACTCTGTGTTTCTGTGAACATGTTACTGATGCATTGATTTAAAAACATGAGCCTTTCATAAGTGTGTGTCTGCTAATATCTGTAACAAAAGCACTAATTGCACAAATGCAGAAAAATTGAATTATTCCTATTGATGGATGCTTTTCTAATTATTTTTTTCAAACCCTACCGTGTTATGATGTGTGTCTATTGAATGTTATTACTGCTAACTATGTGTTGGTCTATATAACTAAACTGTAACTATAAACTGGCTAACTACTATCAATATCACTGTCAAAATCACTCTCAAAATCGCTAATACTCTCGCCTCTCACAAACCCATATAATACATCCATTGGTACAGACGCTCTAACTTTTCATTTAAACCTTTTGAAGTGGGTTGGCAAGGCTTGTCCTGCTCCGTGGTTCGTTCAAAACACTGTCAATCAAACTCCTGTTCGAACCACAAGCCCCCTAGGTGAACACTCGTGAAACTACTGCGGTTCATGAAACACTTAGGTCACGTGACTGGGGTTTGAATCATGTTTCGGAGCACTGCTTCGAAACGCATGAGCTTGAAGCTTCGGAACTGTTTTGAAACGCCCGTTTCATTTGGCCCATCACTACTGTCTGAACTGAATAAAGATTTTTAGTTCTAATCAGGAGCGGAATGCAGCCTCTGAAGTTTTTAACCATAATTGACTGAATACATGTTGATATTAACCAAGAGCTGCAGGATTCCTGAGATGAAAATGTCAGATTTAACTAACTGTGTTTGAAGTGTGAAATCAGCACTGCAAATTTAAAATGTCTTTTAAACCCAATATTCCAGAAACAACTTGTAATGATACTATTAACTAGAAATCTACTGTTTCATTGAGATGAACACAAACTTAAAAAGGTCACACATAACAGACTTAGTGGGAACAAACCCAGCACTAATCCACAAACAGACTGAACTAGTGGAGTTCAGTGTGGCAGTGAGTTTCAAACCAATACTAAGCCTAGTCTGCATCTTGAACAAGATCTGAATAGAACAGAATGCCTTTATTGTCATTGCACAATCTGCACAACGAAACTTTAAAAGCCCGTCCACAGTGGAAATAAATTCAGTTCATAAAATGCAATAAATGAAAAAAAAAAAAAACAGAAAAAACATTCAAACTAGCCTACTACTCTACTGCACAGCCACTCTCTGTATTCCGCCGCCCGTTCCTCTGACACCTTCCTCTGTCCCATCACTATTGCACTGCCCATTCACTTTTGCACTGCCCATTCACCATTGCACTGCCCATTCACCATTGCACTGCCCATTCTACTATTGCACTGCCCATTTACTATTGTACTGCCCATTCACTATTGCACTGCCCATTCCACTGATTGCCACTGACCATTCACTATTGCACTGACCATTCACTATTGCACTGACCATTCACTATGCACTGCCATTCACTATTGCACTGCCCCATTCATATTGCACTGCCCATTCACTATTGCACTGACCATTCTACTATTTGCACTGCCCACTCCACTCTTGCACCACCCACTTGACTATTCCACATGGCCAGGACCATGTCAGTCTTCACTCAGAGTTCAGAGCTTTATTGCACTTGCGTAGAAGCTGTTTGTTAACTTGAGGTGTGACTTTGATTGCTCCAGTAGCGCCTCCCAGAGGCAAAACCTCAAACAGCGAGTGAGCTGGATGGGAAGAATAGGGGTTATGCAACGTCTTTCTAGTCTCAGATTGACATAGTCTGCTACATCCGGTGGCGTAGTTGCCATAGTTACACAAAGTTGTTTAGTCCAAAGGTGATGGACATCAGACAAGGTTTTGAGTCCTCTTAGAAAAAACGTTTTTTTTGTCATCTGTTGTAGACGCAGTGACGGCTGTAACAGCAGGAAAAGTGCCACTTCTGAACCAGGTTTCATAAGGAAACGTTAAAAGTGAGCGAACTACGCGAGCTCCACGCATATACGGAGGTTTTCACATGTTTGCGTGGCTGGTCGTCGCTCGCTTTTACAACTTTTCCTTATGAAAACCTGGTTCAGAAGCTGCACTTTCCTGCTGTTACATGCTGTCAATACGTCTACAACCGATGACAAAAGAGAACTTTTTTTTCTTTCTAAGAGGATTGCTTCAGGACTTGTACAAAACCTCATGTGTATGTCCATCGCCTTTGGAGTAAAACAACTTTGTACTATGGCAACCACGTCACGCGGATGTGCTGGCCTATGTCAATCTGAGACTGGTAAGACGTTTAGTGCATAACCCTATTGTCAACCTCGTCCCTGTAAGCAGCCTCAGTATTTTTATTTAGTCCAACAACAGTCGTGTCGTTCCCGCAATTTTGATTATAACATTAGTGGGGTGACTTGGTCTGCAGTCATACGTACATAAAGAGTAAAGCAGCGGGCTCAACACACAGCCCTGTGGGACCCCAGTGTTGAGTGTCAGGACAGAGGAATAGTGAGACCCTAACCTGGCAGACTGCAGCCTTTGGTAAGAAAGTTTCCACCCACCTGCAAGTATAGTATTGGGATTTATACCCAAATCTTGCGCTTGGAATTGATGCAATTGGAAGCAAGACTAAACCAAGACTTTCAGATCCTGACCAATTGGTATAACACAAACACAGTGATTTAGAAAGTCAGCAAAGAGAAACTGGAGAGAACCACCCAAGCACGACCAATCAGAACGCTACATTCAGCTCCCCGATTAGAACAAAAAATGTATTATTCCAGTTCAGACAATACTCTGTAGTTAAATTTTTTTCACAAAGTACTGCATTTATCATGTACTTAGTGGCAAACACAAAATGTACACGTTTACAACTCAAAAAGTAAGTTACCCCAACTTGAGTGTGTGTGTGTGTGTGTGTGAGGTCAGTGATGAGGAGCTGGGACAGGCCCACAGATGAGTCAGGAGGCACGGAGCAGACAAACAGATCGTCAGAATGAAAGAACATCTGCAGCCTGTAGGGCAGCTGAAGGAGTTTGTGTTGTACAGCATCTCACTCGTGATCTCTACTTCTCCTGCCGCCAATAGAACATTCCTTCTGTTCTATGTCTTATTGACAATCTGTAAGTGCATTGACAGACAGTATTGATACGCTGGTTCCTGCAGTCTAGAGTGTAAGAGTGAAACTGAACAGACTGAAGCCTGGGGGAAGTGTGCTCTCCTGAGTCTCACTGTTCCACACCATTACTGCCTCCTGCCTGCTGTAAAGCGCTCCGATGCTAAGAGCACACTCAGGACCCTTCACGGATCCTTCACGGACCGTTTAGCCTGCTCCTCTGCCCAGGTAGAGCTGCACCATCTGGGAACAAGGACAATCTCACAGAATAATAACACACCACACGTCATTTTTGATATTTGGAGCTAAAACAAGAGACTTCACAACTTTACAAAGAGTCTGTGTTGTTCATTTGTTTTAGTAGCGGTGTGGAGAAAATAGTGTTAGGGTTATAGTGACAAAAATACAATTAGGCCCATAGACTCCCTCAGAAGGATGGACTGATTATTCTGTTCTCAATATTTACTTTAATGTAATATTTTGAACAGTACGGCTCTTGTGATGTAAGTTTTAATAATAGAATTCGGTTCAGAGTTCACGTTTCATTGTGTTCATGACAATTGATCAAATGAACTGACAAATGAATAAACTAATTGCATTTAAGTTATTTTAAAACAGATTTAATCTACTGGATTAACACTTTTTAATATAAAAGTCACAGTTTGTTGATTTCAGTTTAATTTTGACTAATTGTGCAGCTCTAACTCCAGGTTTGGTCAAGTGAAATAATTCCTCTTCAGTCAAACAGAGATGGGACGATTCACTTCAGTCATGATTCCATTCAGTTTTTGATTTTGCAGCCACAATTTTCAATTTTGTTAGTTTATTTATATTAACTTTTTTTTTTACCTAAAGACACAAAATAAACCATTTTAAATTATGTTTAAAACAGACATTTGAGCAGTCAACAGTCATATTTAGTGTCCATATTTAGTCGTTAACCCATCAGTCGTTAACCAACATAATAAAGCACATTCAGTCAGGTCTGGCACAAGTTCCCACTTTGTTTCTTCAGACAGTGTGGTTTTTTATTGTTTTGTAAACGAATTGATTCTGATCTTTCGATTCGATTGCTGCAGACTTTGATGGATTTTCGATGAATTTTTGAAGTTTTCAATGGATTTTCCATCCCTAGTCAAATGTAATGTCTTTATGGGCAACATTTTGTTTTACACTAAAATGACTTGAAATCAATAGCATTGTGGCTAACTCTGTTAGCATACTGGTGTTCTGCAGAAAAATGCCTCCCCTCCTCAGAGGAACAAATACACTCCTGAAAACTGGAAGATTAAACTTTATATCAGCAACATTTTGTGTTTATATTCTTACAATAATTATGGAGAGCTGTAATGTAGTCTTAGTTTGAACAAGCTAGCTTATAATGTGCAATACAGTGATTGCAACAACAAGTATATAAAAACTATGACAAACAAAACCAGAAGTCACATTATCAATCTTGTTTCCAAGACCAGTCAACTAGAGCTCCTTGTGTGAATTCAGCCACACAGAGTAGAACTACTTCTGTTTATGGCTTTGTTTGTCATAATTTTTGCAAAAAACTACGCACACTCCGAACTAACTTCCAAACTAAGACGAAAACACAACTCTCAATATTTATTGCAAGTATATACTGTAATTTCTGCCCTATTGAGCGCACCTGAATATAAGCCACACCCACTAGATTTAAATAAGTAAAATGATAAAGTACATATATAGGCCGCACTTGTTAATAGTAAGTCTATGAGAATCTATCATTTTGCTGCATTGCCTTATAAGCCGCATAGTTCAAAGCTCATGAAAAAGTAGCGGCTTATAATCCAGAAATTACGGTAAATATAAAATGTTGCTGTACGTTGGATATAAAGTCGTCCTGTGAAGTTTCATATCCACAAACTCCAGTTTTCAGAGGGTGTGTGTTCTGGTGAGGAGAACATTGGCACGTCTCGCTTCTAACAGCTGTGAAAAAAGTTTAAAACACATCATAGACCCATGTAGGAGGGAGGTTTAATTCTGATTCTAATTACTTCTGTTTATTTACTTTTTTAAAAAGCAAAAATTGGGTAGAGCATCTTTAAATGTCGCTTAACGCCACTGAAAGCAAAAAACATGACATGACGAAAAGGTTTGTCAAAATACTGATGATCTCTAATTCTAATCACCTGTAACTTTGACTAAAACAAGCTTTGCAACTCACAAGTATCAACATTTGAAAGACAAAAAGTATACGCTGTACTTCATCACAACACGACTATAAAAGCATCGGAAGCTAATAATAATATCACAAATTCGCTCTGACCAAACACAATTTCCTCTTTGTCAGGCGTAACAAAGAAGAACAATCCTTCTATCAGGTATTTACAGAATCCATTATGAAGTGGAAAATTGTTATTTCCTGCAGCCTCATCTGTCTTTTACATTTTTAGCCACTTTGCTTCCGAAATGTGACGAGCGCTGGACGTCCAAATAAAACCCGCTGAGAAGAAAATGTTATGGGCACTTGAACAAAAATGCAAAACAAGGAGGCTGCGGGCAGATGTGGCGTCTCCGTGGGACTATTTTTCACAGGGAGCACGGTTTGGGTTCAGAGGCAGAGGAAAGAGGCTAAATGGCCGGAGAACCACCTCAGGGAGTAGGACGGAGAGGCACGATTGGACTGGAGATTACAGGGTCAAGCTTCAGAAAGGTGTTAAGAGTGGGTCTGCGTTTCAGATCAACTCTACATCGAACCGTCCAATCAGATTTGTGTAATGTAGATGAAACAAAAGAGATGATTGGTCGTATGTCGTTTAGATCAAACGCTAATGCTGCGTTCTGATTGGACAGGGTCGGAGAGTCCAAAGCGTCCAGTTTACATGTTAAGTCCTGCCTCCATCAAATTTATGTCACGGATTGGCGTCTAGAGCAGAGGTTCTCAAATGGGGTGCCGTGACGTGAGTCCAGGGGTGCCTGATAGAATTTTCCAATAAAGGCTTTTGAATATAGACCAGCAGTTGCGAAGAGTACACCCAGAGAGCACTCTTTGCCTCACTCAGAAACATTTACGTTCTGACAGCTTTTCTTTTTTCCTCTCTCCGATTGTCACTAGAGCGGCTGAGTGTGTCAGTGTCATATCAGAGCTTATTAGCAGCAGATTGTGTCTTAAAGAAGAGTTTGCCACACACAGCGATATTCTACGAAACTGGAGCTTCGTATTGGTGCTTCATTTATATCTGCGGAGAAAAGGTCTGAAACAAATAGTGAAATAAAACATACGGGATTAGAAGCTAGATGCAGCGTGTAACGGTGCAACACGGAAATCGTCAAAGGGATGTTTGGAGCTTTTACATTTGCAAAACAGAAGTTGTCCTGACAAAAGTTTGTGGAACAGCAGCGTTTTCTCCGATCCGATCACACAGGACAGTCTCGTCACACTGAAGCTTCTGAACGCTGGTTTACAGGGCGGAGCTAGGTTCGGGTTGAGGCCCCATGAGAGAGCTTCTGATTTAAAATGATTTTAAAACAAGCTTTATACCTTTTCAATAATAATAAAATTACATCATGCATTAGGAAAAAATATTTCAAAATACATAATATCACATTGAATTTAATAACATTTTCCTGTGGTGTTTGGTGGAGGCTTTTATTGTGAATTTCAATGAAATCTAAATAAGCTATGCACGTTTTAAAAAAATAAAAAAACACTTTAAAGTAAAATACCACGCAAAATTGTCAGGGGTGCCTCGGCTTAGGGCAAGAACGCTTAGGGGTGCCCCAGTGCTGAAAAGTTTGAGAACCTTTGGTCTAGTGTGTTGAAATTCACTTGTTCAAGCGTCTGCTGCCACCAGTCTTGTGAAGTAGACGCTCAAACCTGCGTCGGCATCAACGCTTGAGGCTCTGCTGAATTTTCAAGAGTCGAACGCCCGCGTCCACCAATCAGACACGGCTCTCCTGTGACGTAGTGACGCAGCTCTGCCTCACATCAATGTTTACTGAAGTCTTTTAGAACTTTTATTAACGAATTGTTGCTGTTTTCAAAGCTTGGTCGTTCGTTGCTCTAAAAATTGGACATGGCAAAACAAACAATAAAAAACATGATCTGGACTGACAGACCGCTCACATGGATCTATTAAAAATGTTTTCTGTTGAGTTTAAACCACTGCTGTACAACGTAACTACGGATGAGTACAGAGACAAGAACTGCCTGAAGGAAAAGAGAGTTGTGCAATCGGGTAAGCTCTGTCTACGAGCAAAACAAAGCCTTTTGCAATAAAAAGGTGATAAAAAGGTGTTTTGGACGCCTTTTGGGGCCTCAGTTTTTGAAAATATATTCCATCAAAATTTGCTTCAACGTGCGAAATTAGATGCTTCGATGCTGTACAGTGTGAACGCAGCATGACATCACTCACCTCACATTAAACCGTTTTTTGTTTGTTTGTTGTTGTTGTTTTTCAGTCCCATGTGATCGATGCATGTCTCTGATTGGCTAATCGATCTGTCAATCACACCCACTCAAATTATATTATTTTCAGTGGGTGAATATATGATTTTATTTTTTTTATTTTACTCTGTATTGCTGGGTTTCACATTCTAGAATTCTTGTCAGTTAAAGCAGTGGTTCTCAACCTTTTTCAGTCGCGACCCCCAAAAAACAACCGTAGGCATTCGCGACCCCCAAGCACAAAATGTAGGCGACCTGCAAAGTGGTAATGTCTTATGTTTGTTTTTATTTTGAAGCCGTAAGCCTGGGTACCTTCTTCTGTAGGCCAAACAAATATAAATGTATGTCTTTCACTGCATTTAAAGAGTGTCAAACCATGTTTAGGATGTAAATATTAAATTTCACATATCACTAGGGGACCCCCAGAAATCCTTCTGCGACCCCCAGGTTGAGAACCATTGAGTTAAAGGGCAAGTTGGGGGCAAGAGGCACAAAATAAACCATTATTTAATAACACTGGACTTTGTCATGAAATATTTAAAAAAATATTTGATAAATTTAAAAAATGGTGATTTCTGAGGTGACTGGACCCATTTAACTTTTGTTTTACAAAAATAAACTCAATTTAAACAAACTTAATTTTAGCTCAGTCTGATTGAAATAACATTGGCCTGTAGAATGTGGTGATGTCATCTTAAACCCAGCAATAGACATCCATTATTTGGCCTTGTGATATGGCTAACAGTGCTGTAATTGATATTTGGATATTAAATCCACAACACGGCTCACAAGATCAAAACCTTACTTTTGTTTGTTTCCATTTTTACTGGAGCCCTGAGCCATGTCCTGGTGGTCCCTCCAAAATGTAGAAATACTGATTATTACTTACACTTTCTTATGACAGAATTCTGCCAGTGATGTGAACAACCACACAAATGAAATACATATAAATGTATTGAAAATGTATGTTTCAATACATTTATATTGAAACATCAATATAAATGTAGCTATAAACATGGTTCAAAATTTGCAATTGTACTGTGGCGCCATTGTGGAGAAGCGAGTGGGCCCTTGAGGTATTTTTACACTGACGAGGGCTTTCTGCTGTCGCCTCTGGAAAAGGGAACTTCCACTAAACATACCAGTGCAGATATTTATCCACATCAGCTAATTCAGTATAGTCTTATATCAAAATATCCTAAAGATCCACTGATACCGATGCTGGTGAAGATATATCGCAGCAGCATGGGCAGGTTTAAGCCGGGACAAGAGCAGTGGATGCAGCGCTGAACTAAGGACCAAACCATGAGCGCGCTTTAACCAAGAGTTTCAAATATTGACCTTGACAAATACTGGTTTGTCACAGAATGATGACGATCAAATAATGGATTCTGGCTACAAAAATTAAGAAAAAAAATAAATAAAAGAATGAAAGAAAGACTTGACATTTTGCATGAATTGTAACTCTAAAATTTGATATTACAATGACCCTTTACGTAGTTACCTGTCGTGGGTCCGCATGTAGTCCCAGGATTTCTTTGTGCCATTCTGTAAAGACAAAACACAAAATAGAGACCAAGAGTTATTTCAAGCTCTAAACTGCAAAATTCAGATATCAACACATCCTCAACTGGGATACAGGAGAGCCATGGCACAAACATTTGTAATAGAAATGTTACAATTTCTCATTCTAATACCTGTCATCTTTAAAGTGCATCGGACAGATTTAACATTTTTCAATGAAACGTGAATGTGATTAGGTTTTGTTCTTGGGTTCCAACTTTCTGTTTATTTAAAGACATTTGAAGATTTATATCTTGATATTTTACTATTATATTGAAGGAATTGCATCATGATATATGCATCGTATCATGACTCTTGTATCAGTATATGTATTGTATGGCTCTTGACAACACCCAGCTCTACATGTGACACTGCACTTTACTAAACCATGTGTGAGTTTCCTTCTTCAACATAGTCTGGGTTTCATGCAGACAGCAAACAGGCAGCTGTTTTTGAAGCGAGAGAGCATGCACGCAACTCTAAAGTAGTTAGTAGTCAAGACCAAGACTTGCTTGAGGCCACAAGATCTCAAGACCCAGACAAGACAACTCCACTTATGCAAAAGTTGGTCATCACCATCTCTATGGGCTGGTCAGTTCAGACGCGCGAGTTTTTTAAATGACCAAAAGACAAGTAAAATCAATTGTCTTTTGAAAATATATTCCATCAAAATTTGGAATATATTTTCAAATTTTAAAATATATTCCAAATTTATATTTGGAATATATTTTAAAATTATTCCAAATATAAATTTGGAATAATGCATTTTACAGACTTCAGTAGCTGTAGAGCTACTGAAGTCTGTAAAATGCATCAATAAAGACATATTTTCTGTCCAATTTGATAGAAAACCGCTTCACTGCGCGAGCCTCGAGCGGAAAAAACACCCTTGGAGAGAGCTGTGTGCAAGATCTGCCCCACAGAAGTAGGTGCGTAAGTGGGTGACCAAACGTCTTGAGACAGGTCTTGGTAGTACAACACTTCTCTAAAGTAATGATGCAACAATTAATTACTTATTGAGAAAATAACTTCATATGCAGTCTTAATACATTCGGGCACAAACAGGATCTCAACTGAACAGATATTAGGACACAGATACTCGATCCAGATAAATTGCATGGATCGGCATTGATATTTGACATCCAATAATCAAATTCCACTGCTGGACAGTGTGTCACTCCTGTCGAGGATGGGAAACCATTCGCTATTTATTCCGTTTGCCCCACTCCGGCTGCTGTGGTCCTTGATTTTTTTATAGTTCTTTTTCAGTTTTTATTTTCTCGAGGCACTGATTCCCTGTGGAATAAATGCCAACTTGCACTAGCTTATTAGCTAGTTTGCTGAAGATTCGTAGTTTTTTTTTTGGGTCCCTCAAAGCCTCGCTGTACCTCCTTGTTAGCGTGCGGACTTAGCGCTGCTTGTACCTCGGCATCAGTTCATCTCGCATCACCATCAGTAAACTTTACTGACATTATTATTTTAATAAAAACTTTCCAATGTGCCTGGTGTTGTTGACGTGCGTCGCGCATGAACAAAATGCATAAACAACGTCACGAATTATGTCGCTGCGTCCCTGGAAGGTTCTTGGCCTCTCTGGTCCTTCTTATGTGGAAACACGCCAAAACAAAAGGGGGTAAGGGTCTATAAAGGTTACAGGAACAACTAAAAGCGAAAACGCCTACTACGTCACTGAAAAGTTTTGGGTTAAGTGAAAAGTATAAAGGAGGACCTAGATTGGTCCCTACGCAGGTCTCTCTAGGTCTTGGTTCTTATGTGTGAACACATCACAAAAGAGAGTAAAGTAAAGGTTAAAAGGTTACAGGAACAATACAAATATGTCTAATTGTCACTCAAAACAAACTTGGCTATGCTACTGGCAATGAGTGATGTGAAATCTGATGTGCATTTTAAAAGAACAAAACTAAAGAACACAGAATCAGAAGTACACCGGTTCAGTTTCTAAACACGTCGATTCTATTCACAGCTCTCGTCTCCAGCATCAGTCAGCCTCGTGTAGGTGTAAAATCACATTTTGATTCTATAATAGTGAGACAGAAGATCCAATTAGCTCCTTCACGCGCCGCTCGTGTTTGGACGTGTCTGAATGGATCTTACTCTCCGCCCCACCCAGCCCAAACATCTGCAAAACAAAAGCCTCGCAGCGACGAAATCTGACAAGCCTCGAGTTTGATGCAACACTAAACCAGAACAGTTTCAGAAGCATCCACGTCCTGATGCACAAGTCCAGATATGAGCATTCAGCAGAGCACTAAAGCACATGGTCTGAGCTGTGTTACTGCAGGTTGTCACGGAGACGATCCTAAAATGTGCTAAACTATATCTTCAGTGTTGTGTCATGTTATTGAACTTGAATTTCTTGTAGTTATACAAAAGAAATACAGGTATTGTTTGGTTTTTAGGGACATCCTGGAAGAACAAGTGCAGAGGAAACTGATCTGATGATTGTTACATGTTAATTTAGTTTATCTAAGAAAAAAAATGGTCATGGGGGCTGCATAGTTTGGTCTTCATTGTTCTGACTGACTGACACATGGCCTTGTTCATCTTCTTGATCCGTATCCGAGCGGGACTTAATTTTTTCGATTCGTATTCTCACTGCGCTCCTGTCAAGGGATTTTAAAACATAAACAGACGCACATGTGAGAACCAGCGCTCTCATTGGACAGATCTGGCGTGGGGGAGGGGCTAATCAAAACATATATTTGTGGAAGTATTATATTTTATTCATTCATTATCATAACAGCCTTTGTGATAACTGCCATAGACGTGTAATTAGATCTATAAAGTTTGTCAGTGTTGAAAAGTGAAGTCCAAACCCAGACACCAGCTGTAAAGGTGATTTCAGGCCCGTGCGGAGGCTACGGTGAGGCAGTAAGAACCTGGGTTTGTGTGCGGCAAAACGCAGACTTGGAACTCACTGTATTTCACAAGGATTTGTCACAAACAAAGCAGTGCTCACCATGGAATAGTAGCTTACTTGTGCTTCAGATTGTCTTTTTTTAAGCAAGTCTCCAGGACCTGGAGGCACTTTGGTGGTTTGGTTTGAAAGGCTCTTCAATAAACTACTCCATCATGGTGAGAAGGCTGTCAAAGTGTTACTGTTTCGATTGTATGAAAGTGTTTTGAGTGAATGAAAGTGCTATATTTGATAGAAACAAGCGCCGGAAAAATATCTTGATGTTTTCAGACAAAATGTAAACAACAGAAAAAATAGTGTAGGTAGGAAATTAAGTTTAGAATACACATCTTCAGTCGATAATCTGGCAGATGTGCACAGCATTCATAAAGACAAAACCACAGTTCTGAGCGGCTGTAGGAAAGGTGCGCCCTCATCCCGGTGCTTCCCCTGTCTCTGTGTGCTTTATGATGGTGGCTCGTCAAGTCCAAAAAAATCGCATGTGTGTTTCGGATCAAGGTCGTTTGTTTTCAGATCCACACCAGACTCAGAGTCTGTTTGTAATAAGCTCGAGACCAACCTGAAGAGGTGGTCTTGGTCCGATTATTCGGATCAGAGTTCGCTTGTCTTTAGTCACACCTGACAAAAAGTCCAGACTTTGCGGGGAAACGAATTCAACTGCTGAACAGTGGATGTGTTTGTACCTGACATGTATAGTCCGCCTTTTTCAAACTGTAAGGGTCAGACCCATTTATTATTTTTCTTGATATTGTGTTTGTGCTGCTCCATTTAAGACTTTGAAGACTCTCAGTCGTTGCTGTGTTTTGAATGGGAGCAAATCCTTTCTTGCCCCCAATGTGGATTTTGGGGATTTCCCAGCCAGGTCACGTGAGTGAAACCTAGCAATAGGTGGTGAGCCGCTAAAAAGTTTTTACCCAAAAAGTCCAAACAACCAATAAAAAAGGCAAAATCAATCCTTAGAACTTTTGCAGCATCAAACAACAGTTCAGGCTATTTAAGCAAGTGCAATAGATATATGCATCTAACAGTGAATAAATGACACTGAACAGCTTAGCCAATCAGAAGTAGTTTTTACACTACACTAGCCCATCTCATTGAACCCATTTCCCTCAGATTGGTCTTACAAACAGGATGGATTCGGCCTACATACTGTGCGCCTGAGGACTCGTGGCCTTGATTCAGATTTAGGCTACACCTCCTCTCTCTCCTCCCACCAGCTCCTCACACATCTTTGGCTTTCCTGCCTGATTCATGCCTCCAGAACCACCCAGGAACGAGAGGCAGGGAGGAGACGGGCTAATTACAATGACAACATCAGGCCCATTAACGCCCCTGTTGTGGAAACACTGATGGGAGCCAAAGACCTACTCAAACGCTTCAGATTGTTATCGAGAACACATCAACTCAACACAGGAGCAATTTGTAAAGATGGAAAAAGTGACAGCGTAATCCCGGCTGTGATGGATGCTGGCACACGTTTGGGTGGATTTATGTTTGCTTTATGCTGTTTTGATGTGGGTTTAGAGAAGAAGTGAGTAAGACGTGCAATAAGAGGCTGTCCCAGTGCCAGCGTGATATTAACACTTCGAAAACACAAACGTATGATGTCACTTTAGTCAAAGTAAGACAGCTAAAGTCGTATCAATACTTTCTCAATGACATTTATTCTTTTTTTGTTGACCCAATGCGTGAAGTAAAAAATTATAAAATTTGTTAAACTATTTCACTAGAGATGTGTACCAAGGCCCGGTTTCATAACGGTCCCGGTGCTGCACCTTAACGGCCCACTGGATCCATAAGCTCCAGGCCCATCGGTCCTCTTATCGGTTCTGAGGGAGCTCGTTTCATAAATATATTTCTGCGTTTGTGTCTCTTCGCTTGTGTTTGTGTGCAGCGGTCCGGGATTTGAGCGCACCGCGCCAGACACACAAGCGGAGAGAACAGCCGTCACTGCGTGCTCACCGGGACGGAGCAGTGCCACGAGCCGCGAGACGCTTGAAATAAATGCTTGTATTAAATATTGTTGATGTTAATTTTGTTGTAAAAGCCCTTCTAGAGACAGACATTGCAAACTGGCCAAGGCTATAAATGTTGTATATGCTACATATCTAATAAGCGTACATGTCAAATCAAAAAAATAAATCTGCCACATCATTTCAACTCTCATCATGTAGCATAAATTAGCACAGTGCAGCTTTCAAACAAATTGTAGCCTTTTTAATTCAGCCGGTGAAGCTGACTACACTGAAAACATACATACAACATACGTACATTTTAATAAATAAATAATATACACTGAGTGGGCTAGTAGTTATTTTGTTGTCTTTTTTGGAGTTTTTTCTTAAATCATTGTTTAAACAAACATGCAATTAGTAGTAGAAAATAAGCATTGTACTGTATTGTTTTTGTGAGTAAAGTATCGATAAGAGAACCATTAAAAGATCGGATTGATACACAGTATCGATAATAGTAGTAGTATCATAATTCCTTCACAGTACCTATGGCTGGGCGATAAACGAATTAATTTGATTAATTTGGAACTTTGAAAATCGTCAAATCGTAAAATCAAACTCCGCTGTGACTGAGTGGACAACTTCAGCAGCTTTGTAGAGCTCTATGCATTAGATGCAGCAGCAAACACTTATTATTAGTTGTATAATGACGTAAAACAAGTTAATCTCATTGGCTCATTCTTTATAGATGCTTTAAAATATTATGAGCTCATAATAAAAAGCAGCAGTCATTGTTGACGTCGAATAAAATTGATTAAAATAGAAATCGTCCAAAGTCGTTCAAAATAATCGAGATTTTATTTTTGGCCATATCGCCAACCCTAACGGTACCCATCCCTATATTTCACTGAAAATTATTAGTACAAAAGCACTGATGAAAAATCTCAGACTGCCAAGTAATTAGATTTGTGCAGACGCTTTTAATTTAAAGAGACTATGCTTGATTTTTTTTTTTACAATAATGCATACGTTTCCGCAGCACAGTTCTCGTTAATGTGTCTATTTAAGTGAAGAAATTGTCCAAGATGTTCTGTCTTTGTCTGATAATGTCCTGTTTGTTCACCAAACTCCACTAACGATGCATGGGATTTTATCAAAAGGAAACATTATTTGGAGCATTAGTTTTAGCGTGAGAGGACGAGAGAGAAGAGGAGGTGAGTCCACTTCTCTACTGTTTATAATTCACTTCTGCTTTGCTCAAAGGTGACAAAACTAGCATGTGAGCATTTTTGACATGGTACACTGGACGGTTAGGGAGAAATTTCACTATTAACCTCACCAATACCGTTTTATTTGCATGTGTCTCTTTGGATGTAAGCAAAAAGTTTTAGCTCAGACGTTGTTTCCTGTGTCTTCTTCGCTCTTTTCATTGGTCGCTGAGCTCCGTGTTGGCCCAGAGGATGAGCATAAACAGTAAACAGCACCGGAGCACGACAAATATTGTGCTTATAATTAAACATGATTAAAGTGCGTATGACAGGTTTGAACGTTTTTCAAAATTGTATTTATTTTGGTGATTAATACCTGTTGAAATTATAAATGATAGTTTTACGTTAATCAATAACAAGTTTGTGGAGAAAAATATGAAAACATGTTGAAAAAACCAGGAAGTAGAGCAGAGATCTAAACTGATGACATCACACTAGAGACAAAGACATTTTACATTTTCTCACAAGAAACAGATTTTTATGGCCCTGTAAATACACATTTAACAAAAAAGTGAGTTCTAGTGTATTTTTATGGCTCAAGTTAAAAAAAAGTTACATTTGAAGAGCTTAGCCCCAATCTATTACATGGTTGCCAGGTTCTACCTAGCGTGATGTCATCATTGATGAACTAGAAGTAAATTTTGAATGCTAAAAATGACCAAACTGGAATGAGATTTTAAAAATGTTTACTGAATATATAATGATCTTAACTACGTCTTTGTGAAATGAGGAGTTCAACCTGCCATGGACACTTTAAACACCTGCGACTGGAGTCTAGTCTAGTCTTTTCTGCTCCAAACTACACGATTGGAACACAAAATGAGTTGACAACTCGAGTGACACAACTGTGACTAGCTTCAACTAACTTCAACCAATCACACCTAGACATGGCTAACTACAACTGAAAATAAGAGAAAATGAGCAAAGAGTCGTGTTGTGTATGGGCTGCCTAAGCTGGTCTGTTGTTGTTGTTGTTAGCATTGTGGCTAACTGCCGTTAGCATACTGACTCATCTTGCTACAAACAGCGACATTGCCCACTTCGTACTTCTGCCCACTTTGTACCTTTTAGCGCAACTACGCATGCACAGGCCAAAATTACGTCTTTTAAACACCTTATTTGTAAGTGTACAGTTAACATTGTTTATTTATATTGATATTTATGAATGTATCTCACAAAAGTTAGACAAGAGAAAGGCTACAACCGTTTTAAGCTAACAGTTAGCAACCAGAACTAGCTTAATCGGGCATTTACAGTTTTGCAATTGTACCATACCATTTTACAATCATTTGTGGTGTTGAAATTTGTAAAGGGGTTTGGTTTTAACAGTTCAGTTTGTGGTTAAATAAAACTTCAAACTGAATAAAACAACATAAGAGGTGTAAAGCTAAAGGTACAAAGTGAGCTTATGATACAAAGTGACCAATGACAATCAACTGTGAAAAAAGATTAAAACAATTCAGAAACTCAGAATTTATTAGGTAATAGAAACAAAACGTGACTGACGTAGGAAGTTTAAAATTAATTAGTTCTGGTTTTTTTTGCATTTTTAAGGAAGTAAAAATCAGGAACAGGACCTTTTACTGCTTAATAACTTATTTTATGTTGTCTGTAATCTAAACACAATTAAAATGTAAACTCTAAGACAAAAAAAAAAAAAAAATAAATCATTTGCAATTGCAATACTGATCAGAAAACTGACAAAAATTCTGAGTCACATGTTTTGCTCACTTACCTAATACATTCTGAGCCTCTGAACTGTTCATCATGATGTGTTTTAAGTTTTTTTCCACAGTATGCTAACCAAGCCCCGGTGATCAAAGATGGCGAGCGCTGTGCGTCAATGGCTTTTGCTCACTGGCGTTCGTTGCCAATATGGCCGTTAGCTTTAGCCTTTTGCTAGGTGCTTTACAGGCTATGGAGCATGCGCAGTTGTGTTCCCCCATAACTCCCCCCGCGAAGAGCGGGCCGAGCTCGAGCCGAGTGAATCCGAAAGAAGCCGAAAGCTCACACGTGACCGTTCTGACCAATCAGAGCGGCAGTTACAGTGTTAGCAGCGGTAGCCGAAGCTAAAGCTTAAAAAGACGTTTTATACGAAACTAAAACCTTTTGAACCGGAAAAAAGTTTATGATGTGAATCTAGGTAAGAATCGCCGCAAAGTCCATCAGTTTTTATAGCTGTAGATGCTGTTTCTGGCGAACACGGGCGGTTTGTGTTTGCATTGCGCTCTAGGGAAAAAATCCTTTCTAGCCTGTAGAGGAATTTTCCCGCTGCAGTACCAATGGAGCGGCCACTGGGGCTGATTTACAACGGCTGCAAGCTAGCAATACCGTATCCAGATAATATAATAGATCCATGATGCTAACAGGAGATAGCCACAATGCTAACAACAACAACAGACAAACTTGGTGGAGTTTGGTGAACAAATGGGACATTATTAGACAAGAGAGACTGTGGGCTAGGGCTGCACGATATATCAATATTGACAATTGCGATTAGCTGCAAACTTTTCTTACGCAGTACTCTTTTATTGTTATTGGACACAGCGCACTACGGAAGTGAACACAGCAGCAACAGGCTTTTGAACTGCACAACACGACTAAACACAAGTCCATAAACACTGCTTTCATGACTGTTCTAGTGTGTATTCAATAAAACCACTCATAAATAAGGAGTCACGTTGCTAGCGTTAGCCACTTACTTTAGCTTCATCGATAGTTTCCCAGACAAATCCAGTCTGTTTTCTTCACAAACATAAAATCCAAGCGAATAAAGCAGCAGGACTGATATAAGTCCATAAACATTGCAGAATCACAGAGGTACTTTTGAAATAAACGTTATTTGAGTTTTAGCGATCTTTTTATTTTTCACTCTGAGACGTCAGAGCTGTTCAGGGTCATTTGGTGCCATCTGCTGGTCTAACTGTATCATTCTGTTATAAAGGTTAAACATTTAAGTGTCTCATCACTTACTTTTTATGCAGGCCAACTAAAATGTAAATGTAAACTACTAGGGATGGGACGAGACAGAATTTTCATGAGACGAGACGAGCCACGAGATTGGGTCCACGAGATCGAGACGAGACAAGATTTTTTAATAATTTGCATTAATTGTTGCAATGTAGAATTTAAACAAGGCTAATTAAAAAAATATTTGTATTATTCATTATTGTTAGTTTATATTCTTTTAGTTTACCTTTACCTTTCATTATGTGTATCACCTTGGATTTTTATTATTTCAACGATATAAGTTTTGACTGAAATTGATCCGCCCCTTTCCCTTCCTTCTTCACAGCGCTGCTGCTGCTGACAGGCACCAGACACGCACAGATGAGGAGACATTTGTACTTTTTATCGTTATTGATGATATAGGCCAAAATATCTCTTTGTGGATCTATTTTAAACTGTTTAAGTGTGAAAAACACTGCGCTGTTCCCGCCATGTCCGCGCGTATATTTGACCATTATATATTTTTCTATTACAATGTTTAGGACTAATTATCTCTGTCAATATTGGTTCTATCTTTACGAAATAAAAACTGAGACAGAGTTTAGACTGTTTTCTGTCAGAATAAGTCTGCTACAAGTCTCAGTGTGGAGGAGAATATTTACTACAGCTGCTCAAAGTTACGAAAACTATGCAATGTAATGCATAGTTAAACCTTTCAAATTAGTAGGCAGTTTGTGGAGTGTAGTTCACGTCAATGTAGCGCGCATGTGTGGTGTTTGTTCTCTGCTTATTGACGCGGAAATGTATAAAGCCAAGGGAGCAAAAAATGGCACCAAAAGTGCGTCATGTTTTCGGTTTCAGTATTTCCTGAACATTTTTGGTCGTTTCCAAGCCCTATTCCAAATACTTTATGATTGTATCTACACCAAAGTGAAACATATGATTGTGATCTAAGCAGTGCTATGTAAATATCGATATTGGCTAATGGTGAGAAGAAAAACTATTCCCACAAGACGAGGCACATGTTCTTGACATTTCTTTTCACAGCCGTGCATGACATTTACTCATTGTCTTCCTTCATATCATGCAGTAAGAAATACCCACAAAATGAACACACAATTTTATGTCTGATTGCAAATGACCCGGTTTACTCAAGTACAGGGAACACAAAACGCTTTTCAAACGTCACAAGTTTGGTGGGAGTAAACAAACTTTACAATCCATTATGTTCTTTACACAACAAGATTCTTTTCTAAACTGTCCATAAAAGCAAACAGAAGGATTTATTGGGATTTCCACAGTAAATGGTGCTGTGATCCCCCTGGACGTCACCAGACCTACCTATTCATTTCCCCTCATCTGTTCAGTCATGTTAGCTCCTCAGACGTCGACGGCTGTAATTATTCTGAAAAGTGAGTGTGTCTTGTACATTTGATTCCCGCTGCAGGCCTACCACGCCCCGACACTGAAGTATGCTTTGATAAATTATCTGTCGTGACTGAAAAGGGGATGCACCACCTCGGATCATGAGCAAACTGAAGCTTAAGTATTTTTCCTGTCGCTAAGTCTTTCAAAGACAAATTGAAGGTTAGCTGTAGATGTGCACGCTTGACTTCGTCCACAGTATGTGTAGTAAAACTATTATCTGAGGTGATCCCTGTAGGCTGGATGGACTGGTTTGGATTACAGTCAAATGACACTTAACTGGGTTGTATTTATTCATTCATAGATGATAGTTTTGGTGTATTATTACACTGGCTATTTATTAATTTAAGATGCCTGTGTGTAATATTAAAAAATGAAACTCTCTTTTGCTCCTATCCACTAATCTATAATGACTCACATGTATGTAGGGTTGGAGTCGACCAAAGAAGTCGACTAAAGACCTGTCCCATCGACTAAAAGAGCAGCACAGCACAAGCTCTGAAGCTAAAAGGTATCCTTGTTCTAACAATTTGTTTGATTGAAAGGTTTGCTTGTTTAAAGGCTAGCTCATACTTCATCAGACGTCCGCTCAGGCTGTAAGAACAAAATTATGTCATTTTGTTTGTACAGCCTTTGTTCAGCAGTTCGTGTGGATGGTTCTTGTCACATCAGCTGAGCTGAACTTTGTTTGCGACAGTTCGGCTCTGATTAGCTAGTTTTTCCAAAGTGGGCGGGATTCCTCATATAATCTACTGCTGAATCTTTAGACAGTTCTGTAGTAGCATAGTAGCAGCCGAACATGCCACTCTCCCTCGGTCAAAACAAAGTACGGCTGTAACTGAAAACGTCCCACCAGTCGCCTGTTTATTTGTCTCGCATTTCAGACAGAGCCTGTTGATAATAAAAGCAATGAATAATCAGCAAAAAACGAGCTAATGACTAGGTCAAAACGACAAGATCTCAGGATCATTTGTCAAACATACAAACTCCTGGGCTCAAACATAATGATGAGACTCACAGCAGTCAGGTCAAACACAGCGGAGGATGGACAGCACCAGGTCTGAAGCAGGAGATTCTTAACATACTGTAAGTTATTCTGCAGCTTCTTTGTGACAGAGGAGGATGATGGGACAGTTTTTATGTCAAACTTTGGGACTGGAATGTCTGATTTACTCAAACATTGTGTTTTCAGTATAAAAAAAAAAAAAAAAAAAAAAAAAAAAAAAAAACGCTTTAACTGTACAATTACCTCTTGCAACCCACAGTTTACTTTGTGACTCAGAAATCACTCCCCGGGGTGTCAGTGTGAACATTTGCACATCATTCTCACAACTTTGTATCTCTGAACATGCAGGAAGCTCTAGGTTTTGATCCCATGTGGATCTACAACGAGCCCTATAACATTACATCTGACTAAGTTGGACATGTGGACATGGAGGAGACTTATAGCACAATAAAACAGCCTCCTCAGACATGAATCTGTGGTAGTAGATCAGAAAAGAAATCCTGGCATATGCTTTAGAGCTCTGGGCCCACGAGGTGACGTCCAGAGGAGGTGCATTGATCGGGGCTGCAGATGGTGGTGGGGTCCCTCTCATTACTCAGGACACTCGCTGTGAGGGGGAGGAGGAGGAGGAGAGGGATTACCACAGAGTGATTAGTCCTGAGGGAGGAGGGAGAGGGAGAGAGGAGAGAGAGAGAAAGAGAGAGAGAAAGAGGGAGAGAAAGAAAGAGGGAGAGAAAGAAAGAGAGAGAGAAAGACAGAGAAAGAGAAAGACCGAGAGAGAGAGAAAGACAGAGAAAGACAGAGAGAGAGAGAGAAAGAGAGAGGAGACCAGAGAATGAGAGGGACAGAGAGGGAAGAAAGAAAGAGTGAAAAAGAGGCCAGACAGAGGTGGAGAAAGAGAGAGTGGGAGAAGAGAGAGAAACAAGGAAAGAGAATGAGGGAGAGCGAGAGAGAGAAAAGAGAAAGAGAGAGAGGGCGAGGGAAAAAACGAGAGAGGAGACCAGAGAAAGAGAGAGAGAGGAGGAGGAAAAAAAGAGAGCGAGAGAGAGAGAGAGGACGAGAAAGAGGAGAGATAGAGAGAAAGAGAAGACCAGAGAAAGAGAAAGAGTGAGATAGGGAGAAAGAGAAGATGGGGGAAAAATAGAGAAAAGGGGGGTGAGAGAAGAGAGGAGAGAGAATGAGGGGGAGAAGACTAGAAGGAGAGAGAGAGAGGAAGAGAGTGAAAGAGGGGCAGAGAGACAGAGAGAGGAGAGAGAAGACCAGAGAAAGCAAAAGAAAAACAGATGAAGAAAAAAAGGGTGAGGCTGTGTGTGTGTGTGTAGAGTTGAATTGGTTCCCTCTGGCTTTGGGACGGTCCTGAGTGCGACTGGTCTTTGTGGGAGCCGTGTACAGCATTGATCTTTGGGGTGCTTAAAGTCTAATAACCATCACATCAGCCTGGCTCTCCTCCTGAGCTCCAACCGGCAGCTGCACCGCACAAAGGGAAAAAGAACTCTCTTCTAATCCTCGGCCGACGACAAGTGTGTGAGCTGTAGAACCATGTGGTCGCAGGCTCAGTCACTCACTCAGCTCACTGTTTCTGAATGAAATGAATGGAGTAGATTAATCACGACTAATTATTACTAGTGTTGTTCCGATACCATTTTTTTGGAATCGATCCGATATCGATACTTTGCCTCATGTTAGGTGCCGATACCGATACCAGTGCCGATACCAAATATTACATTATAATGGCTAAGGATGCAAATTATAGGTACAGCTTTTAACTGAAATTAAATCAATAATCAATTTTAATAATGGCTTCTGCAAACTAGACTCTTAAGTCTCAAAGAGCAAAACGAATACATAAAAAGAGCTGCACTTATAAAATAGGCTATTCATAATAAACATGTGTTTATTGTAGCCCAATATGTGGATTTTTAAGCCTATTTTAGAGTCAAATGTTGTTGTTGTTATTTTGAACCAGGTCTAAACCTGGACTGAACCAGGTCTAAACCAGGACAAAACCATGCCTAGACCAGGTCTAAACCTGGACTGAACCAGGTCTAAACCAGGACAAAACCAGGCCTAGACCAGGTCTTAACCTAGACTGAACCAGGTCTAAACCAGGACTAAACCATGCCTGGACCAGGTCTAAACCTGAACTGAACCAGGTCTTAACCTGGCCTGGACCAGGTCTAAACCAGGTCTGAACCAGGTCTAAACCAGGACTTAACCAGGCCTGTTTGTGTTGAGTATATTCTTCTTTAGTGCTTTTTCACCTCTGTGTGTCATAAAAACAACAGTGAGGCTGTAAAAAGACGCGTATCCTAATGGAATGCTATAGATGACTTGCAACATACGTCACTTCCCGTGCCGCCAAAAAGGGTGCCGCCCCGTTTCGGTGAAAACAAAGTAGGGATGGGCGATATATCGGTATTGATATCGGTATCGGCCGATATCTACGATATTTCGAGATATCGGTATCGGTCCGATATCGAACCGGCGGCCGATATTTGGCGCCGATATTTTTAGGGGAGGTTCTCCAGTCTCTCTGTGGGCATATACCAGCCTCAATTTGACCTAAAAGCTTCATATTTGCAATTTTGAACAGACTAAAGAAAACAAATTATACATAAACAAACAATTAAGCTAAAATTAGTCTTTATATTTACATAATAAATCCACAAAATATTTTTTTTATCTCAGATTATTATATTTGTTTGTAAGTTTTTGATCTTCTGAGTTGTGCTGTGGATTTTAAAGCAGAACCAAGCAACTTCAGCAGTAGAGCTCCCCCTACAGTTCTCTTCTGTAAATACCAGCATCAGACCTACAACATAACTTTTTTCCTTATGTAATTTTTTTGTATAAATTTATAATTATTTCAAATAAGGCAAAGAAAAGTATATTAAAAATATTTCACACTGTCAAATGTAAAAATAAAAGAGCCAGTGTTTCTCAGAAGAGCTGTCAAATTATAAGTGCAGGTTTTCCAGCAGGAGGCAGCAGAGAGCAGATGTTTGCTTAAAATGTGAAGAAAATACATTTGTAACCATCACACAAACTAACAAAGACATTTAACAAAGCCAAAATGTCCCTTAGATCTGTTTTAAAAATATACCTATCGGTATCGGCAGTTATCGGTTATCGGCCAGAGCAGAGGGCCAATTATCGGTTATCGGTATCGGCCCCAAAATTTCATATCGGCCCATCCCTAAAACAAAGCCCCGCGTACATTGAAAATAATGGGAGATTATCGATTGTAAACTTCAGATATACGTCTAAAAACTACATTTCGTGTTTTGTATCATGTAGTAAAAGACAAACAGAAGGCAAATGATCAGCGGTTTGACTTTAGACGCTTCACAGACAGAACGGTAAACGTTTTAAACTGACCCAATAGACCCAATGCTAATCATAAGAGCATGTATCAGTCGTGTGTATTTTCGTATTAAAACACCCGTGGATGCTCACGTTTTATGAGAAATGTGCTGACAATCAAAATATAAATAAATAATATATATTAATCCACAAAATGATTCGTCTTTTTTGTGCTATGCTAGCTTGATATCAAGAAACATACTTTTAACTGTAGCTAAGATTGTGCTTGTTTGTTTTATTCATGTCCCTCATTTATTGTGTTGGATTTCGTTAAGTTAAATTAAATGTCTGATGTCCTGTCTTTACTGCAATGTGGAAATTTGTGGTCAACACATAAGGAAAAAACTAGTGTACACTAGAGCTGGGCGATATCCATTTTTCACTATCGTCATATCGTCTTAATATAGTATCGTGATAGACGATATTATCGTCTGCCCACTAATTAAGGCAAAAAGGGCTCAAAATTGAGCTTTAGTCAGATTTTTCTGGTAATTTTACACACGCACACACACAGTGTGTATTATAGATACAATAATGCTCTTTCGCTATAGAACATTGCTAGGTTTGTGAATTTTAATGTTAAAAAACTTAGTACTTTGTCAAAGCCAGCGCTTTTCTCACTCCTCCGCGTCCCCGCGCCACGCTACCTCGTTTTGCTTTATTGACAATTTTAAGATACACAACACAGGGTAAATGTGTAAACTTGTGACGGTAAACGTGGTGGAGATTTATATTATCGACTATATTGCACAAATACACATTTAGAAAAAGACTTTCTTGAGACGCACCGCGGCACCATGTCTGTGTGCGTCACAACCACACGAACAAAAGCACGTAGACATCCAAGCACGCAAGCAAGCTAACCATAAAGTTTAGAGCACAACAGGATTAAACCCACTGACACGTACAAACATAATTTGAACTGATATTGATGAGGCTCTCCGCTGTTTTAAGTTCACATTTAAAACATAGCCAACACCATTATAAGTTCAAACGGCTGATATGTAGGACAAAAACCTTATTAAGCTACATTTTTGCGCATCTACGGTAAGTGATTTCTGCCTCTTCTTTATCACTAAAGTTGTAGCCTACCAAATAGATGAGAGAAAGTAGCTGTATCCATTACGCACGGACTCGTCTCGACGCGTGATGGGATCAGCATAAAGAAAGCACGATACTCTTCTCCGACAGTTTATAAAGTTAGTTTGCTCACCTTTGTCCAGTTCAAGTGAATCCTCTTCTGTCCATCGCGGACACGAAGAAAAGAAAACATCCAAACAGAAACGGTAGCCTACATCCAAAGTTGTTATCGCAGGTGCTTCATGACGACGCACAACTTTGTCCAAGTCCTGATTCCAGCTCCACGAGGCCCACAAACACCGCTCTACACGTCCTGCTCTGTCCAGGTCCTCCGTCCAGGTCCACGGTGTTAAAAAAAGTCCTCTTCATCTCTTTATTAGAGCGCGCTGTCTGAGCCTGCTCTGTTTTCATGCGCACGTGTTGGTGGCGTGAGGATGCGTTCAGGGACACTGCGTAACTTTTAAAACTGCGATGCCAAGTTTTTCTGCTTTTGTGGACTTGTCAATTATTTTAAAAAAGCTACTATGAAAACAAAATAGTGGTTGAATATTTGTCAAATGATTGAGAATATGCATATAACAGAGTGAGATTGTTTGCTGCAGCATTGATAAAAAACTTTGCACGTTCTAGGAGGATACAGACGATTACAGACGATAGTGAAGTGATATCGTCAAAATGTTTTACTTTCACGATAGACGATATAATCGTCTTATCGCCCATCCCTAGTGTACATACCCGTGGGCTCAAGCTACAGTTAGCAGACTAGTTACTTACAATAATGGACATTATTATAATTCAACATCAAACACACAGAGTCTGGTCAAATATTTACATCATTTATTTGTTATAAAATTACTAAACTAATTCGAATAAATGAGTTACTTCTAAAGACGGCCAGTGTGTGGAGCCATTTAGCCGAGGCAGAGAAGCTAGCTCTAATCAGCAGACATATTTTAATAAAACACTATCTTTTTCGACTGTTAGCTTTAGTCTCACACATCCTTACAAACATACGGCTGTTTTTCTATGGCTCCAGTGGCTGGTTTTAAATTTATTTCGCCAAAAAGGAGAGAAAAGCTGAATATTTGTATATACCACCATTGACTTGAATGGAATGTTTTCACCGAAAGTGGGCGGGTACTTTTGTGGAGCAGCAAAAATGCCCGTATGTTGCAAGTCATCTATGTAAACAAAAGTCCGAGTTAGCATATTTAGCATGTTAGCTTGTTAGCGCCGCTTGCTAGCGCTGCTGTTGGGCCGTTTTTAGAGTTAGTTAAACCACAATCCTGCAACTATTGAGGCTAAATGAAACACCACAGAGGTAAAACGGGTGTTTGTGAGCATATATGGAGTATTTTTGTGGTTGAATTTTGAAGAGTCTCCACAAAACCTGTTCTAGCTGCTCTGACTGTTAGCTGCAGCATTAGCCACCAGCAGAGAACAGCTGCTGCGGCTGCATCTACGTCTCCTCATTAGGACAATACAGGGCGGTATCGGATCAGAGATTTGGTATGAGTATCGTCGATACGATACCTGAAAAACGTGCGATATCGGACGTTTTTCCGATACCGGTATCGGAACAACCCTAATTATTACAGTAATTGTCAACCTGTTTACAAATGAAATCAAGTACAGTAGAGTAAAAAGTATCACAGCAAGTTGAGATTTGATCAATTCAAGCTGTAATATCTGATTTTTTTTTTTTTCATGTACATTTGAAAAGCCTTTTTTTGCCCTCAGTGCTGGCAGTGTTTTTTCTCCTGTTGGCCTAAAGTCGCATGAAAAGATCTTACAAACACCATTTGATTGAGTGAACCTGTGGAGGTGTGAATATCTGACAATGTGACAAGTGAGCAGTGGAAACACTCAACTGGATCTAGACTATTTGCTTCAGTTAGGAAAAAGTAATTAATGACTATAGGAATCCATTTGTCGTAGGGCAGGGCAATATTTCACATGATGGGAATTTTCGTGCTTAAAATTTGTTGTTAAAAAAATTTTAAAATATGCCAAAGTCTTTAATACTTGTTTAATGGCAACACTTCAACAACTTCAAATTAATAGATTATTAATATTTTTTACTTTTTATTCATTTCATTTCATTTATTTATTTAGCTCACGACCATATCAGTACAATGGTAACAAACAACTTTTTCATAAGAGAACAAAGCAATACAATACTATTTAACAAAGAAGGACTTTTTTCAAAAAAGCACCAAACTTATAAATCACTTTCGGGCTGAGGTTGCTTGTTTTGGGATTTTTTTTTAGGATTTGGTTTGTTTCTCTCTGAAAATCTTGCAACAAGACTGACAGCTGGATTTAGCCATTGACAGAAAAATTCAGATACTTGTTTTTACTTAAAAGGCTAAAAATAGATATGAATCATGATAAAATCAAAATCGTGATCTGGCTCAGAGAAAATTGTGATATACAGTAAATATTTGCCATATCGCCCAGCCCTAGTCGAAAGTCAATTTTGTGCTTTTTGGATGGAAGGTGGTCGTGCGCACTCATACCAGGCCACTGGACGTTAGATCAGAGCTTGTCGACTTTACGGCAGTGAACAACGTGCGTGGTCACGAGGAAGAGCGACGAACCGTTTTGGCACAGTCCAAACCAGAGCCCTGCACTGGGCTAAACCCAAAGCATTAAGAGACCAGACACCAGAGGACTGCAGTCACACAACCCTGCGCTCGTCTGTCCCAGGACTGTCGACGCCGTCACGCACAAAGACCCTCTGCACACGTCACACCAGGACCGTGAGCTCTGAGTCTGGATATGAACAGGATTCAAAAGGATTCTATAACAAGGACACACCACTGCTTTTGAGTTTCTTAAACTTTTCACTCACAGATCCGATGTGTCCATCACACATCGGATCTTTTTATTAGAACTTTAGATCGACACAACAGAATGTTGTTAAAGGAAAAACACAAACTTATTGAAGCCCAGAGTGAATCTTTTTTGACAAATATCCATCTTATTTCGCTCGCCCACTTTTTCTACTGTTACACACAGAACTCAGAAACACACTTCCAGCCAGCTCCCCTCGTTCAGTTCATTGATGTAACCTGCTGAGAAAACTTCAGCTTATTTTTTCCAAATAAGCTATGGTCATGTGCACCAATAAACAAGCAAGGCATATTTTCTCTGAATCTTTTGAAAACGATCGTTAAAGTGTTTAAATAATGTTTGCCGGTCGGTTCGCTGCGATAGCCCGCGGTTAGCCTAAGTACATTAGCCACACACAAACATGAAATGTTGTACTGATCACACACAGACATATACACATTGCTATACCTTGTTTGAAAGCTTAGAACCTGTAGAATTCAGTCTCTGGGTTTGTTTTAACTGTCAGTTATATAAGTGAGATTAGCCTACTAGATAGCACAGCTACAGCGTTAGCTACCTCCTTCTTGTTTATCTCCTTTATGGAGCATCTGAAACATTGTTTATTATGCCAGCACTATCCAGTGTGATTTAACATCCATGTATTTGACGTGTTTTGAAGACAGCTATAGTGACAAAAAAGCACTAACTGTGTAAAAGAGTGTAGCTAAAAGGGATAAACAAGAAGGTAGCTAACGCTGTAGCTGCGCTATTACGTAGTTTTATCGGATTTAGATACACTGACAGTTAAAATAAATCCAGCGACTGAATTTTACGGATCATAAGCTTTCAACCTTTCAAACAAGGTACAACATGTGTATTTGCCCTGTGTGTGATCAATATATTTGATGTTTGTTTGTGGCTAATGTACTTACAGGCTAACCGCGGGCTATCGCGGCAATCCGACCGGCAAACGATTATTTAAATCATTAACGGTCGTTTCAAGTGATCCAGAGAAAATATGTCTAGCTTTTTTGTTGGTGCACATGACCATAGCATTTTTGGAAAAATGATCCTACCTGAAATATGATTTTGCAGCAAGTCTTTTTGCTATTTACTTCAATGAAATACACAGGGAGGAGCTGACCGGAAGTGCGTTTCTGAGTTCTGTGTGGAACGGTGGAAAAAGTGGGCGGGCGAAATAAATGGATAGGTATTGATATAATTTAATAACTGCTAACTAAATAAATAACACAAATTGAATTGAATTTGCATAGTCATGTTGTGCACATGTGTAATAAGATTCACTAAATGAACTGGGATCAGACAAAACTCATCTGTGCCACGAGCTGGAGCTTCCTCTGGAGCTCAGAGCGGTCATCACACAAAAACATCTCTTCACGCCAACACTGAGACATAGACTGGGGACAGAATGTAGTTCTTTATGTTGGCGAACATGTTTTTTACTTCAAAAACACTTTGATTTAACTCCTTCAGACTGCGTGGACTTGTTGCAGCCCTATATGCTTAATAAAAATTACATTTAGTAGTCTATTTTATTTAGCTCTTTTATGTATTTTCGCTTTCTGAGTCTAGTTCACAGAAGCATTTATTATTATTGATTTACATTTGAGTTAAATGCTGTGTGGAACAACATTACGATCCATGTAAAGAAGGTGGTTGCTTTCCCAAGAGTCTTTACAACCCAGGCATTTCACTCTAAATCTTAAAAGAGAATTAAAAAAAACAGATTCTCACAAAAAAATCAGAGTGGCCATGTTTTTCCAGTGTAAAATGAAGCATGACTGCGTGTTCTACCAGGATGTGTGCCGTATTTATGAACTGGAGTCTTAAATCCCTGCTGTTTTGAATTTTTAAAGTGTATCCGACTGATAAAATACTAATGCCCTGGCTCTGTCCTCCCGTCCAGGCCTGTGATATCAGCGGACTTACGCTTTCCTCGCTGGGTTTTACAGTCACTGCCAAGAAATACAGCTCCAACATCTAAACGTGGACGCCAGAGGACTTAGGTCTGACAGGGAAGAGAAAAGATGTGTTGTAGTGACTTTAAGGCCAATGTTAATGAGGAGAAGAGATTTCCTGCTTTAGGTTTGATTTTAGGTCATGTCAAGTTATAAACAAAGAAAATACTACAAGATGTTGTTAAGTTAAAGGAATAGTAGTATTATATCAAATTTTAGATAATATTGTGAATGTTAGTTTCAAAATATGCAAAAATGTAATTATGAGTAGCAAGAACAATAACGTCTTTATCTATTAAATTTAAGTAAGTGATGCTGTGAACTTTCAACTAGACAAGGCAAGTTTATATGTTTGGCAGAATTGACTTTCAAAAGTTATTCAAAGTGCCTAAAATAAGAGGAGATTGCTGCACCGACAACTGGAAAGATTCCAGACTCATGATGCTTACACCAAACGCACCACGCGAACGATTTCACAACTAGACCTAACTGGAGAGGCACGGCGCGGTGGTCTACGGGTGAACGGGCGTCTATGTGACCACTATCTGAAGAGCAGAACGAACAGCTTAAACATCAGGCTGCTGAGTAAATAAATGATTCTAATCAAAAACTGCACAAACATAAAAAAGACAGAACAAGAGAAAAGACACTTGTCTTGGATTGAAAGGAACTGACTTTGGATGCAAGGCAAGGAACCGAGGTTTTGGGAAACAGCCACTGTCGGCTATCTGACCTCAGGCTGGTTCAGGCCAACACACTGAACATCTGTGTTCTCTGATTGGCAGATTTCACGTCCTGCTTTTTGGAAACCGTCTGCAATGATACCTGACCAAGTAAATGGAGTGAAATGAATGAAAGTGAATACGCTGCCTGGTTCCTTGCCTTGGTCTGATCTGGGCGTGGCAGTGTTCCAATATCCATGTCCTCCACAGGCAGTGCCCGCCGTTTGGTTAGCATGTGGCTAACAAATAACTTTTCAAAAGTACAAAATGCAAATCAGGTAAATACATACAGTATATATATATTTTTTATAAAATACCTCTTTAGTAAAACAGATAACATAATCTTAAAACATATGTAAATTCTGCTCAGAAGACTGGTCCCTCCCTCGCGTGTGTTCTGCTGCTTCATTATGTTCATTACGTTCACTTGATGTAGCTATGTCTCGTTCATCTGAAGTTTGTTCCATTAGTCTCAGTTTGAGCTGAGAAAAGACACTTGTCTTGGATTGGAAGGAACTGACTTTGATCAGTCCAAGATGGAATCGTCTTGTCACAAGAAAACAAGCCCAGGCCTCCCACTAATTCTTGTAAGTCAAGAGCAATCATGTTACTGCTGTTGTTAGGCTTGTTACTGCTTTATGGATGCGTTGTATGTGCGTCCCCACTCAACAGGTCCGCAAAAATTTCGAGAGGTGTCTGGCAGACCTCCTTCGTCCACCTCTCGCTGCAGGCCGGAGAAAGCTCTTCATACAGACCGAACGTCCATATTAGGCAAATCTCGACTTCTCACAAAGCTGTAGACTTACACAAACGACCTGATCTAACCCCAGCCCTAATCCTGACCCTAACCTTACCTGTCTTTGGGGGTAAATGTTGAAAATATATACATTAGCCATGTGCGAGAGGTGATCATAAATGTGCTTCTGGTTTGGACAAAGAAGTGATTCCGGTCTGTAGAGAACTGAAAAAGCTGTGTTAGGTTTTTAAAACAGCCTGAATCTGTTGCTTTTAAAGTGCTAAAAATCCAAAAATCTAAAGTTGGATTAAGTATAAACTGTGGCAAACAAACTAGCCAGTATGTAAACGTTACAACCTCTTTAATCAATCCGAAGTGCCTATTAGACTTAGAACTACACTCCACAAAATCAATATTTGTCATGAATGAAAGCTCCGCAATTAGCCCATTCTGAGAGAACATAATCTCCGCGGTAACCGAGTGGAGAGTCAATGAGAAGTGTTCAGCTGCAGACAGAACTCTTCACACTCACATTATTCCCTCAGAGAGACCAGATGTGCCCCGCAGAAGAAAGATGGTCCTGAGTGAACGTGAAAGACCCTCCTGAGCTGCACGGGACAAACCCGGGCTCTTTTGTCACCCATCTGCTGCTCTATTCAACGGGTTTAGGCTTAACTTCTTTCTTTGGCCACAGGTGTAAAAACTGACCAAGGACAAGTTGAAAAAAACATTGTTAATAGAGCTGCTGCACACACGTGATTAATGCAGCCGGTGTTAAAGCAGGGAAAGAATAACTATGTACAGATGTTTATTTTGGACAATGAATAAACCCATAAACAATAAAAATCTAATCAAATTAAACATTAGTAATTATTTTGTGATCTGAGTGCACTTGTTAAGAGGTTAAAGGGGCTGTACTGTGTAAGATTGAGAGGAATTTTAATGATCACATATAGTTCACAAACATTTAAATCATATTTATTCTTTACAACATGAATACTTAAGAGAGCACTGTTAACCAATCCACATCAATTGTGATACATTTATACGTATTTGAAATGTTTTATTACGGCCGGAATGTGAATATTGACGCTAGATGTCACTATGGTAGATAGGCACTTGAAATGCTCCCCCTGGTGTTCAAAAGTGGACATTACTTGGATCACTTTATTATTATTATTATTTTTTCTTACACAGTGCCTCTTTAGATTGAATAAATTAAAATGTAAATATGAATATCAGCAAATATCACAAATCAGTAAATATCCCTCTCCAAAAGTCCATCCCTAATATTTTAGGTGCAAAATGATAATTAGGTTCGGGAAGCATCTGCGGTTACTATGGAAATAATGGCAAATCCGCCATGTTTGTTGCAGTTTAGCAGAACTTAGGAATACATTAGACAAAACGATTTAAAAAAGTAAACAAAACAGCCGTGAAACAGCCCCATAAACTGCTGGGTCAGCACTGGTACATTTATCTATCACTATGTAGTGCCAGAATATGATTTGATTAATGCTATTTTCAAAATTTGTCATTTTAAAATCTCCATTGGTTTAACATTGGACCAACTGAACATTCTACAGCTGTATGATGTCACGATCCCGAGCCTAATAGGTGTGTGTAGAATTCCTGAAAAAGGGTCTTGTCTCATAATGCACTGATGTGATACAGGGACCGTATATATCAATGAAGATGCATCAGATTTGACTGTATCCATTATTGTGTCTTTAACTGAGCGTAATAAGGTTATGAACTCTCAAACACAGTTGTTAGCCCTGCTCCTCTAGTCTATGAGGTTTGATTTATTGTTTGTAAGTTCACAGAAAGTTTATCTCCTATGAAGGTTGTTGTCCATAGCAACAATGTCGACATAAGAGGAAGTGAACAGCTTGAATCCTTTGTCCATGTTTGTATCAGGTATGAGCTGGAGGCTGCAAATGCCATGGACATCAGACACAGAGGTTTTGGGCTATCCCTGAAGCCATCCTTTATATAAAAAACTTCTTTGTTGTCTGTTGTAGATGTTGTCTGTTGTAACAGCAGGAAAAGTGCAACTTCTGAGGCGAGTTTCTGTAGGTAAAAGTTGTAAAACACACACAGATGACAAAAGAGAACTTTTATAGAGGATGACTTAAAGTCAGTGGCAGACCGCCAGGGCCTGCAAAGCCTACTCTGCTGGCCTAAAAATATCTTAATAACAAACTGATATAATGTAGTGCACGCTTTCTTATCACTATTTAATAATTATCAGCTTCTTCGTAGCATTTCCCATTGTTTCGCAGCTTTCAGGCGTGTGTTTCAAAATATATTGTTTTAACCAATCATATTTCAGCATCAGTTGTAAAATCAGCTACCCCACCTTTAAGGGCTAGCCCAAAACCTCTGATGTCCATCACATTTGAAGAGCATAATTAGACTATTTCCAGACCAAGAGTGTCTCATAATGTTGTTGCCTGCACATTAAACACTGGTTACATTAAACTGGCTCACTCCAGATGGATCTGTGCTGAACTCTGATTTGAGTTCTTCCACAGTCTCCATCTGGAACTTGACTCTCTGAAAGTGTTTGGGAAAAGATGGGTTGTTCAATGAAATACATGGAGCTGATTGGGTGTGAGGCCGACCTTATTTGTGTTTAACCAATCACAGCAGAGAATCATGTTGTATATATTTCTGATCAAACAGAATCAAAAGCAGCAGAAACATGCACATCCACAGAAGGTGCATCTTTGTTTTGTTTGATTCAAGTGCTACTTCCTGTCGTCATTGCAACAAAACCTCCTCAACTCCAGTGCTGTGATGTGATGTGATTGGGCCGTTAACACGCTGAGTCGGACTCTCAAACAAATCAGGCTGCTGGAGGGTCAGATGGATTATTTCAAGTTTGTAAATTCACAAATATCGCGAGTAGAGATGCACGTTTTCAAAAATTTCTTTAACCGTTAGTTGGAGCTCTTCAGGGTCAATAATCGGTTAACCAAACACGTTAACACGGTACTTTTTATTGCTGTTATTTTCACTGGACGTGTTATAATTACACACAGCAGAGCCACGAGAGTGAATTAGATCAGCGAGTCAGCGACAGGCCTTTAAACTGGGCACAACACGGCTGAATAGAAGCCTCTATAAACACGGTTTTAATGCACTTTTGCACTATGTATTTATAAAACTACTCTCAAATAAGGAGTCATGTTTGAAAGTTGCTGCTAACGTTATAGCTGCGTTTGCTTTGAACAAGTAAAAACATCGATAGTTTCCACGGCAAGTTAGCCCAGTCTGTTTTCTTCACCAACATAAAATCCAAGTTAATTTATTCCTGCATGACTGATATTAGTCTCTAAACACTGCAGTGCCACGCAGGTTTGCTCAGTCCTTATGAGATACAGTGTTTTTGTAGTTTTAGCGAACTTTTCTTCCTTCTCTGACAACGCCAGAACTGTTCAAGGGCAGTTAGCGCCATCTGCTGGAGAAACTGAATTTTGTCAGTTAACCGGTGCTCGGTCAAGACATTATGACTAATGTAAAAAAAAAAAAAAAAAAAAAAAAAGTACATACTTAAAATACTAATAAGTACATACTTAAAATACTGTCTAATGAATAATACAAAAGTATAACTTATTTGATGTGTTTTTTTCCTCCCTTATCTGCTCCCCTGCTCTAGTGTGTGTAGAGGTCCTTCTCTTTCCGATAATTAATGTTTTCTAGTTTCTTTCATTACGAAAATGTGAAACTGAATAACTATAAAGAAATTAAATATATATATAAAAAATATAATAAAAAAGCCGATACTAAAAATTTACTATCGGCCCTAGATATCGGCCGGGCGATATATTGGTCGATCTCTATATATAAAACCTTCCTCAACTCCCTCCTCTAGACTCTTATGTACTAGAGGAGCCTCCTCACGATAATTAAGGGTCGCAATTAAATAATTGTGGCGTTTTTTCATAATCGTGATAATTGCACATGACGATAATCGCAATTATAGCAGCCTGTGGCTTCACAAGAGCATCTAAAATGTGACTGCTGTGAACCTAATAAGAAGCTGTATTATGGTTAAACAAATAAAAGGTTCATGTGTTAAAGTTAACTAACGACTCTGAGACAAAGTTAGTAGATTTTTGCTCAACATTGTAAACATTTGTTCACTTTGAATCATTATTGATTGTACTTAGACCAAAATACAATAAATAGTTGTCCAAAAAAATACAAATTGTGCGCTAATAAATATTTCAATAATTATGAAATTGTGCACTTTTACGTTTAGTAAATTATCGTGATAATTAGGGTTGTATCGGTATCGGAAAAACGTCCGTGGTGTTTCATTTAGCCTCAATAGTTGCAGGATTGTGGTTAAACTAACTCTAAAAACGGCCCAACAGCAGCGCTAGCAAGTGGCGCTAACAAGCTAACATGCTAAATATGCTAACTCGGACTTTTATTTACATTGCATTTCATTAGGATACGCGTCTTTTTACAGCCTCACTGTTGTTTTTATGACACACAGAGGTGAAAAAGCACTAAATAAGAATATACTCAACACAAACAGGCCTGGTTCAGTCCTGGTTTAGACCTGGTTCAGACCTGGTTTAGACCTGGTCCAGTCCAGGTTTAGACCTGGTTTAGTCCTGGTTTAGACCTGGTTCAGTCCAGGTTTAGTCCTGGTTTAGACCTGGTTCAACAACAACATTTGACTCTAAAATAGGCTTAAAATCCACATATTGGGCTACAATAAACATGTTTATTATGAATAGCCTATTTTATATGTGCAGCTCTTTTTATGTATTCGTTTTGCTTTTTGAGACTTAAGAGTCTAGTTTGCAGAAGCCATTATTAAAATTGATTATTGATTTAAATTTGAGTTAAAAGCTGTACCTATAATTTGCATCCTTAGCCATTATCGGCTCTGGTATCGGTATCGGCAACTAACCTGAGGCAAAGTATCGGTATCGGATCGATTCCAAAAAAAATGGTATCGGAACAACACTAGTGATAATATCGTTAATCGCGATTATTTTGGTCACAATAATCGTGAGTGCAAATTTTAATATCGTCCCATGCCTAATATGTTGAACCTTTAGATAGTTTCTTTTCTATGTCAAATCTTTTTCTAGTTTCTCAAAATGCTTTCTAATTCAACAAACATAAAAAAGGGCATCAAAAGTGAGAAAACTAAAACAATACACTGCATACTTGAGTGAAAACAAATGTACGTCGAGCGTATCCGGGCTTTATCAGGCCGGGGGCAGATGTAACGCACTAAATTACAGCGAGCCGCACAAATAATTAAACAGCTAAAAATAACGAGCATTCTGGACACAAGCCGCTGTTTGGTGAGAGAAGGATATCGCACTTCTGCACTGACCATCCGGACACGCAGTTGGCGGAAAAGCCACTTCAAGTCTGTCAAAGAGCTGCACTAAACTAGTCTGTGAAACCAGAAGAAAAATACAAAGAGACAAAAAGGTTTATTTTAGTTGGACAATGGGGTTGATGATTTAATAAAGTGACAATAACGTAACGGAGTAATTCTCTGCCCTTTTGTCTTCAGGTTTTATATCATTTTTTTTAAATTCTCCAGTTTATACCTGTAATGTACTTCAGAAAAAAAAATTGTAGCTCAAATTAGGTAGAAAGGATTTTTATTTATTTATTTTTATTATTTTTTTTTATAGATGGACCAAAAGTGTGACGTTCTGAATGAGCTATAAACGTGATATAATTTTCTAATGACAGCTCGTTCCAATCTTCTAATAAAACACATCAAAATAGGGTAAAAATATCAAAATACAGTACTAAAGCTTGTATTGAACCGGGATACTCATTTGAACAAGCTACAATAGCCTACTTAAAAAATATTTAACAAGAGAAAATCTGTAAATAATATTTAAAAAGTGCTATACTTCATTTTTGCTTCCTTCAAAATGTAAAAAAACAGAAATAATTCACTTTAAACTTCTTAAATCTGTCAATTGTTCATCACAATGTGTTTTAAGCCTTGTAGGAGCAAGACGTGTCAGTATGCTAACGGCAGATAGCCACAATGCTAACAACAACAACAAACGACAAACTTAGCACAAACTTAGCAGTGAAGGGGGAACAAAAGGGACATTATTAGACTGAGACAGAACATTGCAAACTAATGTTCAGTTGAATAGAAACATAAACAAGATAACTGTGCTGGAGGAAATGGGTTTGAAGTTATTTTATTGTGAAAGATCAAGCATATCCCTTTAGGCTAAATTACTAGCCCACATTATCTAAACTTTTTACATAAGAAAAAATAAGCTAAAAGGCCTTGGGAAGGTGACATCACTCATCAGTAGAAAGTTCAGTTAGCCTAATGTTAAACAAATGAAGAGTTTGAATTCCTAACAAATTAAAATAGCGTAAATGAAATCATATTGTGACTACACAGCGTGATCGACACATTTACTAGAACTGACCCAGCAGTTTGTTGGTTTCCTACAAGGCCGTCTTCTTTACTTTTTTAAAAATTGTTTTTGATTATGTGTTCTGGAAGTTCTGCAAACCTGACAAAAAACATGGCGGATTCGCCATTATTTCCATGGTAACTGTTGTTGCTTCCCGAGCCTTTAAGGTTAAGGTTAAGGTTAAGGTACACTTTATTGTCCCCGTAGGGAAATTTGTCCTCTGCATTTGACCCATCCTTCAATGCCTCTGGGGCATCTCCTCAGGAGCAGTGATCGCCGCAGTGCAGCGCTCGGGGACCCATCTCCAGATGTTCTTGCTAGGCTTGGTCAGGGGTTCTCAAACTTTTTCAGTCCAGGGACCTAGGACCCCCTTTCACTTTTCGATCTGGTATCACATTAAAATTTGGAAATTAAAGCCAAGTTATACATCAAATTTTAATAAATGGTTAAGTAGCCTACATATGGTAATTTTTACTGGTTTACTTGTTTCTATTCAAAGCTATCTATCTTTTCAATCCAAAATTCTATGTTTAGGATGATGAATCACAAGAAATTACTATATTGAAAAAATGACCAATGTTTAAAAAAAAATTTGGGGGACCCTACTTTGAGAACCACTGCTTTAAAAAATCTCTTCAAGCTTACTTCCTAAATAAATAATAATTACAATACACAATACACAAAATTATACAGTATCTGTATACTAGCCAATAAAAGCATGTAATACAAAATCCTAATCAATGTTACTGTGCAGTAGAATATGTTATTTATTATATTGTGTTATTTTATATTCATATATTATACTATATTATATTATAGCATAATATATGTCCTTGTGCTGCAATCTAATCATATAGTTTTATGATGATTATGATACATGACTAAATAAACCATCACACATCTGTCAGTTAGTTCTAATAAAAAAAAAAAAAAAACAAAGTCTGTCCCATTTCTTAGGCTGTTCTACTTCTTAGTCCTTATGGTGTAGAGATTCTGTGGCCCGAGGGCCAAATCAGGCCCCTCAACCAATCAAATCCATCGTCCAAAGATTAGAAAACAGACTTGTTAGAGATCGACCGATATGGGTTTTTCTTTAGCCAATACCGATATTTGAACATTTGCACTGCCGATATCAATACGAATGATCGATTTTCAAGGCCTTGGGTGAGATAGTATAACCAAAATAACCTTTCAACCTAAAGTATTCTTCCCCCTGGTACATGTGTGTCTCTTTCACACAATGGAATGATGCTCCATTGTATTTTGGCCCAAGAAACAATCATTTTCATGACAGATACTCATATTCTCCATATTGACAAACAAACAAACAAACTCTTATTAAAGTTTGTGCTGCACCAAAGTCATAGAACAAGAATAAAACTTAAAGACATGTTCACGATCAAATCCAAACTGGAGACTTAGGTATAAAGAGAGATAAAAGAAGTCTTATTGTTTCTCTTTAAAACTAACTTGAACCTCGGTTGATCAGTGCGAGATGATCAGATGACCTGATCAGAAATCGGACAAAACAAAAATCTAAATATGGGCCCCTGATATCTCTCTAATACTAGTTTTGTATCACTTGAGGCCTGTACTTGTTCAGACCTGGTTTGATTCCGTCTAGTCTAGTCTTGCTCTCATTTGGTTTCTGTTCTGCATCCAAATAAGGAGTTTTAGAATGTTAAAACAAATTTAATGTTGGGTATATATTGTGTTAAAGATTTCTTCACTAAACATAACACAGAACATACGATACAAAACCTAAAACTGCAGTATTGACGGTGCAGTATATTTTGAAAGTTACATAATGTTGTTTTGAAGTATAAATACTCCTCAAAGGCTCAGCTCCTTCAGAACAGAGGCAGTCGTGAGCAGCTCAAATCTATTTTAGTCCATCAAAAGGACATCGTGGCATGTTTGGAGCATTGGCCAAACTCACTTTGCCAATCATTTGTCGAATATTCTGCGCACTGACACGGTTCTCGTCATGTATTGTCTGTGACTACAATCTGCCCGCTGCGTCATGTAAACAGAACGGTTCCTTTTTTATCGTTTATTGAGTTAAGAGCCAGTTAAGAGCCAGTTATTAGTGCTGCCAGGTTTTCAGAAAGCAAGAAATGTCACTGGTTAAGATGCTAAGCTGTTATGTGCACATAAAAAACATTAAACTATACTCTCACACAATGTTACCTTGGCTCAACTTTAGTCAATATTAAGTGGTTTTTGTGCTCTACTCAATTAATCAATTAATCTAAATAGTAATCGTCCAACTAATCAATTACCAATCATCACTGCCGTCCAGCTTCAGTAAACATTATCAGCTAGCAATCAGAAGTGTATTAATATGGCATTAAAGTCCATCTTAAAGCAGAACTAAAAAGGTTCAGTGGTAGTGCTTCGCTTGTGCAAATACACCTATCAACTCAAAAATAGAGTTATTATGTTTGTGCAACTTTAGTATAGAAACAAGACAGCAAAAACACCAGTTGAAACAATCTACATAGACAGCAAAAAAAAAAACGACAACAAAAAAGAGCTAGTGTTGGGTTGGGTCGGGATTCAGAAACTCCACATGATGCTAATGATGCCATGATTGACTAATTAACCTGTCAATCATGCCCACTAAAAACCGAAAGGAGGGACAGGGTATATTTTTTATACATTGTCTGCATTTTCCAGGAAAATAATATTCTACACTGACATACTATAATATATGTAATAATAGGGTTTCTAAAGCCTAATTGCCTTAATTGTAAAGAGATATGCAGAAAGAACTGCTGCTGATTGACCAAGCTGGAGCAACAACTTGAGCCAGGGCCATTGTCAGTTAACTACAAGAGTTTACCACTGTGAGAAAGCAAAAGTTCTGCTGTTAATTTAACATTTGTGAATGAAATTCGACCCTACGACTCTTAAAAGTTGTAGGGTCAAAAGTGAGTGAAAAAACAGCAAGAAAAACACTGTTGAAAGCTTCAGGAGACAGACGTCTGTCAGATCGGTTCAGACCTGATCCAAACAGCTAGCTCTCATCTGGTTTAGTTGTTTTAATTAAAGAAGTTTCCCCATGAACCCAGATAGACAGCAGTGTTTCCCATTCATAGAGGAGATTATGGCGGCCCCCCATAGTCTAAACATTTGACTGATGGGGATATAATGTTACTTGAAGCTGGTAGCATCGCAATAAACATAAGGTGTTATATTTAATCTATAAGCAATGTTTTTGATCCGTAGAGGCAGAAAGTGACTTTTGTGCAACAAAAATTGCATGAAATAACATATGGGCCACTTCTACCAGCATGATCTCTCAATAAACTTGTGGAAAACACTGAGACAGTGTGTCTGTCTGCATGGAGTATGTGCAGAACGGAAAGTGACATCGACCTAAAATCCCTCTATACAGAATATAGTCAGGCCTATATCTTAAACTGTGGCCCTCCACCAACCACCAACCCAGACTTCATTATCCATTTGAGTTTAAGACCCCTGACATCACGATTACTCCATTTATTGTCGATTATGGCAATAATCATAATCAAAATTGCAGTTTAATTAATTGCACAACCCTATTTAGTAGTATTGCAATCAAGTTTGACTTTTTATTATCTGAACTGGACTGTTGTGCTGTCATTTAAAATCCAGCAATAAACAATATAGAAAATAACCATAAATCTTTCAATATTTCAAGAGTGTTGTCCTGCTTCACATCACCACTGTAATCTGCATCTATAATTATTGCTACAACGGTACATTCTTGTCCCATTTCCCCGGCGTCAGAGTCACGTCGCTCCTGAAGCATGTGCTGCTCGGAGAGGCTCGTTCTCCTGTCATCTCTGCAGCGGCTAACACTAGCATGCTACGGCTAACAGGTAACCCACCGAAACCGACCGCTCCGCTGGTTCAATCACCACCGATTAGCATCTGAGCGGAACACCGAGGGCCGAGCAACGTGACAACGCCATGGGTCGGTGTAGACTCGCGTAAGGTCAGCCCAGCCTTCACGTTGAGTTAGCGGCAGAGGCGCTAAATGAATGGGGGTTGGGCTAGCATGCATCCTCCAGCAGCATCTCTTGTCTCGTTTTTGCGTGCCGTGGCGTGGATAAAACGCGCACTAACCTGGTTGTAGTGGACCGTGAGAGGCTTCAGGTACTCGGAGTCTGTGCACGGGACCACTTCGACGTTGGTGATCTCCTCCATGGTTCCTGGGTGAGGGATGATGATGAGCTCGGTGGTGGCGCACGGATGCTGCTGCTGCTGCTGCTCTGCTGTCACCGCACTGACAGTGAAGGAATGCGTACGGAAGCCCGGGAGGACAAAAGAGCGAGTGCGGTAATGGGAAGAGTGAAAGTGAAAGTCAGTTTGTGTTTATGTGTGATCAGATTTAGCAGAGTAGTAGTTAAGGTAAGTAGCACAACAAAAGCCTCATATTGAACATGACATGAAAATTGTGTTATTTTAGTGTTTTTAAGACTAGTCGCAGCCCTGCCCTACTTGTTCAACATTTTATTTTTTTATTTTTTACTTTTTTTTTTTTATTATTATTATTGAAATGGAATTACAATTTAATGTAATTTAATAGGGCAGCATTGTTGTGAAAATACTTCATGCACCAGTTACTAATAAAATAGTATTGTTGTCTATTGTCGATCTTGTGTCGTTTGAAGAAGTGTAACTAATTGTTTGTTCTCTGCTTAAAAGTCAATAGGGCCCAATAAAATATTCAAATATCTTCCCTTTTGCAAAACCTTGTGGTGGAAAGGTTGGTCATCCGATGTAGTCCCGTGTTTTAAGTGCATTTTAGTCATTATTTCACTTTTATTTTGGTCGTTGAACAAGCTATACTTGTAAAATGACAAATATTATGTATTTTTGTGTGTTGTTTTCTCCTTTCAAACCTGCTCCGAAGCACGTCCACTTTGGAATCCCGTGCACCAGAACTAAAAAAAAGTGAGGTAAATTCAGACATGGGTTGTGTGTGTTTCCTACATCAAAAACTGAGTTAGAGCTCTATCTGCTGACTCCAAATCAATCAAACCAATCTTGCCTGATGTGCTGCAGCTGCAGAAATGCTTGAATCAAGTGTGAATGATTTATAGACTTAAAGTGAACCCTGAATATGAAGATAAATTTGGCTAAAATGCTAGTACAGGTCATGTTTACTAAAATAAATGGCAAACAAATATATTATTACTATTTTTTATACATTTTTCATGTTGTTTTTAAGGCACTGGGAGCCGCCATATTGGTTGATAACATAAAATAGTGTTGCCATGGTTACTTCTGTGGTTCCATCTGTGAACAGTTGTCACAAAAGTGTCCAGTTCTTACCTCTTCCTCTTGATTATCTTCAGTGTCACTAGATTACACATAATCGTTCTGTATTTGGCCAAACTAAAAAGGTTTAACTGAGGAATTCATGTTGCTTAGTTACCTGCTGACGCCTGTTACCATGACAACACAATTTTATGTCACAACCGCAGCAAAATGGCAGCCTCCATGTCATTTCGTTAAAACACTATTTTGATAAAACTACAAATACTTCCAAGGTATTTGTCCTGTATTTATATAAGTGATGATATCATAAGTGTTTTAAGATAAACAACATGTGATTATATCCAGGGTTCACTTTAAAACAGAGCAGAAGATCTCAGAGATCTATCTGTGACATCATAGATCAGGGACTCTCAAAACAGTGTTTTTGGGAGAACGAAAGATATCTCACAAACAAAACTTCAGCAGTATTTTTGATAAGGAAAAAACTTTACAATGGGATTAAAAAGTCTAAAAAGTTGATTTTCATAATATGTGTCCTTTAAGTCAATATTGAGTTTTTAAATGAAGATGGTTTTGATGTGAACAAGTCTGGAAAAATACTGACATGTCATTCATTGTCTCTTCTTTGTAGTTTGGGCTAACTGTGAGCAGCACATTTATGTTGACTCAGTTCACTTTTATTGTAATCCAGATTAAATGGAGACAGCCTCCAAGAGTTCGGCTGTGTCCCGTAGTTCACTCCTGTACCAACAATCTTAAACCAGCACACACAACACAGGAAGAAACACACTGAAGTGGTGATAACCAGTGTGTTGTGTTGTGGTTGTAACAAAAAGAAACTTGTTAAAACATCATTCAAAAACATCACCTTTTTACATTTGAAAATTTTGTAAATTTTTGTAATTTGAAATTGTATTTTAAATGTTTAACAAATCATGTGTCGCTGCTGTTTTGTGATTTGGCTGTCAGACGTCAGGGCTCACGCAGACCTAACACCAGGGCTCGCTCAGACCTAACACCAGGGCTCACTCAGACCTAACACCAGGGCTCACTCAGACCTAACACCAGGGCTCGCTCAGACCTAACACCAGGGCTCACTCAGACCTAACACCAGGGCTCACTCAGACCTAACACCAGGGCTCACTCAGACCTAACACCAGGGCTCACTCAGACCTAACACCAGGGCTCACTCAGACCTAACACCAGGGCTCACTCAGACCTAACACCAGGCTCCTCAGACCTAACACCAGGGCTCACTCAGACCTAACACCAGGGCTCACTCAGACCTAACACCAGGGCTCACTCAGACCTAACACCAGGGCTCACTCAGACCTAACACCAGGGCTCACTCAGACCTAACACCAGGGCTCACTCAGACCTAACACCAGGGCTCACTCAGACCTAACACCAGAGCCTCTGTGAGTGGAGACTGTGTGGTTCCAAAGTTCAGAACATCTTTTGGACAGTCCAGTTTCTCCTCCGTTGGATCCAGACTGTGGAATTCTCTTTCCACAGAACTAAAACTACAAACAGATCCAAACATCTTTAACAGACGTCTGAAGCTGTGGCTGAAATCACAACAGAGCTGTACACATGAACATGTTTAATCAAATGTACATTTTTAATCTTTATTGTTACTGTTTTAATTTTTGTATCTTTGTTTAAAAGCCTCCTGTGGACAGGTGTTGAAAATGAGCACTTGTGCTATAACACTTTGGACGAACATCTGGTTCATCCAATGCAGTTGTTATGTCCATATTAAATAAATAAATAAATGAAATGAAATAAAATGACGTCATCACTATGATGACCTGCCATATCATTTTGGAAATTGAGAATCAAAGGCTATTTTTCATTTTGGCAACTCTGGCATAAAAAATATTTCCCAGTTTCCCAATAATATTTACGAAATAGGATGGCCTCCATCTGCTATTTCAGACCTGAAAGTGGTATTTACCATAACTCTGACACCAGATGAAAGCAGCATAGGGCTTAGGCTTTGACTTGGACTCAAAGCCTTGTGACTTAAAACGACTCGATGCTGCTTCTCAAAAAAAAAGTAGTGTATTTTTACATGAACAAACAGGAACATGTCTCTCCTCACTTCTTTTATGTGACCAGAAATGGATTTTGATGAAGAAAATGTAGAAAAGAAGACTTGAAACTAAAAACAAAGGACATGCACTCGACTTGGACTTGTGGGGCAATGACTTGGGACTTGACTTGGACTTGTCTCTCTTTGACTTGAGACTTGACTTGGACTTGTCTCTTTGACTTGAGACTTGACTTGGACTTGACTCTCTTTGACCTGAGACTTGACTTGGACTTGTCTCTCTTGACCTGAGACTTGACTTGGACTTGTCTCTCTTTGACCTGGACTTGACTTGGACTTGTCTCTCTTGACTTGGGACTTAACTTTTCTCTTTCTGACTCGAGACTTGACTTGGACTTGTCTCTCTTTGACTTGAGACTTGACTTGGACTTGTCTCTCTTTGACCTGGGACTCGACTTGGACTTGTTTTCTTTTGACAGTTTGCCGCTGCTTCCACTTAAACGGACTTCACGACTGCGGCAAAGTGAACAAACCCTCTTCCTGCCTTTACTTAAAACAGCACAATGCTTTTCCTGCTACATCCAACTATGTCCGCGCCTGGATATGAACGTAATGGATGTCACCTCAACGTGCCCCGAACACCTTCTCCCATGTCCCACGATAAGAGAGTGCTTTACCGCGCTGACTAATGAACAAAACGAGGGTGTGGCAGCGTTTCTCACCCGCGTCGCCTTGAATGGGTGAGGCTACATGATGTCACCGCGCCATCACATCAATAACAGCTTCATAATGGAGAACAATCTGAGGCGCTCCAATCTCCGCCGGGCTAACTTCCTCCTGCAAACGAGCCCAAGGACTTCTGTGAGCTGATTTACATCTAAATAAATACAGGCGCAGACCAAACAATGCACGCGCTCACCAGAGGAACAGGTCCGAGGCTTATGGGAGCGGGGCCGGCCAAGCTGCAGGCTCCGATAAGACGTCAGGGAGTGGACACAGGAATGATGGAATGGAATAAAGCTCAAGTTGTGTAAAAAGGGGGATTACGAGAAGTTTAAAAATGGGGTTGGTTTGTTGTGTGCGGTTTCATTGTGTCAGTCTGAAAGTTATACTATGGACTATATTCTGTCCACAGTCTTTGTCTTAGTGCCGGCTTTAAGAGATGTTTAAGCTCCAGCTCGGGGCACAGATGAGCTGTTTTGTTTGATCCCAGTTCATTTAGTGAAGCTTATTACACATGTGCAGAACATGACAGTGGAGCAGTGCAAGTTCACAGGAAAATATTATATATACTCAACAAAAATATAAACGCAACACTTTTGTTTTTGCTCCCATTTTTCATGAGATGGACTTAAAGATCTAAAATTCATTCCAGATACACAGTATTACCATTTCTCTCAAACACTGTTCACAAATCTGTCTAAATGTGTGATAGTGAGCACTTCTGCTTTGCTGAGATAATCCATCCCACCTCACAGGTGTGCCACATCAAGATGCTGATCTGACATCATGATTAGTGCACAGGTGTACCTTATACTGCCCACAATAAAAGGACACCCTGAAATGTGCATTTTGTTTTTGCTTTATTGGCGGTCTGGGGACTCAGAACCAGTCAGTATCTGGTGTGACCACCATTTGCCTCATGCAGTGCAACATATCTTCTTCACATAGAGTTTATCAGATTGTCTATTGTGGCCTGTGGAATGTTGGTCCACTCCTCTTCAATGGCTGTGTGAAGTTGCTGGATATTAGTGGAACTGGTGCACGCTGTCGTATACGCCGGTCAAGCACATCCCAAACATGTTCAATGGGTGACATGTCCGGTGAGTATGCTGGCCATGCAAGAACTGGGACATTTTCATATTCTCTGAAACGCCTTTGGAGACGGCTTATGGTGGAGAAATGAACATTCAATGCACGAGCAACAGATCTGGTTGACATTCCTGCTGTCAGCGTGCCAATTGCACGCTCCCTCAATGCTTGTGGCATCTGTGGCATTTTGTTGTGAGACAAAACTGCACATTTCAGGGTGTCCTTTTATTGTGGGCAGTATAAGGTACACCTGTGCACTAATCATGATGTCAGATCAGCATCTTGATGTGGCACACCTGTGAGGTGGGATGGATTATCTCAGCAAAGCAGAAGTGCTCACTATCACACATTTAGACAGATTTGTGAACAATGTTTGAGAGAAATGGTAATACTGTGTATCTGGAATGAATTTTAGATCTTTAAGTCCATCTCATGAAAAATGGGAGCAAAAACAAAAGTGTTGCGTTTATATTTTTGTTGAGTATATTTTTTGCTAACAATTCTAATTGTAATATTTGTTTATTTAGTCATTATTAAATTACATCAATACCCATATTTGTCCAAAAATGATTCAGTCTGGGCTATAAGTTTGTGTTTTTCCTTTAACAACATTCTGTTATGTCGACCTAAAGTTATAATAAATTGATCCGATGCATGTGGCATCATATTTGTCCAGTAAGTTATTTCATTGTATATATATATAGTGCCTTTAAGATATTTTGCCAACTTTTAAGTCATAGATGTGCTTTTTAGATGGAAAACAAACCATGTTATGGATATTTATTTAGCGTTGGCACATAGTAGTGATGGGCAGATGATACCTCAGGAGTGTATCACTTTTTATGTGTATCTAGTGGTTTAAAACTCACACGAGCCACACAAGTCCTCGGAGCAGTGCAAGCACACGTCTGAGAGCCGCGCGAGTGCAGAAGAATCTGTAAAGAGTCTATTTTTCCCAGAGGTCACAGTGCTCTGAATCTGCACGGCTTTGGGCTGGTGTACAAGACACTTTACAAGAAACTCACCTGACCAGGACTCGCCTCGCAGTCAGTGTATGAGAGGCGTTGGACTGGTGACACTCATTGCTGGCTCTCTGTTGTTGTGTACACATAACACAGTGTGATACCATATGACAGTGGTTCCCAACTGAGGATCCAAACTCCTAGAAGGGTCGCGATGCAAAACCTGTGGGTCGCAAGATGATTTCAAAATGTAGTTTTACTTAGTACTGTCAAGCAATTAAAAAAATTGAGAGATTAATTAATTGCGATCTGTAATTAATTTGTCTAATTAATCTATTTTTAATCTCACCTAAAAATAGCTGAGAAAAACACTCAACTTAAGTGTTTTTGTTTTGTTTTTATCCAATAAAACATTATTGTTGCAGACGGAAATATTAATATATTGCAAAAAATTAAGACTTTCCAAAGTTTTTAAACATAAAATTCTCGTTCATCAGTCCAATAACTCTCGCCTACTCGTTGCTACTCGTGACCTTTGCCCCGTCCCTCAGGTCAAAGGTCATGTGCAGACTTTCCTCAAGTCAAGGTGAACAAGCCTTATGTCCACTTTACAACTCACACATGGAAACAATGAAGTTAAAGATTTCAAAATAGATTAATGCGATTCAAAAATGAACTCGATTAATTTGTCTGTTATTAATTAATCTCAATTAATGCACTAATTTGACACCCCTAATTTTACTATTATGACTTGATGTTTAATGAGTATTTTTTAACTACAAACATCACATATGACTGAATTTTCGTCATATAAAGCATAAACTACTAAATAATTCCATTTCAATCTAATATTAATGGTTTTCCAGCTTGAAATAATAACAGACATAATTCATTTTGCTGTGGGGGTCACTGTTTGGTTACATGGTTATTTAGGGGGATCTCGGTCTAAAAAGTTTGAGAACCTCTGCCATATGATTCTGTAACTGCGTAAATTATAGGTCGAGGAAAGAACCGTCAACAGTTCGTCCACAAAACAATAATATATTCTCCCTTAAAGACAGCACACACACAGATCTGTCCCGTCAGGCTGACCCTGTGACCTCCGAGTTTCCAGACTATGGCGTTTGTCCGGCTCCAGTGCAGAGTGGGTGTAAGTGTGAGCCTCTGTCTGTGCTCCATCAGCCGCGTGCTCACTGTAATGAGTGCTGACTGGGACCGCGCAGCAGCCGCATGTTCGTGGAAGCGGAGGATTAACACGGGCTGGGGGCCTCCTGGAGCTGATAACAGGGTTAGGACGGAGCTTCAGCGAGGCCCCGGTAGGAGAGGTGGACTTAAACAAGACCTCTGCAAATCATTTAACTATAATCTGATGGTGAGTTATTAGATTGTTTTTTCAGGTCTTAAAAACAGTTTGTAACTTTTCCTCATAAAACCAGCTGCAAGTTAAATTCCCCAAAGCTTTATCTGGAACCTTACCCATTCTCCTATACTCAATCACAGACCCGACTATCAAGCATTAAAAACAGCCTCAAGGCCAGTTATTACAAATGTTGTTTTGTTGTGTAAATAAAAACTTTGTGCCTTCATCACTTTCATGTTCTGTGAAAGTTACTAGTTGTCAGTGCTGGGTGAAGTCGTTAAAAGTGTAACTTGATGCACTCCTATTATTATTATTATCTGTAAATCGTAACGGTTGTTGCTGGTAATACCTTTAGCAAAGACTAAAGTAACATTATAACAATGATACATAGAATTATTTTATTTTTTCTCATTATTTGCAATGTCTAACAATATTGTTACTACTGTTGCTATAATTATTAATGTTATTTTTATAGTTTTCTGTATTTATCTATTTTTATGTACTTAACATATTATAAATAATCTAGTATTATTTATTATTATTATTACCTTTTTTTAACTTATCTCTTTATTATATACAGTATGTTTATGTATACGGATAAATGTGGTTATATACGTAAATATGTGTGTATGTAGATATATATGTATAGATGTATGTACGTATGTATATGTGTCTATATGTATGTATGTGTATGTATGTATGTCTATGTATGTATGTGTATACTGTATATGTATGTATATATATGTATGTGTATATGTATATATATATTTTTTTTTATTATTATTATTATTAATTATTTATTTGTTTATTTATTTTTATTAATTAATTAATTTATTTTATTTACCCCTTTTTTATTTTGTTTACTGGAGACGAATGGGAGGGTCAAGGGTGGGGGTGGGAGAAAAAATAATAATAATAAAAATAATGGAAGCACTGTATTACTGCTGTATAAAGAAACTGTATAATTGAAAGTGCACAAAAAGCAATAAAAAAAAAAAAAAAAAGTGTAACTTGATGGATAAAACGTATGGTAAAGCCGTAGATACAAGTCACACGATGAGGGGAGTCTTGGTACAGGTCTGCAGCCAGATTCTCTTAGAACGGCTTGCTTGGCTGTACCGTACCATCCCGAGCCGTGCCTATGGAAACAGGGCTTCACAACACATACTTCTGTAAAGTTTGGTGTGTTTAGAAGCAACTTTAGGCCTAGTTTACAAGACAACAATCCCCAGAAAACCGTCACAGTCATAACAAATTGTGCTCACAGTTTATATGGTGTCGTGGCGAGCTAATCTTCCTTTACATGGAAACACAGATAAACCCAAAATACCGTGACCCATGCAGCCTATAATAACACAGGTATTGACAAGTTTATAAGTTATTCAAATCAATAAAATGGCGAAGGAAGCAACAAGGAGCAGCGCGGGGGGGGGGGGGGGGATCGCCCGAAACAAACACAGAGAGAGGACCGAGGACCAGTGCACAGGGAAGACACAAGAGTTGGACACAAACACGGGGAGGACAGTTCACTTTTACCGGGCGCAGACACTTGGACAGCTGTCCTGCATGTTCATGGTCAGATAATACTTGTTGTGGAGCGCTTCAAACTGTCTTTTCTACTGAACACACGAATTTCAATGGACTAATAAAATCAGCACCGGAGAGGCTTTGGGAGCTTTGTTTTGTGTCATACACTGGACACTGTTGGTCAGACTTTGTGAGGATGAAAGGTGCTTTGGCTGAAAAAGACAGTTTTGGTGTCTGGGAAGTTTTTCCTGTTTACACTGCGGTGCATCCACTGAATCAGCCCCTGAAACTACCTCTTGAATCGTATCCAAAAAGGGCTCCGGAGCGCTCTGGCAGTCCGGAAAAAGTTCCTTGAAACGGAACCGATCCGGACGACTGAAGCAGAGCCACATGCCTCGCCGCCCCTTAGAGGATCATATTGACGACTCTGTGAAGAAGAGAAGTCTATGAATGAAGTGGGTTAAGTTGGGTAATAAAACACTTTTAAGAAAACACTTGAGTAGTGGACGCCTTTTATCACTTCTGGAAATGATTGACTTTGGTACTTTGTTTTGTATGACAACTATCTTCAACAAACTGCAGACCTTACACTACTTTTCCTTGGATTTCTATGTTGAAGTGTGGATCAGTCACATCTGTTTGAACTTTCTCTTGTAAACTCCACAGAACTAAAGTGTCTCCTGAAGTTTATCAGTGTGGGTCAAGCAGGGATTTGGGCCTTGATCTGAAGAATGCACTTAGCCCGGGCGTTTGACTACACCTCTGTGAGCGGGACAAAATGGCCGCTGTCCACCGTCCCGGCGTCTGGACACGAGGTCGCCCCTGCACCTTGTTTTTAAAATAGCTCTGGTGTCACAGGGTCAGACGATAACACCAGGGTCTGAAGTGACGAGGTGAGGCAGGGGCTGACAGCAGGTTGCTATGGTTACAAATATATACATTACAGCTATAAACCAAGCATTGCACACTAATGTATCTATTCATTTGAGCTGTTAATCAAGATAGGTTCAGACTGCTTAAAAACTAATATTTACCACTTCAGTTTTACTTCTTTGTTTATTTATTCTTTGTTTATTTATCTAACTATTTGTCTGTGACTTTATGTATTACTATTTCTATCAGTATCTATGTGTAGTGGGTGGGTGATGCGCGCCCCCGCTCCACTATATAAGTGCCCTCTTGCTCTTGTCCGGCCCACCTGACCTCTCCCCCTCTGACGTCAGACGCCGACAGGAGCCGAGGCATGGCGTCAAGCTGTTTGGACCGGTGTAGCCAGCGTTTGATTTGCCCTTTTAATGTTTACAAAATGACTAAAAGTCAAGTCGTCGTGTCAGAAGCGTCAAGCCCCGACGACAGAAATGTTAAGCATTGAGGGTGAGTGGCGAAAACCGTCTGATTAGTGTTACTTGTGCATAAAGCTAAGCTAATGCTAGTGTTGTTTTTAGCTGTGTGCGTGTCGGCGTTGGGTGCAAGCCGTCCGGTGCGTTGGGCCGCGGGAGGGCAGGCCCCCAAATCATAGTGCCTCGGTACGTCTCTCTCTCCCTTTCCCAAATCCTCTTTGTGTCAAACTGTATGTTTATGTAATGTTTATTGTTTATAGGCTCCTGTCTGTGCCGGTGCCTCCCTTTGCTTTTATTTAACTGTTGACATGAAACTGTAAGGACAACACAGAGGAGACCGTGAATTGCCTGGTACTCGTTAAAGGGACAGTATGTGGTTCTGCTGTGAGAGGAGATGGTGCGTCAAGCAGCTCCTCGGTGTAATGCAGTAAAATGCTGTTCCCGCAATTGATGGCTCCATGGCCAAGGTAATCACGACTTATACCTGCGAAGGACCTTTTTTAAAGACTCTTTCTCATGGACTTCTCAAGACTGAGACATCTGCAAAGGGAGCTACTGGTGACTGCTTTGTTAACCTCTGGTCGAATTATAATATTTATTCAATTTGTTTGTATGTAAATAAATGTAACTTCATATTTATATTGTCTCTGTCCTGTCAGTTGGGATTTGCAAGGGGGAAAATATTTCCCTGGCGTAGACCTGGGGTGGCGTTGCTCAACCTATAAAAACTGGTAAAATTCGTTCAGTCTCAAATTCATAGTGTGCTAAAACCCAGCCTTACCACTCGTACTGTCACATATGCATTTAAGTTTAGAACAAGGGCACCTTAAAATAACCCTAACCCACTGTACCAGACTTTATTACTCGCTGAAGAAGAATCTACGGGTTAGGGTTACGTGTTGTTTTTATATAATGTTTCTAAGGTAAAAAAAAAAAAGTCATTAGTATGAATATAGATGCTGTTATTTTGACCAGTGGTGTGTTGGGATATTTTTCAGACCAGAAAATGTAAATGTCAGATTTGTCCACTTGATTATCTATTCACATTTTTAGTAGACGAGTGGTAAAGAACTGCTCTTTGAAACATTGCATTTTCTGCTCCCATGTTCAAGTCCCGCTCATTACCAAAATCTTGATGTTTTTATTTATTTTATTATTTTATCTTCTAACCATATTGTCTACTCCACCTCTCGTATTGCCTGACCAGCCAGTCCCTACACGCTTTGACAGACACTTTACAAACCGTGAGGGTCTGGGAGCGGAGCGCCGAGGTTCAATTTCGTGGGCGGCCTTCTGAGCGCTGAGTCAACCAATCACAGAAAACCTGGAAATTCCACCAAAACAACGACACGATGTTTTCGTAAACATGTAGCGCGAGGATTTGATCAGTCTGAAGCCTCTCAACACGGTTTGCTGCTCAGGTTTTAAGGAGTGATACGTTCATTGTTCAAACCGAAGCACGAGCCGAATCAGCTGCGTTCACCTTCTTAAATGTTTTGAAATGGGGATTGCAAGCAACTTCTGACTTTTAGTGTCACGTGTCAGAATGGCCGTGCTTGATTGGATCGTCTTAACTTTGGGAGACGACTTTATTGGCTAACCGTCAGGTCCCAGACCCTTCTGCATCAAACAGAATGTAACAGAATGTAGGAGGGCTGACTGGTCAGGCAACCTCTCGTACATTCCCCTCTCCAGTAGTGAGCCACTTAGTTTTATTCACGACATGGTAAGTACATGGTCTGTTCTCTGCTCATACAGAAGGATTATCGGTCGACGTCATTTTCTGCTCTGGTTACCTGCAGAAAGACACGCTGTCTGTCAACAAAACAGGACGAGAGCAGCTGTTTGGATCAGGTCTGAACTGTCTGGCTCCTGAAGCTTGAACAGTGTTTTCACCTGAATGTAATGTTATGGGTCATAGGGTCAATTTTCATTCACAAATGTTGAATTAGCAGCAGAACTTTGTTTTCTCACAGTGATACAATCTTGTAGATAGCTAACAACAGCACTGGTGAGTGTTGCTGCTACAGCTTGTTCAATCAGCGGCGGCTCTTTCTGCATATGGGTGTGTATGCGTCCCCCATGTGAGAAACACATAGTTCTCTAGACACACACACACGGCTCACAAAGAGAACAAACTTGTGTCTGAATTTTTTGTCAAGTTTTGACTGACTGAGCAGTTTGTAAACTCCAAATATTGGACAAAGAAAGTTACATTAGAGACTTTGGTTTTTATAACTGAGTGTGTGTTTTACTTTCAGATCAAAAGAATCACCAGATGAACATCCTATTGATCTCAAGAGATTCAAGATCAAGATTTCTTTATTTTGTCCCGAGGAAATTTGTCTTGGACAAACAGGTGTCACACACAAGAAAAAGACAATAAAGAACAACACACAGTCAAGTAACACATTTACAGAAACATTCCCATCACCATCAGCGCTCTGTTCTGTGGCCTGAATTTAGGAGGTTCACTGATATTTGGAGGAATGAGTTTTTATACCTGTTCTGCAGCACAGTTCAAAGCTAGACTGCAAATACTTGGTAATTACTGAAGATATAGAATTTATTTTTTTAAACACTCAATGTACAACATTTGTCTGATGTGTAACAGTAAAATCAAGAGTTTATGCAAAATAAATACAAATATTTACAACAATAAAGTCACTTCCGCCCAACCAGCCCAGGAGAATTCAGTCTGAGTCACTCACATTTAACAGGCTGCCTGCGCTTTTATAGAGACTAAACATCAGGGCCACAGCCAGAGTTTGAGGTTTTGAGATGGGACTTTATTCATATTTAGCTCATCAAAAACATCTAACTCACAAAAGCTTACTGTCAAGTTTAATTTCATTCTAAATAATTAACTAAGGTCAAACATTCAAATAAACAAATCTATCTATTTTTCCTAATTGTATAATATTGTGTTTTTCCAGTAGATTTTTTTTTAACAACTACACTAATACGGGCTTGAAAAACACTTTGTTCAAGATCTTGAGCGACACAGCTAAATGAGAAGCTGAAACCTGGAGGTGTTTTCTCTCCTTCACTTCTGCCAGCGTGTCTGTCAGATATTTTTAGAAAAGCTTTTGTTGTTGTCCCGGTCAGTGACGTGATGTCCCAGCGTTTGTTTTCTCTTAAGGTCAAAAGTTCAGTCTCCTAGAGGACAAAGATGGAGGAAAGGCCAGCGAGCTTAATGCTTCAAGTGTCTGGGGGACTATTGTGTTCAGTTACAGAGAAAAGCGAATGTGACATCACCCGATTTGTTCTAATGTGGGACCAGGAACTTTTGGGGAATCTAAAATAACATGGAAAGACCAAAAGGGCCAGTGGTGGATTCTTGGGTCAGATTGGTCTGGAGACAGCTGCTTCTGTCTCCTGCTGGGACTCGACTATTTTAACAGCATAGACCAATTGTTTTCTCAGAACAGAGACTGAATGAAAGACAATGGGAGGGTCAAGTGTTGTATGTAAGTCAGAAATGTGCCCTGGAGTCATGGTAAAGGTCAATCAGTAGAACCCAATGGCAGAAGTTCACTGTTATGGAGAAAACACACGTTTGTTTTCACACCTAACAGTCCAGTTCGATTGGGGACCGAAATTGAAACATCGTTAACATTTCAACTGGAGTGGTTCACTTTCACACTGCTCTTTTGTCAAACGAACTAAGCCTTTTGAGAAGCTTGTCCACTCCTTCACATGTGGTGGCGCTGTACCCAAACCATGGAAGGAAACGAGACAAAAAAACCTTGAACAAGAAACACCGCTCATCTATTGGTCAATACAACGCAACAAAATGGCGTTGTCAAGGACCTTTTCGTTCCGTAAGACCAGATCCGTCCGGAAGTTCCCTTTTTTTTTTCTAAATAAAACGGAAGTACAGGGCTATACGTTCTCTGTTTGATGTGTGGCTAGGAAAGGGCGCACTTGATCCATCCAAGTTGGCCTAATTTTGATTTCCATTTATTTACTTATTTCCTACTACACCACCGCCTGACAACAGGGCAACAGTTCTGCTGAGGCTTTGCCTATTAGCTCCGTGTGCGTTTATGTTGGTTGTATTACCTAATGCTCTGCGCTGTAGTCCACTTCCTGCTTTTGAAGCGGCCTACAGTTCACTTGCGTTCACATCTGCATTCGAACTGTACCAGAGTTCACTTCAACCGAACCGAGATCTACGTTTTTTGGCGGACCAGAGTTCACTTTTTGTTCCGCATCAAAGTTCGATTGCACATTCACACCTGCCCAAACGAACCGAACTTTCTGGGCAAAAGAACTAGAGTTTGATTAAAGCGTACTGACCAGTGCTAGTGTGAATGCACACTAAAACTGACATTTCCAGCAAAACCATGAGGAGGGGTTAGGGTTTTGTGTCTTTTCAAGTTTTCTCAAATACCCTTGGCTGTATATTGGTTCTTCACTTTTGTTGGCAGCTCACTTCCTGTTTAGCTCTGGTGACCCTTGTGCTCTGTTAGAAAAAAGTTCCTAATCTCCTAGCGACCTTTTACTTCACTCCAAAATATATCCTTTTCAAACTTTTTTTTTTTTTGCCTAAATCGGTTAATCCACTTCTGTTCTGACTAAAAATACCAAATAAAAAAAACCTCCTGTGTTTTATTATTTGTACAGACTTGTAGTGCCCTTATTACATACAAACAACGTCCTCAGACTGTCTCCTCTAAACACAAACCTCCTTCGGCTTCCTCTCTAAAAGTCCGAACAGTAGCTCCAGAGTGTGTGGATCTCATGTCAAGTTTTCTTTTTATAAATCCCAAAGACGACGTGGGAAAACACGTACTTTGTCCTCATTTTTGTTACGTACACAGGCTTTATAAATGTGGCCTCTGGATTCAAACTGAACACTCCTCCACAAACAAGTGAAACGATATGTACGACTTTTAGTTTGAATCATTTATCTGCTGTTCTCCAGTCTCATGTGAAAGAGGACATTTAGTATCATCAGGCCTAGTGCTTTTGGCTCCGTTTGGCTCGAGCTTGCCGCGGTCATCATGTACTGTAGAGCAAAACGTTGATGCACTGTCCATCATCTTTGCACTGGGGCTTGGAGAAAACACAGTACCGCTTTGGCATTACCGGTACTTAAAGGGACTGTACTCGATTTCTTTGCAACAATATAACTTAAAAACAATTTCCCCCCAGCACTGATATCTTGTTAATGTATCTATTCAGGTGGAAATTAGTCCGCAAAGTCCTGTCTATGTCTAATAAAATTCCATTTGTGTCCAACCTTTTCTGTTTTTGTTTTTAGCATTGTGGCTAACTGTTGTTAGCATACCGACTCACCTCGCCGCTAACAGCTGAGAAAAAACATAAAATACATTATGATGAACAATTCTGAAGCTCAGAATGCATTAGCTAAGTGAGCAAATCATGTAGACTGAAGTAAGAACCTTAAAATGAAATATTTCTGTTTGTTTACATTTTTAAGGATGCAAAAATCAAGTACAGTCCCTTTAAATCCTACTGGGCTAGCTCAGATGCTAAGTGTTGGATAGCTTTCAGAGCTGAACTACTATTCATGTCTATGTCTTACACCCGTTTGGTTTTGGGGGCATGTTTTTTCCTAGCTGTAAATATATATATAATGTGCTCAGTCATTTTTCTACTTTACTTCTAAATGTTGCGATAAAAAAACTGCACTTGCTTCAGTTTTCGAGAGTCCGCATCAACATTTTATACATACTCATAAATGTCAACAAGCAACAAAAGTGTAGGAATAAAGCAAGTAGCATTGTTTTGTCCAACGGCTTTGGCACTAAAACGTTTGTCGCTTTATTCAATAGAAACATGCCCTAAACGTACCTTCAGAGCTCTATTCTGTCACCACATCTTCCTCTGCTTTTGTCACCTTCCGGAGAGTGAAAATGACCTAAGAATGTGAGTATTGTCTTCAGATTGTGGTCGGACTTGTCTCTGGGGGCAGTTACATTCACGCAGCAGCAGTGTGGTGGGCTCACAATGCTCCAGCGATGACAAACAAACATGGGCCACCGAGGGCACAGTGTTTTAGTCCTGTGAGACACAAAGGCCCGAGGTCACAGGGAGAGGTCAATGGTCTGCGCCACAAAAACTGAACTAAAAGGAATGAAAGGTCACTGAAAAAGCTGGCTCACAACCACATTTCAGATAGGAGCTGACGAACTGGGCAGTGAGGGTCTAAGGACAGAAGGAGGGTCTAAGGACAGAAGAAGGGGTGTAAAGCTACAGGCCTCAGTATGTTATATTCTATATAAATAAGCATATGAGGCTATGTAAAACCTAATGTGGCATATTCTAATATGTCCACATCCATTGTTTTACATATTATACCGTACAAACAAGTAATAAAGTTAATAAAAGCAAATAACCAAGATCTGTCCTTAAACATTTTGGACAAATTGTAAATAATTTGCTGAATTCCAGTTCATTTTAGAAGTTTCATAGTCACATCTCAACAATATTGATTGGTGGGCCACTATCTATAATAATCAAAAGTCCCTGGCTGCCAGTTTGAGACCCCTAAGGCCTGTACTAGGAACATGGCTGAACTTATCCTGGATAAGTGTCTCTTCCCCAGGTTGACAAACCCAGACATGAGCCTCTCTCGATAAGCTGTCCTATGAAACAAGTTCACAACTGGATGTGTTAACCCTGGATTTACTCAATGAAGCCGTGTCACAGAGCAGGGGCGGGGTTAGTGCAAACTGACCAATCAGAACAACTGAGCTGTGCTCTTCAAACGTGAGAAACGTCAATCATGAAGCAAAATATATATTAAATTTATGTGATGGAAACATGCTGCGACCAATCACAGACACAGAAGTTACACTCCAGAGTTCATTTAAATGTCCTGCATGGACCATCACCAAACATTTAACAGATCCACTGCTTAGTCTGAAGGAGCTGTGTCTTTGTCTGAGTCAAAGTGATGCGTAAAGATCCACAGCCAAATGTGCACAAAGTGCAGTCATTCAATATTTTTGACAATGAAAGTTTATTAATCCTCACAGATTAAACAGGATTCTTCAGTCTAGTCTCTGTTACATAGAAGATCTTCTGGCTCCTCTTCATAAAGAGGCTACGTGCATCTCATTGATATAAAAGATAACGTTGTGACTTTCACATTTCCTCATTTCTCCACAGCCCTCTCCCCCTCTCTCTCTCTCTCTCTTTCTCTCTCTCTCTCTCTCTCTTCTCCCTAAATTATCATCTCTGATTGACAGGCATCTTGTCTTTTTAACTTATTTCGGGAACTTACCCTAGTCCGGAGCAGGTTATGAGTTTATTTTATTTTCTACCACTGATATTTGCAAAATGAACAATCTTGAGAAGACAGGAGCATATCATTAAACTGACAATGTTCATCCTTTTTAGTGTTCTTTATATAGTATCATACTTTTGCTAAGGCTACTATTTTATTCCAAACACAAATGACACGTATGACAGTTACATACAATAAGCACTTGAATACTGTGACCATGGCAGCAGTGACTTGAGAGTGACAAGCTGCTGCTGATTGTTGCTTTAATTGTATAATGTGTCTCCATGGGCCCAGAAGCGGCCATTTGAAATCTGTTTAGGGACACATTGTAGCAGCTGTAAGTCACCTCACTAACCTCATCAGTGTCCTGGAGCTGACAACAGACGTCACCAGGCCTGTTCACAATCCCACAATCAGGTTTGAGCAGAAAGGAACATTTATTCACACTTGAACTGGACACAGTTTTGATGATTTTGCTTAACTAAAAAAGCAAATTGTGCAACTATTAAGTGTGTTATGAGTTAGTCCCTGCCCGTCTTTCCTAAGTTTTTCCACCACCAAAACAAACTGTCATAATCAGTGGATGTGTGTCTGTTCTTTTAATTATATAAAGAACAAAAAGAAGTGAATGAGCTGAAGATTTGGAAGCAGTGCAGCTTTAACATGTCTTTTAGGAGAGAAAACACTTGCTGTGTGATGAAAAGGAGCACTTTTTGCAATTTAAAAATGTTCTTGTGATGTGGGATGAACGGTTTTATTCATTTAACAATTACTCAATATGTTTTTCTTGTTTGGTTCTACTACCTCATCCAACTCTGCTTAAAAAAAACATGACATAATAAAATCCAGCTCAAAAATCGACCTTTGATATCGGCATCTGCTGACAACATCTGCACTAGAAGACAGGAAGTATTTTTGTTAAATTGGAAATCTGCGTTGCCCCGACCCACATGCTGAAAGCACATGGGCTGGACCTGTGGGGTGCCTCAGGGGTAAGGAGACACTGCAACGGGACATAGATATTTCATGACCGCTCCGCCCGATTTCACGAAGCAAGGCCGTGACGAGATTCCCGCCGAGCCGAGC
>CM076405.1:3259943-3327443 GCA_038363315.1 Mugilogobius chulae | reverse complement strand
GACCAGTTCTGAATACTTTTATAACAGTCAGGCTTTTCTAACAAGACCAGTTCTGAATACTTTTATAACAGGCTTTTCTTACAAGACCAGTTCTGAATACTTTTATAACAGTCAGGCTTTTCTAACAAGACCAGTTCTGAATACTTTTAGAACAGTCAGGCTTTTCTTACAAGACCAGTTCTGAATACTTTTAGAACAGTCAGGCTTTTCTAACAAGACCAGTTCTGAATACTTTTATAACAGGCTTTTCTAACAAGACCAGTTCTGAATACTTTTAGAACAGTCAGGCTTTTCTTACAAGACCAGTTCTGAATACTTTTATAACAGTCAGACTTTTCTAACAAGACCAGTTCTGAATACTTTTAGAACAGTCAGACTTTTCTTACAAGACCAGTTCTGAATACTTTTATAACAGTCAGGCTTTTCTAACAAGACCAGTTCTGAATACTTTTATAACAGTCAGGCTTTTCTAACAAGACCAGTTCTGAATACTTTTATAACAGGCAGACTTTTCTTACAAGACCAGTTCTGAATACTTTTAGAACAGTCAGGCTTTTCTTACAAGACCAGTTCTGAATACTTTTATAACAGGCTTTTCTAACAAGACCAGTTCTGAATACTTTTATAACAGTCAGACTTTTCTTACAAGACCAGTTCTGAATACTTTTAGAACAGTCAGGCTTTCTTACAAGACCAGTTCTGAATACTTTTAGAACAGTCAGGCTTTTCTTACAAGACCAGTTCTGAATACTTTTATAACAGTCAGGCTTTTCTAACAAGACCAGTTCTGAATACTTTTAGAACAGTCAGACTTTTCTAACAAGACCAGTTCTGAATACTTTATAACAGTCAGGCTTTTCTAACAAGACCAGTTCTGAATACTTTTATAACAGTCAGGCTTTTCTAACAAGACCAGTTCTGAATACTTTTATAACAGCCAGGCTTTTCTTACAAGACCAGTCCTGAATACTTTTATAACAGTCAGGCTTTTCTAACAAGACCAGTTCTGAATACTTTTAGAACAGTCGGGCTTTTCTAACAAGACTAGTTCTGAATACTTTTATAACAGTCAAGCTTTTCTTACAAGACCAGTTCTGAATACTTTTAGAACAGTCAGGCTTTTCTAACAAGACCAGTTCTGAATACTTTTATAACAGTCAGGCTTTTCTAACAAGACAAGTTCTGAATACTTTTAGAACAGTCAGGCTTTTCTTACAAGACCAGTTCTGAATACTTTTAGAACAGTCAGACTTTTCTTACAAGACCAGTGCTGAATACTTTTAGAACAGTCAGACTTTTCTAACAAGACCAGTTCTGAATACTTTTATAACAGTCAGACTTTTCTAACAAGACCAGTTCTGAATACTTTTATAACAGTCAGGCTTTTCTTACAAGACCAGTTCTGAATACTTTTAGAACAGTCAGGCTTTTCTTACAAGACCAGTTCTGAATACTTTTATAACAGTCAGACTTTTCTAACAAGACCAGTTCTGAATACTTTTAGAACAGTCAGGCTTTTCTAACAAGACCAGTTCTGAATACTTTTAGAACAGGCTTTTCTAACAAGACCAGTTCTGAATACTTTTAGAACAGTCGGGCTTTTTAACCGTGAACTGTACTGAAATAAGTTGTAAGTATCATATTTTTTGTAGATTTTGACTTAAGCAGAACTAAAATTGTGAGTACCGTATTTTCTCGACTATATGTCGCTCTGGAGTAAACGTCGCAGAAGCCCCAAAATGCATATTTTAGAAGAAAAAAAAACGTACATAAGTCGCACTTTTTGGGGCGCGGGACACGTTTTTCCAACCTGCTCCTCTCTGATATTTTCTCTGACATGAAGATGCAGAGGTCAAGAGCTGCTGACATGAGGCAAAACTACAAGATGCAGATCAAAACATGACCTACTGGCTTCTATATTATCACTAAATCATCTGCAATAAGCATTTTGTCCATTTGACATTTAACAATCTCGATGTGACGAGCTATTTACCTGCAGCAGGTTCCACATGTCTCTTTCCACTAAATCCACTGAATGTTTTTGTTGTCCAAACTCCATTTCCACCTCTCCTTCATAAACAGCAGTCCTTCATCATTCATTCCTCTGGAAAGTTATTCTCCGTGCTGCTTCTGCAGTAGATCCGCGAGCCCTCTGCGTGAAACAAGGAAATGCAGCTGCAGCGAGTTTTCGTTGTTTACCAGCCTCCACCAGACAAACATCAGTGTTTGTCTTTAAAGCTTTCACGGTCAAAAAAACTACTGCTCTTGAAATCAGATTAAATCAACTCTCTCTGTCCCGTTATTTTCATTGAATGAAGCACTCTGCACTCTCCTGAGCGTCAGTGTGGTTCATGAGACTACAGCCTCCAGGTCTACAGTTTTATAAATGTTAACTCCGCACTTACGCAAGTATCTGCACCTCGGAGGCAACAGTGTCACGCTTCACTGTCGGAACAGCAGCAAATGAAACTGCATTTGTCCCTCGTTTGAGAAGCAGAGAGAGCTCGAGTCCGGTCGGGCCCTGTAATATATTAATAGTTATTCACAAATTCCCGTTTATTTTATATAAATAAGTCACCCCCCCGTCAGACGATGAAAAAAAGGGTGACTTATAGTCCAAAAAATACGGTAAAATGGCCACGACTATAAATATACTGTTCTAATAGAAAATGTTATTGTATGACAATGAAAGCAACTTCAAATTTAGATAAATGTTACTCAGTTTAGACACTTATTCATTTAAGATATTATTTAAGACTGATGCATACTTAAGTCCAGCTTTAGTGAACTCGCTCTGGAGCTGTTTGTGGCTCTTTGTTTCCATTTTTCTCTCTCTCTTTCTCACTCATTTACTTACCACATCCATTCATTTTCTTCTGTTTGTTTTTTTTTGCATATTGTGCAACTAAAATTCACAATATTATCTAAAATTTGATCTAGAACTGACACAGACCAAGAAGAGCCAGACTGAGAAGAGCCGCTGCTGTGACGCTTAACCGGGCTGTTGTTTCTCTGAGTAAACCTTTATTTGTCTCTGGTTTGTGTTTCTCGGTCCTGACTCAGTCCTGACTCAGTCCCGGTCTCGGCTCTTTTATGGTGAACTGATTATCCTGTTTATTTTCCACCCGGGACCATCCAGAGTCAGACAGATAATTTCAGTCACATGTTTGAACCAGACACAGACCAAAACCCAAAGTCTCACAAAACCGTTTTCCACATTTCACTGAGAGACGCCGCAACATGATCATAATATCAACGACAGACTGTTCCACTCACTGTCCTGGTTTAGACCTGGTTTAGTCCTGATTTAGACCTGGTTTAGACCTGGTTTAGACCTGGTTTAATCCTGCTTTAGTCCTGCTTTAGACCTGGTTTAGACCTGGTTTAGACCTGGTTTAGTCCTGGTTTAGTCCTGCTTTAGTCCTGCTTTAGTCCTGCTTTAGACCTGGTTTAGACCTGGTTTAGACCTGGTTTAATCCTGGTTTAGTCCTGGTTTAGACCTGTAACTTACTGCTTTCTGAAAGTGAAGTGTGCGCTACACAATTCTGTAAAAATAGAAAGTAGGAGGTTTTTTTCAAGCCCAGCAAAAAAAAAAAAAAAAAAAGCTCAAAGTAAAAACTAGGGAGGGACTACGAGACAGAAGTTTCACGAGACGAGACGAGCCACGAGATTTTGAAATATTTGCATTATTATTATTATATTTGTTTTAATTCAGAATTTTAACAAGGCAAATTACAAAATTAGATTTGGATTATTATTATTGTTGGTTTAATGGTTTTATGTATTTACTGTAGTTTACCTTTACCTTTCATTATGTCTGTCACCTTGTATTCTTATTATTTAAAAAATACTGTAATAAATTTAAATGCCTCTCCTCAAGCTCCGCCCCTTCCTCCTGCCTCTCCTCAAGCTCCGCCCCTTCTCCTGCCTCTGCAGCTGCTGACAGGGACCAGACAGAGAAGGAGACAGACTTTTGGACTTTTTACAAACTTATTGATGACACAGGCCAAAATATCTCTGTGTGGATCGATTTAAACTATGTTTAAATGTGAAAAGCACTGTCCACGCGTATATTATTTGGCTATTGCAAAGTTTAGGACTAATTATCTGTGTCAATATTGGTCCTATCATTACAAAATAAAAACTGGGACAGAGTTTAGACGTTTTCTGTTGGAATAGTCTGCTACAAGTCTGTGTGTGGAGGAGACTTTTTACTACAGCTGCTCACAGATACAAACTTAATTTCATGACTATTCCCAATAGCCTTTGCAAAAGGAAAAATCTCTCGAGATAGTTCTGTACGTGTTTGCACAGTATCGGGATAGGTTGATCTTGTCCCATCCCCACTAAAACACAGACTTTTATTACTGTTCTATCTCAAAAACCTGTTTTTATTAAAAACATTTTTTGTTAAAAAATGTACACAAGTGTAAAATAAAGTGCAGTGTAAAATAATTTATATTGCCCTGGTTTACCCCAGCGCTGAAATGCAGAACTTCTGTCTAAACATGACTCTTTCTCTCTCAGAAATCGGGCCTCCTCGTGACCTGGTGACCTCAGACGCCACAGAGTCCAGTTTCTGGGTCTCGTGGTCCGCCGCTCCCGGGTCGGTCCGGTTCTACTCGGTCCGGTGGCAGTCTCAGTTCTCAGAGGAGTCCGGACTAAAGCGGGTCCCCGGAGATCAGACCACCACGGTCCTGGAGGGTCTGAGTCCTGAGACCAGGTTCCAGGTCCTGGTCCGAGCCGAGTACGGAGAGAGAGAGAGCGACGAGCTGAGCGGCTTTGAGACCACGGAGGGTGAGAGAAAACACAAATATAAACACAAACATAAACATACACACAAACATAAACACAAACATAAACACACAAACATAAACATTCAAACACACAAACATAAACACACACAAACATAAACACAAGCACCAGACAACAAGACTTTATTATGAGATACAAGCGACTGAACAAAATTTTATTCATGTTTTAACTTAAAGAGTGTGTTTTCGGATTTATAAGATAAGATAAGATAAGATATCCTTTATTTGACCCACAATGGGGAAATTCCAGTGTTGCAACGCACATTTTAAGAACAGCAGGGAAAATAGAAACATGCAATCAAACAAGATAATAGAAATAAAATAGACTTAAAATATATATAAAGATACAATAATTAAAAGACTATTATTTACAATAAATGTTTGCTATGGCACAGTGCAGGATATGACAGGATAAATAGATAAAGTGGCATCAGTATATAGTATATAGTATTATGTACAATATGACTATGATTATGTACAACTGCAGCAGATGAACAGAATAAATAATCGGGGCATATTGTGAACAAACAGCCAAGTCCCTCTAAATCTGATTCACCAAAATATGAACATCTCGATAACTTTTTGTGGTCTCTCGATAATGATATTTATATTTTGTTAGTCAACCAGTAAAGTTTTTAAACGTCTCTTCAAATATATTACTTCACGTTTACTTGTCGAACAAATGTTACATTTTGTTACAAATGTTACGCTTTGAGTGCCTTGTAAGGTGGAAAAGTGCTATATAAATAGAGACCATTTACCATTTTTATAATCCTGAATAAGATTTTTTTTTGTATATATACTGAGGCTGTGTCCCACCAAGCTGGGGTCGCCTGGACAGGGCTTATTCAGGGCACACATACACACACCAGACTCATACTAGGCAATGTGGGTGAAGTGTCTTGCCTAAGGACACAATGAGTTCCTTCTCTGTTGCTCCACTGTGGCTCCTGAGATTCCTCCGCGGTCTCCCATCCGAGTACTGCCCAGGCCCAATCCTGCTTAGCTTCTGAGATCTGACGGGATCAGGCTTTGGTGAGCTGGAATTTTTCACTCCACGCACAGTCAAGAACCCAATCTTTAGGGTTTGGGGAGACAACCTCCCCTTCCCAACCCAACCCTGAGAGGGAAGGGGAGGATTCCCAGTCCTCTCGCCCCGACCCTCTTAGTCTCCTTTTACGACTCGCAGGGAATACGGTGGTAGTATTCTTTAGTCTGGCTGCTGTGAGGACTATTGGAGTCAACATGTGGCCATATCTGTTTGTCAAAGTCTGATTCTGTCAGATCTCAGAAGCTCAGCAAGTCAGGGCCTGGTTAGTACCTGGATGGGAGACACTGGAACTGCAGGAGCCACAGTAGGACGACTAGAGTGGAGTTGTTGTGTCCTCGGGTAAGACACTTAACCCAGTTTGCCTCAGTGTCTGTGCACATGAGTGGATCTGCTTTGAGTGCCTTGAAAGGTAGAAAAGCAGAAAAGCAGAAAAGGAATGTTATACCTTTAATGTGAATTTTGTTTCGGTTTGAAAGTATTTGTGCTGTGATTGATCCAGTAAAGCCAGAGCCTGGAATGACTTGGGCTGAACTCATACTTTAACACTTAAAGGATTAAAACGCATGAGTCACTCTGAATGCAACTGTGAGTTTATGACGAGGAAACACCGGGTTTGAAGCTCATGAAAGTCCATTTGTTTTATAGTTTTGTTTATTAATCACAGCTCAGGCTTTGGACCAGGATTCTCTGGCTTCAGGGCTTTGTTTGTGGATCGTAAAGCGTCCTCGGCTCACTCTCTCTCTGCGCCGGCTCTGACAGGACTCATTGTTTCATCACATCAGGAGGAATCAGAGGAATTCTTTTACACAAGTGTTTAATAATGCCATTGTGCTGCCCTGAGCTCACGTCTCCCCCGCAGCTGCTTTTCCACATAAAACCACCGCTCAGGAGGCCAAACGCTCCCATTAACTTCCAATTAATGTTCATGCACATGTTTACGAGGCGTTCAGGGCCGTAGGACAGCAGCGTTCTGAGCTGAGGCGTTTCAGGGTCGTAGGACAGCCGGGTTCTGCGCTGATGAGGCGTTTCAGGGTCGTAGGACAGCCGGGTTCTGCCATGACGAGGTGTTTCAGGGTTGTAGGACAGCCGGGTTCTGCGCTGACGACGCGTTTCAGGGTTGTAGGACAGCCGGGTTCTGCGCTGACGACGCGTTTCAGGGTTGTAGGACAGCCGGGTTCTGCGCTGACGAGGTGTTTCAGGGTTGTAGGACAGCCGGGTTCTGCCATGACGAGGTGTTTCAGGGTCGTAGGACAGCCGGGTTCTGCCATGACGAGGCGTTTCAGGTTGTAGGACAGCCGGGTTCTGCGCTGACGAGGTGTTTCAGGGTTGTAGGACAGCCGGGTTCTGCGCTGACGAGGCGTTTCAGGGTCGTAGGACAGCCGGGTTCTGCGCTGACGAGGCGTTTCAGGGTTGTAGGACAGCCGGGTTCTGCCATGACGAGGCGTTTCAGGGTTGTAGGACAGCTGGGTTCTGCCATGACGAGGTGTTTCAGGGTTGTAGGACAGCAGAGTTCTGTTCTGAGGTGTTTCAGGGTTGTAGGACAGCCGGGTTCTGCGCTGACGAGGTGTTTCAGGGTTGTAGGACAGCCGGGTTCTGCGCTGACGAGGCGTTTCAGGGTCGTAGGACAGCCGGGTTCTGCACTGACGAGGCGTTTCAGGGTTGTAGGACAGCCGGGTTCTGCGCTGACGAGGTGTTTCAGGGTCGTAGGACAGCCGGGTTCTGCGCTGACGAGGCGTTCAGGGTTGTAGGACAGCCGGGTTCTGAGCTTGATCTTGCACACAGCTCTGCCAAAGCGCCGAGCAGCTGCGTTCCCCGAGGCGCAGCCAAAGCCGCTTGTCAACCCAAAAAATGTTCCATGCATAGAAATTCTGTCTGTATTGGTGCATTTTAAAGACTTCAGCAACTCTACAGCCCAGCACACACTGATGAAACATCAAGAGGGAAAACTGACTTGTACTGACAGTCATTTTACGCCTCTCTTTTCTTTTGAAAAACTCCCGCGTCTGCCCTGACCAGCCCGTAGAGATGGTAAAGACAAACATATATGACCAGCTTTTGTTCAGAGCTGTGCTCTGCTGTTGACTTCCTCATAGGGAGACACAGAGGCAGCAGCTTCTCTCCCCTCGCTCCCGGTGTTTATCACTACGCTTTCCGCCAAACAACTCTCACTGACGCCAGGCGTGAGCAAGAGGCGTATGGCCTCGTTGGTCTTATGTTTTAAGGATCTGTACATAATTCCTGACTTATTCCTGGCTCAGTCCTGGCTCAGTCTTGGTTCAGTCCTGGCTCAGTCCTGGCTCAGTCCTGGCTCTATCCGGACTCAGTCCTGGTTCAGTCCTGGTTCAGTCCTGGTTCAGTCCTGGTTCTGTCCGGACTCAGTCCATGCTCAGACTGCAGGACTGAACCCAGGTCCTGACTCAGTCCTGCAGACTTGTGGTGCTGTAATTCCTTCCTCGTTGGCCGTTCTGTGAGCTTCAGTGGAGCAGAACAGTATTTGTCTGTTTAATGGAACACTGGAGCTATCAAACACTTCTGTTATGCTAATATTTACAAATGATCTGTTTGTATAATCCCCGTCGTCTTTTAATGTGTTTACCAAAGTCACTGTGAGAGATTTAACCCTGTGTTCTCTTTTTCTCCCTCTCCTCTCTCTCCTCTCCTCTCTCTCCCTCCTCTCTCCCCCTCTCCTCTCCTCAGCCTCCCCGGGTCCCTCCCTCTCCTCCTCTCTGACCCCACAGATCGTTCTCTTAAAGCCTCGTGGACTCCTGCTCCTGGTCCTGTTCTTCACTATCGCCTGAGCTACGTCCCGTCGAGCGGCGGTCCGGAGCTGAGCCTGAAGGTGGGGCCCGCTCTAAGCTCCGCCCTCCTGAAGAAACTAAGCCCCGCCTCCACCTATAACGCCACGCTCCACCCGGTCTACGTCCACGGAGACGGAAAAGCAAGGCAAGGAGTAGGAACAACACGTACGTCCCACGCCACGCAGAAATAAATATACCAACAGCACAGGGCTGAAATAAATATACCAACAGCACAGGGATGAAATAAATATACCAACAGCACAGGGCTGAAATAACTATACCAACAGCACAGGGCTGACATAAATATACCAACAGCACAGGGATGAAATAAATATACCAACAGCACAGGGCTGAAATAAATATACCAACAGCACAGGGATGAAATAAATATACCAACAGCACAGGGCTGAAATAAATATACCAACAGCACAGGGATGAAATAAATATACCAACAGCACAGGGCTGAAATAAATATACCAACAGCACAGGGATGAAATAAATATACCAACAGCACAGGGCTGAAATAAATATACCAACAGCACAGGGATGAAATTATAATCCGGGTTATTTAAATTATATTAACCCTCTGGGCGCCACTGTCGCAATATTGCGACACGTAACTTAACCGGAGAAAACGGCCTCTCTCTCTTGTTAAAATCAAAAACACTGTTTCTACATGCTTCCAGTAGATGGCCGACATCCAGAGCTTTCTTTTAAGCCCAAAATTACCATAGGTTCCTATTGGATAAAACTCAACGAGGGCGGGTCAAAGGGGCTGCTTTTTTAAGTCAGCTGTGTGTGAAGTGAGGCGAGAGGGAGACGAAGCGAGGGAGCACTGGTCCGACTTTCAACGAGGCAATACTGGTGAAAACGTCCACTAGAGCGGAGGTTTTGAGCCTGATACTGGCAGATTCACGTTGTGATCACGTTCTCAGACGATGAGAGCGGGAGTGAGAGTGAGAATGGGTGCGCTGATCTCAGCTGCGGTAGAGCCACGGCTGCTGCTCCGGGCGCTCCGCTTGGAGGAACAAGTAATAGCGCGAACTGATCCGAAACAAACTTTTCCTGTTACAAAACACATGTAGCACATGGGGCAGGGATAGTATGTAGGTTCTAGAAGGAGGGGGAGAGTGGTTACGGAGGTTAACGCCACCGGCGCGCCCGCCGCAGTCCCCCCCGGCATCAGTGCGAGGAGGCGGGGGAGAGCGGCAGGACGCACCGCGGAGGTTAGCAGGGGGAGGAGGAGGGGGGGGGTTACTCTTATTGGTGCTATTTCTAATTCATTATTCCTCTAAAAAAAATGAAAAAAAAAAATAAATAAAGCATGTATATCTCCCTGTTTTTACTGTCAAAAAACAATCTTATTTAGCGGTCTAAAAAACATGCAATAATAAGGGCATAACATAAATAATTTTCTACATATATACAATATATTACCATATTTATAATCTTTGATTAATACCTAACACTTTTCCAATTTATAGTAGAGCTCTATCTTAAAATATATTTAAGCTACAGCCTTTGGAAAGTTGGAGAGTAAAAACCGCATTTCCACTGAAAAAAACCTTGGCGCCCAAAGGGTTAATAACACAATCATTCAAGAGAGAGAGAGCATTAGTGCCTCTTAAAATCCTCAGAGTGAAGAGAGATATTCAAATAGGTCACTAAATGTTTTCTACAATTGTAAAGAAACTGTCTGGGATTTACTTTACCAAATCTATGAGCTGTGCCGCTGCCCCCAATACGCACATCACCTGCTCTGGAGCACCAAGCCGAGCTGTCCCGCTGTCCCACTGTCCCGCTGCTGAACTCACGAGTGACAGAAAAGCCTGGTCCAGACGCAGGTGCCTGATGAATCTTAACACACAGCGCGAAATCACAGAAACATGTTCTACAACTCATAAGCTCTGAGACAATCTTTATTTCGCGTCAATAGGACACATACTGGGCCAGTTACGAGGAGAAACAGCAGATGAATTAAGACTGCTGTAGATTTGAACACGCAAATTATCGCGGTGAAATACGGCGGATTTCGACACATTTATGTTTAGATTCTTTCAGAGGGAAACACAGACCATGAATCTAGTCTATTTGTCCTGACTAAAGTTACAGACTATAGTATTTACTCAAACTGTAGCGCGAGGATGCAGCTTACGCTGAGCTGTGTTTAGTGTGAGCAGGAGAGGGAGCAGTGGCGGAGGAGAGGGCAGTATGAAGGGGCGAAGAGAGATTGGGCCCCACTGGTATGCAACTTGGCAAAAATGTGAAATTAATGGATTTACTGTTGTAAAACTTCCCAGATAAAAGGAAAATGCATTTATTATGTAAAAAAAAGAAGAAGAAAGAAGGAAAAAATGTAGGGGAACCTTGTGTCTTAAAGAAATAAGGCCTTTTCCCACTGTAGGAACTTTTTTAGTTCCTGTCCCCATTTTGGGAGCGTTCACACAGAGCAGGAACTATGAGCAGTCCCTAATGGGGCTACACATTAGGGACTTTTTTTAGCTCCTGCTCTGGGGCAGGTACTTTCCAGGCAGACCAGGAACCTTTTGGTGACACAAACACATTTACAACACTAACTCTGTTTTGAAACATGTGTAATATGTTCTTACATTTAGATAAACCTTTCTTATCTTTTAGAAAAACGATTTAAAAGCAGTAACTCCCAAAATGTATTTATTTAATTTGTAAATAGTAGCCTATCATACTATTATTAGGAATTACAGTGAATAATCGAAGTCTGCTGTTTCAGTTGTTTTTAAATTTTGCACATAGTATTGTGTGGAATCGAAAAGACAACTTTTGTTTTCCTAACACACTTATAAAGACTCATTTAAATGTTCCAGACTTCACAGATGCTCATGTCAAAGCCAGTTAGAGCCACTTTCAGAAACATTTGCTGTGCGAACACAAACATGCGGACAGGATAGTTCTTCTGAATAAATAGGGACTGAAGGAATGTGGGGACTAGTTCTTGGTACTGTCATGTGGGAAAACCCCTATAGATACATTTAGTAGTGTTAGTAGTGTTAGTAGTGTGTGTGGGGCCGGTTAGGGGTTGGGAGTTTTTGGGAGGGGGGGGGGGGGGTCTTTTTGAAATCTTGCATAGGGCACCAAAATGACCAGCAGCGGCCCTGTCTATGATCACTCGATAACATCATTTTTGTAATTGATTCCAGATAATCATGATTTAAATGGAGATTTGATCGGCACAGCTCCACCGCAGCAGGATTGTTAGATTGATCTTTAATCGTGATTAAATATGATCACAATATAATAAAAACAACAACAGAATTACAATAGTGCGCTGATCCCACTACTCTGCAGTTCTGCTCCTCGCCTCTGACCCTGAGCTCACTGTCCGCTGGGCTGTGTCCCCCTGAGGAGCTGTAGAAGAACACCAGCTCGTCAAATAAAAGTCCTCGTTGAAGATCACAACAGCAGTTCTCTCAGAGGACTTCACGTGATGTTGATTTAACAAACACAATTTATCCGAAAATCACAAACAGACATTATTAGGAAACACAGGCCGGTGTGTGTCAGTGACATAATGGAAGTGAACAGTCTGCTGTGTTCAAAATCCAACAACTTTATGTAAAATTACAGACGTTGAGCAAGCTGATCAGAGGAGTTTGACCTGCCGGACTCAGGCGGAGAAGACAATGATCCGTATTTTGGTCGAACGTTGGAGGAGAGACAGAGCTGAGGTGGACTTCTGCTCAGCTCTCACTCACAACTAGGCCTGTCACGATAATTACTATATCGAGTTATTGTGCGATATATAAAAACGTCAACGATAGCATTTTGAGACTCGATAAATGTGTATGCGCAAATATACGGCGCAAAAACAATTCAGCTGTGGCAAAACAACACGCAGAATCCAAGCAACTAATCACCATAAACACCAGCTTTAGGGAGAAATGAGAGGTAGAAACACGGCAGTGTGCACGGAAGTCAGAGGAAGACAGCGCGGTTCAAATTCAATAGAGGAACGAACTAAAATGAGGCTCTTACGCGCGCGTGTTGCCCACGAAGACACACAAACAGACAGAAGAGGCCCATGCAGGTGTTTATGTGTGTTACCTCTGTGTGTGCTCGCTCCTAGCGCTCATATCCACTCATCTTCTCATCTTCCTCCTGAGCTGCTCCTCCGCCACAGTTTTGTCGCTCCGTGGGTCCAAAAGTTTAACTTTCCAAGCGCCACAGCGCGTAGAAGCGAAAACACGGGCCATCAAAGGATCAGCGGCTCGTTCACGTATTTTCTCGCGTTCGTTTCACTTAGTGCACGCTCACGGGCCTCGTGCACTGACATTGAGGTGTGAACGCTTCGCTCTTCTGTTTATCTGGAACTCACGCTTTTATAAAGACGTGATCAAAGACACCCGCTTCTCCAAACTCTTCATCCACGGCAGGTTTTACGTGCAGAGGCTGGAATCGACGCGCGCGCACCCCGAGCTGCCGAGGGCACAGATCAGCTTGGACCAGGTAGTGACTCGCCCCGTGTGAGGAGCAGTGGATGTATGCGCTAAACTGTATTTTTAAGCGGCTCATTTTGCACTCATGTCATGCTACAGGCACAATATTTTTCAATAATTCTGCATTAGAAGTGCCATGATTGAAATGAGGAGCTATTTGACCATCCAGTTGACCGAGTTTAAAACTAATACATAAAATAAAAATAGTGAGAGCATTAAAATAATCTAATTGCTAAAGAGCCCATAGTCTTGGGTCTGCAGATGTGAATTTTTTTTTATTTTTTTCATTTTTTTTTACTGTAGCCACCAAATACATCAATCAACTAATGTAAGTGCACACAGTGTAAGTGAGAAGTATCCTCACAGCATGTCTAGTTTACTATTAAAAGAAAAGAAAAGGTTTTATACCCACTGTTGTGTTGTATGTTACATTACTTTTATGACACTTTTATTTTAGATCTAAGAGGATATTGCCTTGAATAATTTCATTCAGCTGTATAAAACGCCGTCGACAATAATATCGATTATCGAGATATTTTCAGAGACAATATATCGTCTGGTAAAATTATTTATCGTGACAGGCCTACTCACAACAGCTCTGTACAGCTCCTCTGGTGGTCAGAACGGAGCTGCGTGTGTGGGATCAGCACGTTAGAAGTGAAAATGTCTTGTCTTACAACGTTATAGACAGTGCTTCATTTGTAAATCAAACGTTGCTGGAACAAAATGTCCATCCTACTCGATGTTAAACGATATAAAAGTACTTTTGTCCGTGTTACACGTTTTTTTACACGTCACATTGAGATTTTCATTCACTCTGACAGAAATCAGCGCACCTACCGCTGAATCCATCCACAGCAACAAGTTGCACATGAGTATCTGACCCTCACCACAACATCGCAGCACAAACAGCCTTTACACAACAGACACGGTTCTCGTACATCAAACGTGACGCTAAAATACACAGTAAAGTTAGTTGCACTTACGAGAAACTGCAACCGCTGTATCCGCGCTGGTTCTCACCTCTTTATCGTCCCGTACACTCCAAACACACGTGACACTCCAAACACACATGTGACACTCCAAACACACATGTGACACTCCAAACACACGTGACACTCCAAACACACATGTGACACTCCAAACACATGTGACACTCCAAACACGACACTCCCGCTGCTTTAAATCCATCAAAATGAGTCGCAAATAACAACAAACATCCACAAAATCCACTTTGACGCATATTTCCTGTTTTAGAAGAAGATGCAAGAGCCTGGAACCAATGAAAAGTCTTAAACCCGCCTGCGCTGCTTCTGATTGGTCAAATTTCCTGTCAGTTTCACTTTTAACCAATCACAGTCTGTGACTCCTTCTTCCCCACAAATATAAGCCTGTTGTTTCTGTGAATGAGAGACGGGAGAGGAGCAGAGCCGCGTCTCTTTGAAGAAAGACAAAAGGCTTATTAGAAAGCGTTACCGGAGCAGACAAAACTGTTGCCGGAATGCCCCACGAGAGTTCCCAGATCTTATTCCGGCTCAAAATAAGCCCTGGTTATAGAAATTAGCGATGGGTAATTTATCGTTTCCACTTTTGGCCTCAGCTGGGTTTAGAGAAAAATGATTCATGTCCTTTAAATCCCTGATAAAAACAAAAAGCACTTAGTTGAAAATGTGATGGATTCATAATGTCGGCATCAACAAATAGTAATTTGCCAATCAACAATTATAAGCAGAATAAAAAAGTCTTAAGTCATCGAAATAATGACTTTGTTTCCCAGAGACTTGAATCAAAAAAGCAGGTTTGATTCCATATGTTCAGCAGACTCTTTCTTTCTTGTTACTGTTCAAATTAAATCTTTATAGTCTAAAATGATTAGGTCAAAGAATGAAGGTTTTGTTGGACTAAGATTCCAGTGATTATTATCTGGTTAAAGGGCCACAGCACCATGAGTTACAGACGTTTATCGTGGTGTTATGTTGAGCGGTCTCTCTTTCTCCACAGTGTCGCCGTACAAACCTCCTCAGAACCTCCAGACCTCAGAACCCACCCGGACCAGCTTCAGAGTGTCCTGGGACCCGGCTCCAGGCTCCGTCCGGGGCTACAAGGTCACGTTCCACCCCACAGACGATGACGTGAACCTGGGAGAGCTGCTGGTGGGGCCGCACGACAACACGGTGGTGCTGGAGGAGCTCAAGTATGTGGAGAGTCCTGGTTTAGACCTGTTTTAGACCTGTTTTAGGATGTATTCAGACCAGAAAAGTGCAAAAGTCCCCTTGTTTGATCTCAATCCAATCTGGACTTAATATTTTTTGAGTTGGTTCGGTTTGTATTCTTACTGCGCTTCTGTCAAGTGGACTTTAAAACATAAACAGACGCACATATGTAAGAACCTGCGCTCTCATTGGACAGATCTGACGTGTGGGCGGAGCTACTCAGAAGAAGTGTTTGTGGATAAAAGTTAGGCTTTATAGTAAAGTAGTAGCCCGTTATTCGTTTATTATCATAACGACCTTATGGTAACTGTCATAGACTTAGAATTAGATCTGTGTTTGTCAGTGGGAAAAGTGAAAATGAAGCAGGACGAGACACGGGTCCAAACCCAGACTCCAGGACGAGACACGAGTCCAAACCCAGACTCCAAGACCAGTCACGGTCCAAACCCAGACTCCAGGACGAGACACGGGTCCAAACCCAGACTCCAGGACGAGACACTGGTCCAAACCCAGACTCTAGGACGAGACACGGGTCCAAACCCAGACTCCAGGACGAGACACGGGTCCAAACCCAGACTCCAGGACAAGACACGGGTCCAAACCCAGACTCCAAGACCAGTCACGGTCCAAACCCAGACTCCAGGACGAGACACGGGTCCAAACCCAGACTCCAGGACGAGACACGGGTCCAAACCCAGACTCCAGGACGAGACACAGGTCCAAACCCAGACTCCAGGACGAGACACTGGTCCAAACCCAGACTCCAGGACCAGTCACGGTCCAAACCCAGACTCCAGGACCAGTCACGGTCCAAACCCAGACTCCAGGACCAGTCACGGTCCAAACCCAGACTCCAGGACCAGACACGGCTCCAAACCCAGACTCCAGGACGAGACACGGGTCCAAACCCAGACTACAGGACGAGACACGGGTCCAAACCCAGACTACAGGACCAGACACGGGTCCAAACCCAGACTCCAGGACGAGACACGGGTCCAAACCCAGACTCCAGGACGAGACACGGGTCCAAACCCAGACTCCAGGACGAGACACGGGTCCAAACCCAGACTCCAGGACGAGACACGGGTCCAAACCCAGACTCCAGGACGAGACACGGTCCAAACCCAGACTCCAGGACGAGACACGGGTCCAAATCCAGACTCCAGGACCAGACACGGCTCCAAACCCAGACTCCAGGACCAGACACGGGTCCAAACCCAGACTACAGGACCAGACACGGGTCCAAACCCAGACTTCAATCCAGCGGCAGAGACTATTTCAACCCCGCGTGGAGCCCGAGGTGAGGCGGCTGGAGCCTGGGTTTGTGTGGGACTATACACAGACCTGATGCTCGCGAGGATGATGTATTTCACAAGGATTTGGCGCAAACGCAGCGGACTGCTCCCTGTACCAGAGGGACCGAGTGCAGCAGTGCTCTTGATGGACTAGTAGCATGGACATATGGATTTAAATGGACTAAGTTAGTCAGGACCCAGAGATGCTTTGGTAGTCTGGTTTGTAAGGATCCTCGTCTCGTCTCCATCACTGTACGAAGGCTGTCCAAGTGATACTGTTTTGATGTTTATTGTGCAAACACACAGGGTTAACATTGAGTGAATCAAAGTGTTTTATTTGATAGAAACAAGCGCGAGAAAATATGTTTAAATTTTCAGACAAATGCAGACAACAGAATAAACAGCGTAGGTGGGAAATTGTGCTTCGAGAACACATTTCCAGTGGATTATCTGGCAGATGCAACATTCATAAAAACAAAACCACAGTTATGAGCGGCTCTGTGCCTGTAGACTGTAGGACTGCCCTTCTCTCGTCTGTGCGCTGTGACAGCGCATGTTTTTCATGTTTGTTTCGGATCAAAGTTTGTATTCAGACCATAAGCGATCCGCTCCAGAGTCTGTTTGCAATCGGCCCCAGACCGACCTGAAGAGACCTGAAAAAAGAGTCTGGACTTTCTGGGGAAACAAACTCTGGACCGTTTAAATCGGACCAAATTTTGTAGGTCTGAATACGCCCTTCGTACTGTTTTAGTCCTGTTTTAGACCTGGTTTAGTCCTGTTTTAGACCTGGTTTAGTCCTGTTTTAGACCTGGTTTAGTCCTGGTAACTTTTATTAAAATACATACTACATCAGGCTGTAATGAAACAGTACACAATGGATTAACTTCATCAGTTGATCAGTGAGTGCAGAAGTCCTTTTCCACTTGTAAACTGAGCTTGTTTGTTTGTTTGTTTGTTTATCCCAGAGCTTCCACTCAGTACTCTGTGTCTGTGTTTGTTTGTTTGTTTGTCTCAGAGCTGCCACTCAGTACTCTGTGTCTGTGTTTGTTTGTTTGTTTGTCTCAGAGCTGCCACTCAGTACTCTGTGTCTGTGTTTGTTTGTTTGTTTGTCTGAGAGCTGCCACTCAGTACTCTGTGTCTGTGTTTGTTTGTTTGTTTGTCTCAGAGCTGCCACTCAGTACTCTGTGTCTGTGTTTGTTTGTTTGTTTGTCTGAGAGCTGCCACTCAGTACTCGGTGTTTGTTTGTTTGTTTGTTTATGTCAGAGCTGCCACTCAGTACTCTGTGTCTGTGTTTGGGATGTTCGACGGAGGAGAGAGCGTTCCTTTGGCAGGAGAAGAAAAAACCACTCAGTCCGACGCTCCAGAGCCTTCTCTGCCTGGATCCAGAGGTAAAGTTCATCTGATCAGAATCTTAAATCAGCTCAGATCTGCTCCTGGAGACGACTTCTCCACAGATCTGAGCTGTAACTCTTCCTCCTCTCCTGCAGATACTAGACACTGTAAGAGGAACATTCCAAGCTCAGTAATAAAAAAGCAGGTTTTCCCTCCACTAGAAAAGTAGCCACCAACATTACGACCATTATTACTGTATTGTACTGATACTGATACTGATACTGACACTGATACTGATACTGATACTGATACTGATACTGATACTGATACTGATACTAGTTCAAGCTCATGGACGATGGTATTTCATTAAATATGGATAAATAAATATACACCACAGTCTGTAAAAGAGCAAACACATCAGCTGAGTTTCACACAAAAACAACAAGTTTAAAATGAATGTTCCGCCTAGTCCTAGTGTATTAGCTAAGACTGGACTAATTGAGAGCAAGACCTTTCCGAGACCACAAAGTCCCAAAACCGAGACAAGACCAAGATAAATGAAGGTCAAGACCGAGAAAAGACGGAGACTTTTATTGGTCGAGACGGAGACGAGACCAAGGCAGCAGTCCAGTGAGGCCAAAACAACACAATTTTTGTCATTTTTTACTTGTCTACATGATTCTGTTGTGCAGAGCTTAATGCAACCTCTGTCTGGGACATGTCACTGTGCTCCTGCTGCAAGTTTAGCCGAGTAGTGCTGGTGAAATGTGGAATCAGTGTCCTAAGCCGGCTGTACACTGTGGGAGTTTGAAATCTTAAGTAATTATTTCTTTTATAAAAGTGAAACAATAGTGATGAAACTCCAGTGGATTAAAGCAGGTTCATAAAGGAGCTGTTCCACTCACACAGCAGTGTAAAAGTCATGTTCTAGAGTCTATTCAAGGTGCTTCTCACATCATTTAAGGAGCAGGTGTGTTGGAGATAGGGCTGGGCACCGAAAAACGGTTCCTACTTGGAACCGACCGAAAACGTTCGGGAAATACTGGAACGAAAACATGACGCTCTTTCGGTGCCATTTTTCGGTTCCTTGGCCTTAAATCTCCGCATCAACAAGCAGACAACAGAATCAACAAACATGCAACACGCGCGCTCCCTGCAATGACACAACTGTGCTCCACAAAAAGCAAAAAACACGTAACTTAACTGCCAAATGCGCACTCTACTATGTCACGGCAATTCACTTCTTACATTCTCCTAAGCAAACCGTGTGACCTTAGGACAGCCGCGGGACAATTCACGTCTCATTTGTCCCAAACAGACAGTCCCTGCAACAGCAAGTGCAAACAAACCGCATTGTGTCGGCTTACCTTTTTAAATAGAAGAAACGAAGAAACAACGGGTCCATATTCAATTATAACAGTGCGAACCTTTTTGTCTAAAGTCTGCGTGTTGAGCTCCATAAAGCTTTGTAATCAAATAAAAGTCTGAAGTTTACGCAAAAGAATGCCGCCAAACACAATAATAGGGTTAGTAATATCCTCCTCCTCATCGCTGCAGTTGAAAGTAAAATCCAAATGTGAACCGCTGTGCTGCAGCCAAATAAGTCCAAGTAAAAAACTACCTATGTAATCCAGCCTTCTTCATTTCTCCTTTTGTCTCCACGTAAAGAGAGAGATAAAAGTTTTGATGTTAAAAGCAGGTCTTGTGTCGTTCCTTTGTTCCAGTGCCGCGTGTGGCGAGAAAGTGAAAGTGAAACTGTACTCCCCCCATGTGGCAGCCCACGTGAGGAACAGCTGATTCGTTTACAGCGCTTTGTTTTGAGTCGTAACTGAACAGACTATATGTGTGTAGTTTGACAAATTGTTGAAAGGCTTAAAAAATAATGTTGGGCTTAAATTTAATATTTGAAAAGAAGCAAGAACCGAAAAAAGGAACCGGTCCCGAAAAGCAAGTACCGTTTAAGTACTGGTATCGAAAAAAATCTAACGGTACCCAGCCCTAGTTGGAGATGACTCAGTGTGTAATGCTCCTAAAAAAGAATCTACGAGCACAAAGCGTTACATTTATGTTTCTTCTTTATTTGACATTTGAATGATGCTTCTGTTGTAAAAGTCCTCGCTCGTGCAGCAGGTGAACCTCACCAAGATGCTCCTGATAAGTCGCAGTGACGCACAGAAAGAAGGAGACAAATTACAACATATCTTTTACTCTGGCCACGCCTCCTGAACTCTGGCCACGCCTCCTGAACTTGTACATGGATACATCGGGATTAAGATCAGCCCAAAACTCCTGTAGTGTGCAGAAGGCTTAAGACAAGTCCAAGCTCCATTGAGACCGAGACAAGTGCTCGAGCTGAGACCAAGATCTTAAAAAAGCTCTTTCGAAGTCTGGTCTCTACTTTCCATCTCTAATATTGGCCTAGTATCAGTTATCAGTTAAATAAAGTTAAATAATAAATGATCTTTAGTTAGAAAACACATTCTGATCAGGCCTTAAATGATTTAACCACTGAACCGTGATGTTTCCATTGATATACAGGACTTTTTTATGATCTTAACATTGGTGCAGGATGAACAGAGCAGGTATTTTAGGTTCAGTTTAGCTTTGATGTTACAGTCCAGCTGTAGGAAACTTGTAAAAACGTCCCAAAAACCTGAGCTGGCTTATTTAGGTGTTTAACAAAGTCTGTAAAGTTTCCCTTCAGGCTCCGTGCTGCTCCGGGTTGTTAAAGTCCAGAATCAGAAGCTGGAACCCTGTGTGTCTCTTCTCTCTAAACATTTTTCATTTTGACCCAAACTCTGGCTGTTTCTGCTTCTGGGCGAGCGGCCATTTTGTGTCTGTGTTCCAGGTGCGTCATCGTCGTCAGGCCTCGTAAATCTCCCACAAACTCCGGATTTACGGCGCAGGAAAAAAAAAACGAAAAGAAAAGAAAGGAAAGAACGCAGTGAAAGTGAAAATGTGGCTGAAACTGGAGCCCGCGCGGCCGCCATCTTGGATCTGACAGCTGTTCTGAATGTCGTTACATGTGTCTGTTGCATAATGGACTGTAATGTGCCTGTCTTTCCCACAATGCTTTGCCTCTGCCTCTGATCTCGCCCTGATTTACGATGTTTTTATGATGAAAATGTGAAAAATGCAACGCTGCTGTTTCAGATTTATGTTTTTAAAGCTGCACTTAGTCAAACGCACTCACTCAAAAATCCATCTGAGAGCGAATATATCACAGGCCTGGTTCAGACCTGAACGGGACCGGCTCTGGACCCAGTTTAGTCCTGCTCTGGACCCAGTTTAGTCCTGCTTTAGACCCACTTTAGTCCTGTTTTAAGACCTAGTTTAGTCCTGATTTAGACCCACCTGCAGACCCACCTTAGCCCTGTTTTAAGACCTAGTTTAGTCCTGATTTAGACCCACTTTAGTCCTGCTGTGGACCCAGTTTAGCCCTGATTTAAGACCTAGTTTAGTCCTGATTTAGACCTAGTTTAGCCCTGATTTAAGACCTAGTTTAGTCCTGATTTAGACCTAGTTTAGCCCTGATTTAAGACCTAGTTTAGTCCTGCTGTGGACCCAGTTTAGCCCTGATTTAAGACCTAGTTTAGTCCTGATTTAGACCTAGTTTAGTCCTGATTTAGACCACCTGCAGACCCACTTTAGTCCTGTTTTAGACCTACTTTAGTCCTGCTGCGGGCCCAGTTTAGTCCTGCTTTAGACCCACTTTAGTCCTGTTTTAAGACCTAGTTTAGTCCTGATTTAGACCCACCTGCAGACCCACCTTAGCCCTGTTTAAGACCTAGTTTAGTCCTGATTTAGACCCACTTTAGTCCTGTTTTAAGACCTAGTTTAGTCCTGATTTAGACCCACCTGCAGGCCCACTTTAGCCCGCTTTTAAGACCTAGTTTAGTCCTGATTTAGACCTAGTTTAGTCCTGATTTAGACCCACCTGCAGGCCCACTTTAGTCCTGTTTTAAGACCTAGTTTAGTCCTGATTTAGACCCACTTTAGTCCTGTTTTAAGACCTAGTTTAGTCCTGATTTAGACCCACCTGCAGGCCCACTTTAGCCCGCTTTTAAGACCTAGTTTAGTCCTGATTTAGACCTAGTTTAGTCCTGATTTAGACCCACCTGCAGGCCCACTTTAGTCCTGTTTTAAGACCTAGTTTAGTCCTGATTTAGACCCACTTTAGTCCTGTTTTAAGACCTAGTTTAGTCCTGTTTTAGACCCACTTTAGCCCTGTTTTAAGACCTAGTTTAGTCCTGATTTAGACCCACCTGCAGGCCCACTTAAGTCCTGTTTTAGACCCACTTTAGTCCTGTTTTAGACCCACTTTAGTCCTGTTTTAGACCACTTTAGTCCTGTTTTAGACCCACTTTAGTCCTGTTTTAAGACCTAGTTTAGTCCTGTTTTAGACCCACTTTAGTCCTGTTTTAAGACCCAGTTTAGTCCTGTTTTAGATCCACTTTAGTCCTGCTGCAGGCCCACTTTAGTCCTGTTTTAGACCCACTTTATTCTTGTTTTAGACCCACTTTAGTTCTACTTTGTACCAGGTTTAGTCCTGTTTTAGACCCACCTTAGTCCGACTTTCGACCCAGTTTAGTCTTGTTTTATGACCTAGTTTAGTTCTGCTACAGGCCCACTTCAGTCCTGTTTCAGACCCACTTTAGTCCGACTTTCGACCCTGTTTAGTCCCGCTTTTAGACTTGTTTCACATCCAATTATGTCCTGCTTTAGACCTAGTTTAGTCCAGCTTTAGTTTGGGTTTCAGAGTCCCCGTTACTTGGCCCAGTTTGGTCTCGTTCTAGCCCCAGTCTGGTCTAACTCGGCTCTCTCCTCAGATGCCCAGTGTAAGACGTCAGCGAAGGCCGACATCATCCTGCTGGTGGACGGATCCTGGAGCATCGGACGAATCAACTTCAAGACCATCAGGAACTTCATCGCCCGGATGGTCAGCGTGTTCGACATCGGGCCGGAGCGAGTCCAGATCGGTAAGACACGGGACAGTTTACAGAGCGCGTCCAGATCGGTAAGACACGGGACAAATAAACAAGCGAGTCCAGATCGGTAAGACACGGGACAGTTTACAGAGCGCGTCCAGATCGGTAAGACACGGGACAGTTTACAGAGCGCGTCCAGATCGGTGAGACACGGGACAGTTTACAGAGCGCGTCCAGATCGGTGAGACACGGGACAGTTTACAGAGCGCGTCCAGATCGGTGAGACACGGGACAGTTTACAGAGTGTGTCCAGATCGGTGAGACACGGGACAGTTTACAGAGCGCGTCCAAATCGGTGAGACACGTCAAGGTTTAAAGAGCGAGTCCAGATCGGTGAGATACGAGTAAGGCTCGGCACCGAAAAACGGTTCCTACTTGGAACCGGCCGAAAACGTTCAGGAAATACTGGAACTGAAAACATGACGCACTTTCGGTGCCATTTTTCGGTTCCTTGGCTTTAAATCTCCGCGTCAATAAGCAGACAACAGAAACAGCCACACGCGCTCCGTACAATGACATGAACTACGCTCCACAAACAGCAAAAACACCACAGAGCTTATGTGCCAAATGTGCACTCTACAATGTCACGGCAATTCACTTCTTACGTTCTCCCAAACAAACCACATGAGCTTAGGACAGCTAACGGGACAATTCACGTCTCACTTCTCTCAAACAGACCTGCAGCTGCAAGTGTCACAAACAAACTGCGGTGTGTCGGCTTACCTTCTTAAAAAGAGGAAACAACGGGTCCTTATTCAATTAAAACACAGTCCTCAGTACGAGCCTTTCTGTCTAAAGTCTGCGTGTTGAGCTTCATAAAGTCTGAAGTTTATGCAGAAGAATGTCGCCAAACACAAAATGTAATCCAAACTTGCCGTAATATCCTCCTGCTCGTCGCTGTAGTTGAAAGCAGAATCCCAAATGTGAACCGCTGTGGCGCCTCTGTGCTGCAGCCAAACAAGTCAGAGTAAGAAATATATGTAATCCAGCCTTCTTCATTTCTCCTTTTGTCTCCAGGTAAAAAGAAGAGTAAAAGTGTTAAAAGCAAATGTTGTCGCGTCTTTGTTGCAGAGCTGCCGCGTGTGGCGAGAAAGTGAAACATAACTCTCTCCATGGGGTAGTCCACTAGAGGAACAGCTGATTCATTTGCAGCGCTTTGTTTTGAGTCATAACTGAACAGACTATATGTGTGTAGTTTGACTTTTGTAACATTGTTAAAGGCTGGAAAAAATAGTTTTGGGCTTATAATTAACATTTAAAAAAAGATAAGAACCGAAAAAAGAACCGTTAAGGAACCGGTCCCGAAAAGCAAGAACCGTTACAGTACGGTACCCAACCCTAGATACGAGAGAATTTGTGAGTCTCCGTGATGATTGTTATGTAAATCCTTTTGGGCGTTTGAAGCTAGTGCCTCCTGCAGAAACTACAGCAACTGCAACCTTTCTTCCAGACACATTCCCGACCCAAACTACTCTCCTGAGAAACTGGCTCTTTGATTGTTTTATTTAGCAGTGTAAAATGTGTTTAGATGTGTCTTCGCTGCTTTATTTCAATCTTAAAGGTGCATTGCGTAAGTTAAAATGTTCAATATTACGATATATCAAATTACCGTCCATTGGCACTTGCCTGGATGTGCGCCATGACGTTTTGTAAACTTACCGAGTTTGCCTCTGTAAGCGCAGACAGACTCATAAATGTGAATAGTGCGGGTCGCATTTTCCCGCGCTAGTCCTCCTTCACTGGATTATCGTCATTATTTATTTATTTATTTAGCAAAAGCTCTCGGTTTTATACAATGGACGGCTGTTGTAAAGGCTGTTTAATGAAAATAAAATAAATAATCATTGGTAAATACTGCCATCTAGCTTCCGAACCCCCGTAACACACGGAAGAATTCAAAACAACTTGCCCACCGTAACGGCCTGGTATGAAGCCGACTGCAGGACCGAGGAGCACTTGGACATGTTTTTGAGAAAGAGGAATTGTGCTGGAGATCAATAAGAGGTTCATCTGGTGATTATTTTCATTAGAAGGTAAGACTCTCAGGCCTGTCCAAGTACATCCACATTTAGACACAGATTTAGTAGCTTAGCGCTTAGCTGTTTGTCTTGGTAAGGTTTATGTTTTATTAGAGTAATAAATTGCTATTGAGCATTTAGTTTATGACAAATGAGGCCTGTAAAAAGCTTGTTTACAATTTTCTCTCACGCTAAAACAAAGCTTTTCCTCAAACTCTCAATAATCTTTTCTTGTGTAACTTTTGGAGTTTGTAAACTGATCATTCAGTCAAAAAGAACATAAAATAGCCAGCATCTACTTTTTCATACAAAAACCTTTGTCTTCTTAAGTCAGAAAACATTTAGCAGAAAATAACGATGTGTCAAAAGAATCTTTTAAGCGTAAAATACGTCTTCAGCTGCTGATAGTAGGGAGGGTGCAGTGCCACAAAACGCCAAAGATGGCGCCCTTGTTCAAAACCTTTGCAACTTACGCCATGCTCCTTTAAAGTTGAAAAAAATAAAAAATAATGTTAAGTTTTGTTTAAGTTCTACTCTTAGACATCCATGTTTCAGTCATAAATGGATGGACTTTTGTAAATCAAACCGGAAAATTGGCAAAAATGTTTACGACTTGAAAGTGCAGCCCGAAAAAGTGTATCAGTTTTATTTATTTCACTTTATGAAGTCAAACTCATAGATGTGATTGAAAAAAAAAAAGATATTTCCAAATGTCCTGAACATCATTTTCACAAAGATGAAAACAAGACAATCACTCACCAGTTTAAAGAACAAAACAATAGTTCTGACAGTCTAATTGTGTTTTTATACACAATTAGATTATTTTAGAAAAACACAATTTTTGAGTCGGTGTTGTGCCAGTTAAAGTACAACCAGTTTGTACAAACCAAAAGTGAATGTTCCGTGCCTTAGTTAAGAGGTTGTTGTGGCTCATCAAAACCAATCTCCAGGTCTGGCCAGTGTCATGATCAAAACCTGTGACTACAGATGGAAATGAGCTGTAAGCTAGAATCTGGTACAAGCATCTCTATTAAGCTATTGTGCTTAATGTAACTGTATAAACATTACCTTACCTTACAATCTGCCTTTTTGATCATATTGAGATATTGCGATTTCTCATTTCTCTATTTAATCCATCTGTAAAGACTTTTCTTCTCAACCTACTTTTCCCAGCCTCAGAGTTGCCAAATTTTCTTTATAGCAATATTGGGCTGTTTTTTTGTGTGGTTGTATTTTTGGGCTGCGCTTTCATAAAAGAGGTGGATTTTTAGCTCTTTTCCAGTCTGATTTAAAGGAGACCTATTCTGTCAAATTCACTTTCTAAGTTTTTAACCTTGTTATAACGGCTCCTTCATCATTAGTTTACTCAAAGTTATATTTGAATTGATTCATTCATGTTGGAGTAATCTTGTTTTGTTCTTCAGCTGCAGCTCAAATGTCTCAGAAATCCTCGTTCTCACCTACCACCTATCCCCTCCCACTTGTCTGGATTTACTTGTTATATTTCAAAAGATTAATGTTCAAAGTGAAGCATGTGTGGTTCAAAACTGTCCCAGAGCCACTTTCCAACAATAAAAAATAGTTTTTAAAAACCTGTTGCTTTTTACAGTTACATTTAAAACGAAGGGGCGGGGCTTATCAGATCTGCAGTTTTGAACAGGAAGTCAGTAGAGCTGTTTCTATTTTCAAGTTGTTTTAGATCAACTTTGTGTTTTACAATGAACAAAAGGTAAATTACTGATCTGTGTATGTTCTAGTTTCTTACTAAATATAAAAAAACCCCACAATAGGACCTCTTTAAAAATATAATAAACTTTCAGTATATTTTCATGTCTAAAAGTCGTTATTAATGTTCAAAATTGCTAGAAACGGATTAAAAAGATTATTTTAAATATTTTCAGGTCCTCTTCTTTATAACGTCTCTTATGAATGTTGAAGGTTGTGCTTTTTTGGAGCTGCACTTATAGTGTTAAGTTATAGTGTTAAGAGAGGGGACTTATAGCCATTTTCTCTTGTTTGGTTTACTGAAATAAATCCATTTATGATATTTAGCATATTTCCATGTCTAAAAGTTGTTAGAAACTTGTTTTGCGGAGACACACAACATTATAGATAATAGATTATTTGAATAACTTTTTATTGAAGGGTCGCTTGTCAACTTCCTGAAATAGCAGACGATTTTATGTACCTCAAAGGCAAAAAGAAAACAGACAGTTCACAAGAATCGTGATGAAATCTAAACCGTGATCTGGCTCCAATTAAACTGTGATATACATTTTTTTGCCATAAACACCTGCTTTCCTCCATATATTTTTCAAAAAGCGGCCCTCAACCTTTAAGTCTTTCTCACAGAGCCTCTCCTTAGCTCCATCTCCAATGCTCTCACTGACTTTCTACTTCACTCACCTGTGTTTTTACCTCTGACACGTGTTTCCTTTGGTCCGTTTCAGGTCTGGCTCAGTACAGCGGAGACCCAAAGACAGAGTGGCACCTGAACTCTCACCCGACCAAAGCCTCGCTGCTGGAGGCTGTGGCCAACCTGCCGTACAAGGGAGGAAACACTATGACAGGTGGGACTTTATGTTTCTACTGTCACTAAACCAGAGTTAACAGAGACAGAACTTTTGTACACTTTTGGCACACTTCTGACCCACTTTGGAGCCATTTCTCTGACCCAGTTTGTGTCTTTAACTCCAGGCATGGCTCTGAACTACATCCTGCAGAACAACTTCCGTCCAAACGTGGGTCTGAGGCCGGATGCTCGTAAAATCGGAGTTCTGATCACCGACGGAAAGTCCCAAGACGAGATCGTGGTCAACTCGCAGAACCTGAGAGACAGCGGCATCGAGCTCTACGCCATCGGTCTGTAACAGGGGCTGATTTAGACCCGCATTAGTCCTGTTTTAGTCCTGCTTTAGTCCTGTTTTAGTCCTGCTTTAGTCCTGGTTTAGTCCTGGTTTTGTCCTGTTTTAGTCCTGTTTTTAGTCCTGTTTTAGTCCTGCTTTAGTCTTGTTTTAGTCCTGCTTTAGGCCTGTTTTAGTCCTGCTTTAGTCTTGTTTTAGTCCTGCTTTAGTCTTGTTTTAGTCCTGCTTTAGTCTTGTTTTAGTCCTGCTTTAGTCCTGCTTTAGTCCTGTTTTAGTCCTGCTTTAGTCTTGTTTTAGTCCTGCTTTAGGCCTGTTTTAGTCCTGTTTTAGACCTGCTTTAGTCCTGTTTTAGTCCTGTTTTAGTCCTGTTTTAGTCCTGTTTTAGTCCTGTTTTTAGTCCTGTTTTAGACCTGGTTTAGTCCCGTTTTAGTCCTGTTTTTAGTCCTGTTTTTAGTCCTGTTTTAGACCTGGTTTAGTCCTGTTTTAGTCCTGTTTTTAGTCCTGTTTTAGTCCTGCTTTAGACCTGTTTTAGACCTGGTTTAGTCCTGTTTTAGTCCTGTTTTAGTCCTGCTTTAGGCCTGTTTTAGTCCTGTTTTAGTCCTGCTTTAGTCCTGTTTTAGTCCTGTTTTAGTCCTGTTTTTAGTCCTGTTTTAGACCTGGTTTAGTCCTGCTTTAGTCCTGTTTTAGTCCTGCTTTAGTCCTGTTTTAGTCCTGTTTTAGTCCTGTTTTTAGTCCTGTTTTAGACCTGGTTTAGTCCTGCTTTAGTCCTGTTTTTAGTCCTGCTTTAGTCCTGTTTTAGTCCTGCTTTAGGCCTGTTTTAGTCCTGTTTTAGTCCTGTTTTAGTCCTGCTTTAGACCTGTTTTAGACCTGGTTTAGTCCTGCTTTAGGCCTGTTTTAGTCCTGCTTTATGCCTGCTTTAGTCCTGTTTTAGTCCTGTTTTAGTCCTGCTTTAGTCCTGTTTTAGTCCTGTTTTAGTCCTGTTTTATACCTGCTCAGACCTGCTTTAGTTTTGCCGTAAACCTGAGTAAAAACGCAGCTTTAAAACCCTGGTTGTCTTGGCTCAGGTGTGAAGAACGCAGACGAGAACGAGCTGCGTTCCATCGCCTCAGACCCAGACGACATTCACATGTACAACGTGGACGACTTCAAGTTCCTGGTGGACATCGTGGACCAGCTCACGGTGAACCTCTGCAACAGCGTCAAGGGCTCAGGTCAGTCTAGTTTTAAACTTTAAACTGGAACGCTGTTGGTCTGTGTCATCTTTCAGTCGTCCAAGAGTTATCCAAAGTAAAAACAGTCTTTAGAGTTTACAATTTCAGAAGCTTTCAACCTTCATCCAAATGTCTTTTTCAATCTGATGGAAGTGAACTGAGGAACTGGGTCCATCCATCTTATTTCGCCCCGCCCACTTTTTCTACCGTTCCACACAGAACTCGGTAACACACTTCCGGTCAGCTCCTCCCTGTGCATTTTATTGAAGTAAACAGCGAGACTCGCTGCCAAATCATATTTCAGGTTGGATAATTTTTACAAAACTGCTCTGGTCATGTGACCAACAAACAAGCGAGGCATATTTTCTCTGGAGCGCTTGAAAACGATCGTTAAAGTGTTTAAATAATCGTTTGTCAGTTGGATCGCTGTGATAGCCCGCGGTTAGCCTGTAAGTACATTAGCCACAAACAAACATCAAATGTACTGATCACACACAGAGAATATACACATGCTATACCTTGTTTGAAAGCTTAGGATCTGTAGAATTCAGTCGCTGGGGTTGTTTTATCTGTCAGTTAATCTAAATGAGATTAATCTATGAGATAGCGCAGCTAAATTGTTAGCTACCTTCTTGTTTATCCCTTTTAGCTTCACTTTTTACACAATTTTTGCCTTTTTTGTCACCAGCTGTCGGCAGAACACGTCAAATATATGGGTGTTAAATCACACAAATAGTGCTGGTGTAATGAACAGTGTTTCAGATGCTCCATAAAGTAAGGAGGAAGCTAACGCTGTAGCTGCGCTATCTAGTAGGCTAGTCTCACTTAGATACACTGACAGTTAAAACAAACCCAGCGACTGAATTCTACAGGTCCTAAGCTTTCAAACAAGCTACAGCATGTGTATATGTCTAGTGTGTGATCAGTACATTTGATGTTTGTTTGTGGCTAATGTAACTTTGGCTAACAGCGGTCTATCGCGGTGATCCGACACAAACGATTATTTAAACACTTTAACGATCGTTTTCAAGCAATCCAGAGAAAACATGCCTTGCTTATTTGTTGGTCACATGATCAGAGCTTATTTGGAAAAATATCCTACCTGAAATAGGATTTTTCCGCAAGTTTTCTCAGCAGGTTACATCAATGAAATGAACGGGTGAGGAGCTGACCGAAGTGTGTTTCAGAGTTCTGTGTGTAACGGTAGAAAAAGTGGAGGAGATGGATACTGTTGTCGTGTGTCTGAAGAGGAGCTGCATCTGAAAACTGAGCAGTTCATCAGCTGACTCGACGTGTGAGCAGCTCAGGTGAGGAAGGTCGAGCGTGTGGACAGGAGCTACATACCTGAGTTCTGACTGAAGGTTAAAGGTTGTACTTTATGGTTGTTGTGGGTCATTTTATCGTCTACATCTGACCCATTCTTCAGCCTCTGGAGGGTCTTGTCAGGATCAGAGGGCTCACAGTGCAGACACAGGGACTTACTCTCTTCTTTAGGCTTGGTCACGACTGTAGCTGGAGCATGTTCCTCAGTGTCCATGGTTAATGTTTGGTTTAGGAAACTCAGACAGAGACAGAGAAACAAGCAAACTCCACACAGAAAGACTCATCCTCTGCCATCGTGCTATTGCTGTCAGTTATGTCCCAGGTTGAGGGCAAGAGGCAGTTTTTCCCATTTTCCTTTTTTTTTTCCATTTGATATATATATATTTTAACTATAAGCCTATTTATATTTCAGTGCAGTAACTCATGTAAGCCAAACTCAAACAAACTTGCAGATAAACTGTTTCACATAAGACACGCACAAGCTTTTTGGAGAAGACAACTATAGAGGTTATGCACTGACATCATTTTGCTTAGCAACATTTAGAATGAGTGGCATTTCTTCAATGTATTTCTTTGTTGTCGTGGCAACGGCTTGTTAGCTGCAGGTTTGTCTGCTAAAACAGTTGATGATTTAGGACATTTTAACTGCAACAAACGGACTCAAAAACATCTTTTTTAAGAAGAAAAAGGTAATAACTTCAACTGTGTGTGATTTCAACGTCTGATAAATGTGAGAGAAGCTAAAGTTTATCTGCTTTGCTACAACTGTTGACTTGATTTTCTCTTTTACATGTCAGTTACAAATCCAGTGCTCAGTAGACTGGGTTTGTGAGTTGAATTTGTTATCAAACTGTAATTTATTTTTCAGTTTTAGCTGTTTATTGAACTCTTACAAGAGAAAATGTCCTTTCTCTCCATTAACTCTAATGCATCGATGCCACTCAGCATGAACATTTAGAATGCTGTGATGTCACCTGCATAACCTCTATTGACATTTATTCCATTAAATGTAATGAGAAGCCAATAAGAAACATGACTTGACCAAAGCTTAGTCCTGCCCTCTCTGTCTTCTCTCCTGTTCATCTGCTGCAGCGCTTCTTTTTCATTATAGGCATTTGAGTTATTTAATTTCTGCTAAACAGCTAGCCTATAGCAAGGTTTCTTTGCGTTTTATGATGTTTTTTGTTTGTTTGTTTGTTTTCTCCCAGGTTGCCGTGTGTGCGCGCCGCGCGGAATTATAGCACTACGTTTAGCAGTGCGGAGGGTTTTAACTAAAAACTACCGCAAAACTAAGTCCTTTAGGGGCATGCTATACTTCTTTTTAAAGCTCTTATTCTGCGCTATTCAATCGCTGGATTAGTTTTTCAATTTGAAAAGATCGCTAAACATGAACAAGCACAGAAGCGCCAGCTACTGTTAGCAGTGTTAGCAGCTGTTGTTAGCATAAGGAGGACTGCACAGTCGGCGGCACAGACGCCGAGGCACAAAAGACATGACAACATTACAGGGTGAGTTTGGTGATTATTCTTTTCTGAAGACCAAAACAATGACAATTTCAATGTGTACATGACTTTAGCTGCGTGAGAAAGACTAGAACTGAGCGCACAAAGCTCTACGGAAGCCTGTAAGGACGAGGCAAGCGCCGCAAAACATGAGTAAAACAAAATCAAATTTCTAACTACTACACTACAAATTCGATTAATCGATTAAAACGATTTTTTGCCCAGCCCTAACATAAAATAACTGCTGCCTAAAACCTTTACTTAAAGTTGAGGTAACTAATGTCCTATTCTTACCTCAGGATGTCTGTAAACTTTAATGACCTAAAAACAGACTTTTCGAGAACGGCGACAGATGATTTATGACAACAACCTTTCACTTCATTCACTCATGAGTGTTTCTCGTGTTTTCAGTTTGTTTTAACGTGATTAAGCTTAAGTTACCTGAGCTGTGGCAGTGTAAATGTGTCTCCTCGTCACTTTGTTTTTGATCGTTTATCAGAATCACATCCACAACATCAGCCCTCTTATGAAACAGCCGAAGACATCCTAGATCATCATAGAAAACGACATTTTCATTTGCGTATGAACCGTGTTGAATAGTAATAATAATTTAGTTTAAAAAAAAGTATTGAATTTAACTCTTTCCCTGCCAATGACGACAATTGTCGTCATAAGCTTTTTATTATATGCGGCGATAGAGGGTTCTCTGACGCACGTGTCCGGTGCATCAGCATTTAGCAATCATGTTGCACTTTCATATATTCACCACCGGAGGGCAGTATCACATTAGCACAAGGCCGCAGAGGAAAGCCCAGGACCCGGATGCACGTCTTTCCTGTTTACTTTATGCAGCGCAGTCGGCTGTGTTTACGTGATCATCGACTCTAAAGGATCATGTTTCTTTTCAAACGGATTACAGGAACACATCAGGACTAAAAACATTGTTGAGTAAGTTTAGAGCAGATATTTGATCTTTAAAATGAAGAAAAGACGATCCTACAGACTAGGACTGGACTAGGACTGGACTAGGACTGGACTAGGACTGGACTAGGACTGGACTAGGACTGGACTAGGACTGGACTAGGACTCTGAGGAGAACAACTCATGCAGCGAGTCTGGAGGAGAAAAACTAAACTTTCTCTTCTGTGAGCGATTCATGAGTGTCAGAGTGAGTAAAACTACTGTATTTCTTCATGTTTGAAGGGTTAAATATAATCTTTGCCCTGTGAAAGCGTCTGAATCTATAGAATCTGCATCAGAAAGTAGAAAAAGTCCTGTGATGCCTCCTCGTCTGTAACACAGCTTTTGTTGGTTTAAAGATGAAAAAGACACTCGTCCTCATTGTTTTAATCACGTGAAGCTCGTATTTTTATCCTAAATACATTATTTCATTGTACTGGCTCATATTATTTCACCAAAAAGTAGAACAGACAAAAATAACACTGACATGAAGTTTGATTTAGAAAAAGGACCTTCTCATCAAACGCTGAAATGTAATGAAAACAACGAATTTCAAATGCCTATAAAAAGAGAACGGAATAATGTAGAATAACATTTATTTTTTTTAATGAAAGTAGACACTTGTAGGTCTCATTTGATGTACAACATGTCATAATTCCAGTTGCACAAGGTTTTTTTGTGGAGCTGTGAATATTGCTTAAAATTAGCAAAAAGTCCTGGCAGGGAAGGAGGGTCAAAGTGAGAATAGGGCTGGCAGTGAAAGAGTTAACAATGTCAAGGCCTTAAAAGCATTAGGATTAACTAAGTCTATGATCCTAATTTTTTGATCCTATAGTAATGTTATACGGTATTCATGTACGTTTTATGATTACATTTACAAACTTGCACCGAGCAAGCAAGTTAGAGCTTCTTTGTGACAGATTTAAAACTTGCCTCTTATCTGTGAATGTGTCTTGTCACTTTTAGATTGACATTTCTTTAAAAGTGCAAAGGTATTATTTGTTATTTAACTTATAACTGATGCTGTTTCAATGCTTTTCATACTTCTGTAAGGCTGAAGAGAGACTTTTTCTTGGCCTTGTGTGTGTTTGTGAACTTTCCTAACCTCACATTTTACAAGAGAATCCACATTTTCTGGCGACGCTGGTGACCCGGGGCGGCTCTGGGGCGGCTCTGGGGCGGCTGTGCGCTGACGTAATCTATAATCAGGCTGACATTACGACTCTGAGCAGATAATGTGTGTAAATGGCTCTTTAATCACAGTGAGAAGTGTGTGAGGAATGGCCCAGTGATGTGTGTGTCCGCGGAGTAACCTCGCTGCAGCTGTGAGTGAACGACTGCTCCTGTCACTGCTCCTGTCACTGCTCCTGTCACTGCTCCTGTCACTGCTCCTGTCTCTGCTCCTGTCACTGTCTCTTCTCCTGCCTCCTTCTCTCTTCTCCTCTCTTTCCTCTCTCCTTCTCTTTCCTCCTCTCTTCTCCTCTCTCCTCCTCTCTCCTCTCTCTCCTCTCTCTCCTCTTTCTCCTCTTCTTCTCCTCTCTCCTCCTCTCTTCTCTCTTCTCCTCTCTCTCTCCTCTCTCCTCCTCTCTCCTCCTCTCTCCTCCTTCTCCTCTCTCTCCTCTCTCCTCTCTTCTCCTCTCTCCTCCTCTCTCCTCTCTCTCCTCTCTCCTCTCTCTCTCTCTCCTCCTCTCTCCTCCTCTCTCCTCTCTTCCTCCTCTCTCTCCTCTCTCCTCTCCTCTCTTCTCCTCTCTCCTCCTCTCTCTCCTCTCTTCTCTCCTCTCTCTCCTCTCTCCTCCTCTCTTCTCCTCTCTCCTCCTCTCTCTCCTCTCTCCTCTCTCCTCCTCTCTCCTCTCTCCTCCTCTCTCCTCCTCTCTCTCCCTCTCCTCCTCTCTCTCCTCTCTCCTCTCTCTCCTCCTCCTCTCTCTCCTCTCTCCTCCTCTCTCCTCCTCTCTCTCCTCTCTCTCCTCTCTCCTCTCTCTTCTCCTCTCTCCTCCTCCTCCTCTCTCCTCCTCTCTCCTCCTCTCCTCTCTCTCTCCTCTCTTCTCCTCTCTCCTCCTCTCCTCCTCTCTCTCCTCCTCTCTTCTCCTCCTCTCCTCCTCTCTCTCTCTCTCTCCTCCTCTCTCCTCCTCTCTCTCTCTCCTCCTCTTCTCCTCCTCTCTCTCCTCTCTCTCTCCTCTCCCTCTCTCCTCTCTTCTCCTCTCTCCTCTCTCCTCTCTCTCCCTCTCTCTCTCCTCTCTCTCTCTCTCTCTCCTCTCTCCTCCTTCTCCTCTCTCCTCTTCTCTCCTCTCTCTCTCTCCTCCTCTCTTCCTCCTCTCCTCTCTCTCTCCTCTCTCTCCTCCTCTCTCTCCTCCTCTCTCTTCTCCTCTCTCTCCTCTCTCCTCTCTCTCCTCCTCTCTTCTCCTCCTCTCTCTCCTCTCTCTCCTCTCTCTCTCTCTCCTCTCTTCTCTCTCCTCCTCTCTCTCTCCTCCTCTCTTCCTCCTCCTCTCTCCTCTCTCTCTTCTCCTCCTCTCTTCTCCTCTCTTCTCTCTCCTCCTCTCTTCTCCCCCTCTCTCCTCCTCTCTCCTCTCTGCTCCTCTCTTCTCTTCTCTCCTCCTCTCCTCCTCCTCTCTCCTCTTCTCTCCTCCTCTCTCCTCCTCCTCTCTCCTCCTCTCTCCTCCTCTCTTCTCCTCTCTTCTCTCTCCTCCTCTCTTCTCCCCCTCTCTCCTCCTCTCTCCTCTCTGCTCCTCTCTTCTCCTCTCTCCTCCTCTCTTCTCCTGTCTGCACCTGCCTCCCAGCGCCTGTCTCTTTTACAGCACACACACACACACTCACTCAAACCGGCCGCCGGGCTCAGGGGTCAGAGTTTGGCTGTAAATCCACTCAGTGTGTGTGTTTTTTTTTTTTTTTTTTTTTTTTTTTTTTTTTTTTTTTTTTTTTTTTTTTTTTTTTTTATTTATAGCCAGTACAAAGAGGTCCAATAAAATCAATACAATAGAAACCCCAAGATACCCCCGGCCCCACCCCCGAGTACACACCATTCATACACATTCACACCCATTCACACAAATTATTACATCATAAATCATAAAAAAAAAAAAAAAAAAAAAACAAAACAAAAAAAAAAAAAACTATAGGAATAAAAAAATAAAATAAAAAGTCATAATCATAATAAAGTAAATCATACAACAAATACAACCGACACCAAAGCAAAATTAGACAAAAAAATAAAAAAATAAAATAACACTAACAATTATCATCATACAAAAAACAACTAATTAATATATAATAATATAACTACGATAAACCTAAACTTCTACCTTTACAGAGCAAATATTCCATTTCTTATTGTGAACCGATAATTTATTATTTTTTGTTGCTATTATTTTTTCTAAGGTATATTGGTTTTGAACAATATTTTTAAAGTGACCTAAATCTAAGTCTGACACAGTTTTTATCTTGAAAATAAACATTTTCCCCAACAAAATAATCATATTCAAAAAAGTAATAAAATTCCCTTCAAAAACTGACAACATAACATTTATAGGAGTAATTTCAAAATAAAAACCCATAGACTGTAACCATGCTTGAACAGACATCCAAAACTTGGCAACATAAGGACAAAATAAAACAAGTGCAATAAATCTTCCTCTTCTTCTCCACAGAACCTGCAGTGTGGGTCAGTTTCTATGTGCCATTTAAATAAGGCTTTCCTTGTTGGAATGATTTTATAGAAAATTTTAAGTTGAAAAATTCTAGAATAGGAATCTATTGTTGATTTGTAAATTGTTTGGAAAAACTGTCTCCATGGAATGGGGATGTTAAATTCATCCTCCCAAAACAAACAGGTTCTGTGTGGAAAAAGAGAACCCCCACCCACATCTAAATTCCACCTATAAACCGCTTTATTGAAGTTTGTTTCAATTATCCATTTGTTACTTCTCATTTTTGGGAGACAACTAATTGCTTAACCTTTTTATCTTTAAGAATTTTATTTTTCCAAATTTTTGGGATGGCTGCAATTAACTGGTTAAAGCTAAAACGATCCAGGGATGAATTGTATATTTTATTAAAGCATTCATATGATAAAAAATTTCCAGATTCATCCAAAGGTCATTAACAAAAATTACCCCTTTTTTGATATAATCTGTCCATAGCAACGGTTTGCCTCCAATAACAATATTTGAGTTCATCCACAACATCTGGGTTTGGATAGCCTGGGATGTATCCGGGGGGTGGTACTGGAAATTCAACCAAGCTTTAAGTACATCTTTAAAGAAAGGTGACAAATTCTCTAATTGGTTTCTAAATACTTGAGCTATGTGTGTTTCTTTCAGTTGAAAAAAGGGGAATATATTATTAGAAAAGTAGGAAAATGCCGAATACAAACGTTGGCTTGTAAGCCACTGTCTGTTTTTATACAATTTAACAATCCAAGAGGCTTTTAAGGAACAGTCCATCGCTTGAAGATTTTTAAATTTAATCCTCCATTTTCTAGTGAGTTATACATGTATTGTCTTTTAATTTTGTCTGGTTTATTATTCCATATAAATTTAAAAATATTTTGCTCAAATCGTTTATAAAATTTAGTGCTGGGAGATGCAGAATCATTAGTAAATATATAAATTGAGGGATAACCAAGAATTGATCAATGTGACCTTACCTTGTATTGTTAAAGTGTTCCCCCTCCAGGGTTGTAAAATTTTATTAGCTTTTTCAAGTTTTCTATTATAGTTACATTCAACAATCTCTTTAAGATTTTCAGGAAGATGAATTCCAAGAATGTCTACAGGCCATTGGTCCATTTAATCGGAACTGAACTTTTCAACATAAAATCTGTATTTTTAATGATCCTATTCTCAAATATTACACTTCTCGAAATTAGGTTTCAATCCAGATATTATTGAAAAGTTATTAAGATCCGTAATTAATGCTTCCAAAATTGATCGTTCGGCTGTATAAAAAAGGTTGCATTAGGTCCAGACACTTTTAAGACAGTCTCTCATTTAGTTTGGTCTCTTTGTTTTTGATTCATTTCGGAGTAAAAGCCCTGAAGCGTTTTGAATATTTGTTCCTCCTGAAAGCGCCGTTAACTCATTGAACTCCACTCACAAGTCAAAGTGCCCGAGTTGAACCAGTCTTAAATCAGATTTAGAGTTTCCTCTCAAAGTGTTTTATGTCCTGGACACGAGAGCGACCGCCCCGAAGGTCTCCAAGCAGGAATCACTGAAAGCACTCAAGTTATACAAACATGAAGTCAGGCAGCAAAACTCACCTGATTTAGGACATTTCTGATTTTTAAATAAAGATCTGGGTCTCATTTATAAGAGTGCGTAAAATCTACTTGGAAAAGCTACTACGAAAAAAATGACTTGATTTCCAGATTTATAAAACCTTCCGTAAGCGCTCTTTTTTCTATGAGCAGAAATCTGCGGCCAGCATAGGCGCCGATTCATGGTGCCGCGGGGCTCAAGCACCACTGGAATGTCAGAGCCCAGGCAGATTTTTCCTACTTTCATTAACAGGCTTCTGTAAATGTCTGAGGTTTAACTTTGTTTTAGTTCTGCTTTAACAGAGGTGGGAAGTAACTAAGTATTTTTACTCCAGTGCTGTACTTCAGTAGCTTTCTTGAGTATCTGTACTTTAGTTAAGTTTTACAAAATCTGGTGACTTTTTACTTTTACTTCTTACATTTTTCCAGAAGTATCTGTACTTTCTACTCCTACATTTAGAAGACAGGTGAGTTACTTTATAAGCCCAGTTTTTTCTTTTTTTTTTTCTTTTAAAACACTACAGAGCTGCTGCTGCTGCTGCTGTCGCGTATCAGAGCTCTGTGGACAAAATAAAACACCAACATGGCCAAAAAAAAAAAAAAAAAATCAAACAATGACATGTTTATCACATGATAAAGTCACAATAATTATAAATAATTCACTCCTGCTCCAACACAAACAGACCAACTTTGTACACTGCAAAAATGCATTTCTAGATTAGTTAAGTGTCTTAAAATCTGGATTATAATCTCTACTTTCAATTTTTTTTCTGGTTAAGATTGTTTTCCTTGATGCACCTAGATTAAATTACTTTCGAAAACGCCTCAAAAAATCGTTTTCAATTAAATTATTCACTTTTGAAGTGAGACATTTTATTCTCCCCAAAGGAACATTTAATTGAAGCTCAAATCTTTTGAAAACATCAGAAATGTCTTGAAACAAGTGAAATAAGACGCCACATTTGCCACAGAGTATAAGAAACTGTGTGTTTGTACTTTTTACTTTAAGGTATAAGGTAGGTACACTTTATTGTCCCCGTAGGGAAATTTGTCCTCTGCATTTAACCCATCCTTCAATGCCTCTGGAGCTTCTCCTCAGGAGCAGTGATCACCCAGACACGGGGAGAAACATGCAAACTCCACACAGAAAGGCAGTGAGGCGAGAGCGCTAACCGCTCTGCCACCGTGCCAGGTTTACTTTTATACTTTTACTCAAGTAAATGAGTTTCAGCAGGACTTTGACTTTTAGCAGAGTCGTTTTTACACAAGTAAATGAACGTTTACTTAAGTAGTGACTTCAGGACTTTTACCATCTCTGAGCTTTAGTTCTGTTTTAGTCTTGTCTCATTTCTGGATCTTGCCTCTCTGTTTTGTCTCTTGTTTAGTCCTGTCTGAGTTCTGGATCCTTGTTTAGTCCTGGTTCAGTCCTCGGTCCGTGTTTAGACCTTTCTCAGTTCTGGATCCTTGTTTAGACCTGGTTCAGTCCTCGGTCCGTGTGTAGACCTTTCTCAGTTCTTGTTTAGACCTGTTCAGTCCTCGTCCGTGTGTAGACCTTTCTCATTTCTGTTCCTTCTCTTGTTAGTCCTGTCTCAGTTCTGGATCCTTCTTTAGACCTGTCTCAGTTCTGGATCCTTGTTTAGACCTGTCTCAGTCCTCGGTCCGTGTGTAGACCTTTCTCATTTCTGTTTCCTGTCTCTCACAGATGAGCCTGAGGTCGTAGACGTGGTGGAGCCGCCCATGGACCTGGTCACGTCTGAGGTCACACAGTATTCCTTCAGAGTGTCCTGGAGTCCTCCCGACGTGGCTGCAGAGAAGTACAAGATCACCTACGTGAAGACGGCCGGAGGACCCACGGAGGAGGTGAGACGGACGCTTCAGATCATTCAGAACAGTAAAACCGGAGACATTTAACAAATATTCTTGTGGTTAAATAATGTCTTTTATTTAAATAAAACAAGTTTAATACGACACACAAACTTATCACTTGGTTAGTGACGCTGTAACATTGTGTAAGCTCCATAAATACAGGACAGCTCAATTCTAAAGGAAACATTCTGTCATGGCGGGTCAAGATTCTGGTGTGGACAAATGAATGCAGCGGAAACACGGAATTAACTTTATGACAATGTCTTAAAAGTGTTTTGCAGATGTTCTGGTGTAAATACAGACGTTTGTGTTGTTGTCTTTTTATTAATGTTGTTATTATTAATAAAAAGTCTAATGTCTAGTAGGCGGTGAGACCATGACGGTGGTGTTACAGTTGTTTGTGTGTTATTACAGTTGTTTGTTGTGTCGTTACAGACGTTTGTAGACGGTGAGACCATGACCGTGGTGTTATTACAGATATTTGTGTTGTTATTCCAGACCTTTGTAGACGGTGAGACCATGACGGTGGTGTTGCAGTTGTTTGTGTGTTATTACAGTTGTTTGTTGTGTATTTACAGACGTTTGTAGACGGTGAGACAATGACGGTGGTGTTATAGTTGTTTGTGTGTTATTACAGTTGTTTGTTGTGTATTTACAGACGTTTGTAGACGGTGAGACGATGACGGTGGTGTTATAGTTGTTTGTGTGTTATTACAGTTGTTTGTTGTGTCGTTACAGACGTTTGTAGACGGTGAGACAATGACGGTGGTGTTACAGTTGTTTGTGTGTTATTACAGTTGTTTGTGTTTTTATTCCAGACGTTTGTAGACGGTGAGACGATGACCGTGGTGTTACAGTTGTTTGTGTGTTATTACAGTTGTTTGTGTTTTTATTCCAGACGTTTGTAGACGGTGAGACCATGACCGTGTTGTTACAGTTGTTTGTGTGTTATTACAGTTGTTTGTGTGTTTACAGACGTTTGTCGACGGTGAGACCATGACGGTGGTGTTACAGTTGTTTGTGTGTTATTACAGTTGTTTGTTGTGTCGTTACAGACCTTTGTAGACGGTGAGACGATGACGGTGGTGTTGCAGTTGTTTGTGTGTTATTACAGTTGTTTGTTGTGTATTTACAGACCTTTGTAGACGGTGAGACCATGACGGTGGTGTTATAGTTGTTTGTGTGTCATTACAGTTGTTTGTTGTGTATTTACAGACCTTTGTAGACGGTGAGACCATGACGGTGGTGTTGCAGTTGTTTGGGTGTCATTACAGTTGTTTGTTGTGTCGTTACAGACCTTTGTAGACGGTGAGACGATGACCGTGGTGCTGCAGAACCTGACTCCTCTGACCGAGTACAGAGTGAAGGTTTTCACGGTGGTGGGAGAGATCAGCAGTGAGCCGCTCACAGGCCTGGAGACCACACGTGAGTCCGACTGTCACACACCTTTATACCAACACACACACACACCAGCAGCTTTATAAAACACCTTTATACTAACACACACACACACCAGCAGCTTTATAAAACACCTTTATACCAACACACACACACTTCTGTTACTACTGGTCCAACCCGGGCTCAGACTGGATCCGGTCCAGCTCCGGTCACTGAGAGCATTTGGTTTCTTTAAAAACACAAGACACTCTCATACGGGACAGAGCTCCAGAATCTTTGCGACAGAAGGAACTGACACTGGACCACCAGAGCTGCACTGACCAGCAGACTAAGGACGCACTGACACTACAGTTTTTAGCTGTGTCTGAATACAGAAATTTCTTTCACTTACACCTGCACAACCGAGCCACAGACCGGTGACCTCATCCTCTGGAGCCGTTTGTTCTCTTGTCGCGCAAAAGCCTGGATCAAGATGCTACTGCTGCAGCAAAGAAAATAAGTCCAGTGACTTGTTATATCTTTAATATAATAAAGCAGGCCCGAGTTTTTCCCTGTGATGCATGCTCCTCCGTCAGGCTTCTGGAGCAGTAAGAACAACAGGAGACGAGAGGCAGCTTGTCTCTCTGGTCATAGAACTAACTGCAGATAAGCGCATAGAATTTATTTGTGTATTTCTTCTTGTGAGAAACATCAGCGCTCACAATGGGCTTGTGCTAAAGTCGTGCGTGTGCGTGTATATGAGTAACCGTGCCATGCTCTGGTCCACCTCCTGCTCAGGCTCAGCACGGATCTGTCTCATGCTAGAGTCAGATCCGGTTTGTTTGCACTCACGCTGGACAAAATAACCGCGCTTTGGGGACGATTCGTTTTTTTAGTATGAGTGCAGTCTAATGTTGTTCTACTCGAGAAGACTGCACCATCATCTACACAGTGATGTGTAGATGATGCCTCAGGTGTGTGTCTCACTTTCCCCTCACTGTGCTGACACTAATCACACTGTGTTGTATGTGTGTGGGCCCCATCTGGTGGTTTTAAAAATGTACTGCAGCCTTAGCCTATTACAAAAGAAACATCGTCAGCCTACGTAGTAATGAGTTTACGCAATAAAGTGAATTTAGAGTGAATACTGTTGTTCTTAGCAATATATGTGCTTGAAACATTTGCAAATAAAATGTTGAAATTACAGAATAATTGCACACCAGCCGTCTATCTAGTTCAAAGGTTCTTTTCAGCTCCGGACCCCAAAATAACCGTGCAACTAACGCGCAACCCCCACAGCAAAAATGATATACTTTTTATATTAATTGTAAGTTTCAAAACCATTTAAATTAGGCTTAATTGTGTTTTTTCTGATAGTGTTTTGCTTTATATAACCCCAATTCCCCCCAAAACTGATTAAATGTCATGTCATAATTATAAAAATAAATTTTGGAAATCATCTCGCGACACCCAGATTTTGCTTCGCGATCCCCACAGTGGTCCCGACCCCCACTTTGGGAACCACTGATCTAGTTCGGCCTAGTGACCAGTGACCTCATGTGATGCAGGGGAGTAAATAACTGCTAACTATACTCTATTTGTATTTGTGAATCCTGGTCGTTTTTGTGTTTTACGTCACAACATTCACCAAAAATCAAGGGAAATCGTCCTAGAAAAACTTATAGAATATATTACATGTTACAAGAAGTTCTTATTTAGTCTTGTTGTTCTTTTTTCCCCAAGAGAACTGGTGAAGCAGTGCCTCCTCTGATGTTGTGTAGAACTGGTGCCTCAATAACATATGATATAGAGTGATACTTTTCGATACTGTAACTGTGTTGGTTACGTGACTTTTCTTTTCTCTCAGCACAAGGCACATGTATCGGTGCCTCTGCTCGTTTAACCCATCACTACCAGAGCTGGACTAATGCAGCCTGAGCCCGGGTTTACAGAGCTCTACTGTCACAGGACTGAAGGTTTGTCCTGGTTTAAACTGCTGTCGTGTCTCCACAGTTCCCGTGGCCGCTCCCACAGACCTGCAGGTGTCCGACGAGAAAGTGACGAGCTTCAAACTGAGCTGGAAGGAAGCTGAAGGAGCCACAGGATACATGATCCGCTACAGGGCTCTGAACGCCAGCGACGGATCGCAGCAGGAGAGAGAGGTGAGTCTGAACAGCAACAGGAAAAAGAATCTGAACAGCATCAAGAGTTTAAACAGCAGCAAGAGAGAGAGAGAGGTGAGTCCTGCTTTAGTCCAGTTTTAGTCCTGCTTTAGTCCTGTTTTAGACCTGTTTTAGTCCTGTTTTAGTCCTGTTTTAGACCTGTTTAGACCTGTTTTAGACCTGTTTTAGACCTGTTTTAGACCTGTTTTAGTCCTGTTTTAGACCTGTTTTAGTCCTGTTTTAGTCCTGTTTTAGTCCTGTTTTAGACCTGTTTTAGTCCTGTTTTAGACCTGTTTTAGACCTGTTTTAGACCTGTTTTAGTCCTGTTTTAGTCCTGTTTTAGACCTGTTTTAGACCTGTTTTAGACCTGTTTTAGTCCTGTTTTAGACCTGTTTTAGTCCTGTTTTAGACCTGTTTTAAACAGGACTAAAACAGTCCTGTTTTAGTCCTGCTTTAGTCCTGCTTTAGTTCTAGTTTAGTCCTGTTTTAGTCCTGCTTTAGTCCTGTTTTAGTCCTGTTTTAGTCCTGCTTTAGTCCTGTTTTAGTCCTACTTTAGACCTGTTTTAGTCCTGCTTTAGTCCTGTTTTAGTCCTGCTTTAGTCCTGCTTTAGTCCTGCTTTAGTCCTGTTTTAGTCCTGCTTTAGTCCTGCTTTAGTCCTGCTTTAGTCCTGCTTTAGTCCTGCTTTAGTCCTGCTTTAGTCCTGCTTTAGTCCTGCTTTAGTCCTGTTTTAGTCCTGCTTTAGTCCTGCTTTAGTCTGTTTTAGTCCTGTTTTAGTCCTGCTTTAGTCCTGTTTTAGTCCTGTTTTAGTCCTGCTTTAGTCCTGTTTTAGTCCTGCTTTAGTCCTGTTTTAGTCCTGTTTTAGTCCTGTTTTAGTCCTGCTTTAGTCCAGTTTTACTCCTGCTTTAGTCCTGCTTTAGGCCAAATTTAGTCCTGCTTTAGGCCAGTTTTAGTCCTGCTTTAGGCCAGTTTTAGTCCTGCTTTAGTCCTGCTTTGGGCCAGTTTTAGTCCTGATTTAGTCCTGTTTTAGTCCTGCTTTAGTCCAGTTTTACTCCTGCTTTAGTCCTGCTTTAGGCCAGTTTTAGTCCTGCTTCAGTCCAGTTTTAGTCCTGCTTTAGGCCAGTTTTAGTCCTGCTTTAGGCCAGTTTTAGTCCTGCTTTAGGCCAGTTTTAGTCCTGTTTTAGTCCTGTTTTAGTCCTGTTTTAGTCCTGCTTTAGTCCTGTTTTAGTCCTGCTTTAGTCCAGTTTTAGTCCTGCTTTAGTCCTGCTTTAGTCCAGTTTTAGTCCTGTTTTAGTCCTGCTTTAGTCCTGTTTTAGTCCTGTTTTAGTCCTGTTTTAGTCCTGTTTTAGTCCTGCTTTAGTCCAGTTTTAGTCCTGCTTTAGTCCTGCTTTAGTCCTGTTTTAGTCCTGTTTTAGTCCTGTTTTAGTCCTGTTTTAGTCCTGCTTTAGTCCAGTTTTACTCCTGCTTTAGTCCTGCTTTAGGCCAGTTTTAGTCCTGCTTCAGTCCAGTTTTAGTCCTGTTTTAGTCCTGTTTTAGTCCTGCTTTAGTCCTGCTTTAGTCCTGCTTTGGGCCAGTTTTAGTCCTGATTTAGTCCTGTTTTAGGTCAGTTTTTGTCCTGCTTTAGTCCTGCTTTTGTCCAGTTTTAGTCCTGCATTTAGTACTGTTTTAGACCTGCTTTAGTCCTGCTTTAGTCCAGTTTTAGTCCTGCTCCAGACCTGTTTTAGTCCTGCTCCAGACCTGTTTTAGTCCTGCTTTAGTCCTGCTTTAGTCCTGTTTTAGTCCTGCTTTAGTCCTGCTATAGTCCTGTTTTAGTCCTGCTCCAGACCTGTTTTCTCCCGGAGCTGTAGGTGCGCTGCAGATGTTCCATATTTCGTCCATTTGAACAAAAGTAAATCTGATGTTTGATCTGTTGTGATTCGAGGTCTGATCCTGGTCTGCTCTGCACATGTTCGTTCTGATGTCAGCTCACCGTCTTCGTCCTGGAACGTGATGAAAAATGTGCATTAAACATGAGATCTGTGCGTGCTTCTGACTCCTGCAGGACAATGGGTTTGGTTAAAGCCAAGACGTCGTGTTGTAGAATCACGGTCAGGATTGTCATTTAGACTTCAGAAATCAGATGGAGCTGGTTTGTGGTTCGTGTGTGTAAGTCCTGTCCACATCAAAGTGTTTTATGCCCAAAGTTCAGCCTCTTCTCCTTCACCACAAACAAACTGAAGTGAGATGATTTGTTCACTAAAGTCATAATTCATCTCCAGAGACAATGGGTGTTTTCCAAAATGCCAGGATGCTTGGATTCTGAAGCAGTTTGCAGGATTCCACATCATCACATCTGTACCAGCTGCTGTTCACTTTCACCCACAACTCTCGCCTCCTCTGCAGCTCAACCTTTACCCAGAATGCACCTGTGGATCCTTGGCAGTCATTTAAACACTCAAATATATTTTAGTAAGAAACTAAAAATACTACATGATGACATAATATGAATAATTTTTTATTTTTATGAACTTTTTCACTGCCATCCCTATTCTGGCTTTGACCCCCTGTAACGGAGCCGTCCCGTCTCAGTTACTGAGAATAGGGGTGGAGCGCGCTTTCCAATCCACTAAGCCACGCGGCCCTGTGCGCTCTCGTCACACGTGTTTTGAGTATAAACCTTAAGTTATTCCTACCTTGGTTTTGCTGGTCCCAGTCCACTTCATAGGGCCCATTTTACTCACGCATCGACTGCTCCCTGTAATAATCCATTTGCACGTTCCGACTCGGGGTGCACACCGTGTCCGGACGCTGCTCAACCTTTTCCCTCCAAATCCGTTTCCACATACGTGTTGCCAGGTGACCGGCCAAACCGAGCGTATTCTTCCTTGGTCCTTATAAAGCGCAGTTACGCGCGGTTGTAAAAGTCATGTGATTGTGTGTGTTTGTTTAACTTTTTCCTTATCTTCTCGCCATGTATTCTATGTAGAAATATAATCCAGAAAGGGGGAATATTACAAGTTATAATAATCTGGTGTCTGATGTAAGGAAAATCATGTTTAATAAGAGTAATTTTTGTACAATGATGTAATGCCCGTGGGAGGGGCTTGAGCTTTAAAGGGAAGTTCCACCGGCCGTCTAGTCAGTCTGTGTTTGGTTGCAGACGAGGCAACACCAGCACTCGAGGGGTTAAGAAGGCATTTTCTATCAGCAAAACCTTGTAAATACCACAGTTTGCATTTTTGGACATTGGGACAATAAATTTTGGAAACTTAATTTTTCTGACTTGGCCATTGTGTACAAAAAGTGACCCGCGACACCCCCATTTTCTGCAGGCCTTTTTCTAATTTTAAGCAATATTCACAGCGTCACAAAAAACCTTGTGCAACTGGAATTATGACATGTTATACATCAAATGAGACCTACAAGTGTCTACTTTCATTAAAAAAATAATTGTTATTCTACATTAATCCGTTCTCTTTTTATAGACATTTGAAATTCCTTGTTTTATTTAGATTTCAGCGGTTGACAAAAAACTTTGGAGAAAACGTCCTTTTTCTAAATCAAACTTCGTGTCAGTGTTATTTTTGTCTGCACTACTGTTTGGTGAAAGAATCTGAGCCACTACAATGAAATAATGTCTTTAGGATAAAAACAGGAGGTTTACCTGATTAAAACAATGAGGACGAGTGTCTTTTTCATCGTTAAACCAACAGACGCTGTGTTTCTGATGCAGATTCTAGAGTCTCAGCCTCTTTCATGGAGCAGAGATTAGATTGAACCCTCCAAACATGAAGAAATACAGTAGTTTGACTTCCTCTGACACTTTGAGCTTCTGAGAGACTTCTGAGCTGAGAAAAAAAAGTTTGTGATGTAATAATATGTCAGAATCGCTACAAGATCTGAACAATTCTTAAAACTGTAGATGCTTTCTGTTTGTGTGGAGCTTTTCCTGCTTCATTACAAGAGCCACAAGCAACAATCCAGATTTATTAACAGATATATAGTTGTGACAGGGAAGATTGTCTGTGTGTAGGTTTGGTGAACCCTCTACTTCAGGTTTACCAGAGACTAGAGAGCGTAGAGACAGTACTTTTGAGCTGTAACATTGACGGTTCTATGTCTGTGTGTGTCTTAGGTTCGTGTTGGTGCCGTGAACACTCTGCTTCACGTTTACTAGAGACTAGAGAGCGTAGAGCATACATGTCAAAGTCAAGGCCCGCGGGCCAGATCAGGCCCTTAAGACGGTTTTCTATGGCCCTCGGAATGATATTGATTTAATATTAGATCCGGCCCGCAAGCCGCTACAAGCCAGCAGCCCGCACGTGTTTTACGCGCACCAAAACTCCATTTCCCACAATGCAACGGTGGCGCACCGAGCGGGAGGCGGCTTCATTTCATTAATCATCAGCGGTCAGTCATTAGCATAACAGCAAAAGTCAACTTTCAGATATCTATCAAAAATGGCAAAACGGAAGGTGGACACTGAGAACCGAGGGTTTCAAACAAGGTGGGAGTCGGAGTACATGTTCACGGAGGTAGCTGGGAAACCTGTGTGTCTTCTGTATGGAGAAAGTGTGGCGGTAATGAAAGAGTATAATCTGAGACGGCATCATGAAACAAAACATGCGGACAAAGACAAGAATATGGACATGGAACAAAGACTGCAGAAGGTGGAAGAATTAAAACGAGGCCTTAAATCTCGGCAGGCTCTGTTCAGAAAAGCCAAATCACAAAGCGAGGCTGCTGTCAAGGCCAGCTTTTTTGTGGCAGGAGAGATCGCTAAATCAGCCCGGCCTTTTACAGAGGGGGATTTTATCAAAAACTGTATGCTTAAAGTTTGTGACACAGTTTGCCCAGACAAAAGGCAACTCTTTTTAAACGTGAGCCTGAGCAGAAACACTGTTGCTGAGCGTGTGGACCAGCTGTCAATCAATCTAAAAGAGCAGCTCGTGCAAAAAAGGGAAAAGATTTCATAGCATATTCCCTGGCTGTGGATGAGAGCACCGACGCTTCGGACATCGCCCAATTGTCAATTTTCATCCGCGGAGTGGACTCCAGCTTGAGCGTGACAGAGGAGTTTTTGGCGTTACGTCCGATGCATGGCACAACTACAGGACATGATCTGTATGAAGAGGTGTCAAGATGTGTAAATGAGATGGAGCTGCCTTGGGAAAAACTCGTGGGTTTGACCACAGACGGAGCACCTGCGATGTGTGGACACAGAAGTGGACTGGTGGCGAGGATACGCGAGAAACTGCAGGAGGAAAACGTCACAGGTGAGCTGACAGCTTATCATTGTATCATACACCAGGAGTCGTTGTGTGGTAAAGCCTTGAAAATGGAACATGTAATGAGCACCATCACGCGCGCAGTTAACTTTATCAGAGCCAGGGTTTAAACCACCGCCAGTTTAAAGCTTTTCTGAGTGAGTTAGAAACGGAGCATGGTGATTTGCCCTATCACACTGAGGTGCCAGGGAAAGGTGCTGCAGAGATGTTTCGAGCTGCGTGAGGAGATTTGTCAGTTCTTGGAAAGCAAAGGGAAAGATACAACACAACTCCGAGATGAAACGTTTCTGTGTGAAATGGCTTTTCTGTGTGACATCACGAGTCATCTGAATGCAATGAACCTGCAGCTGCAGGGTCGGGGTCGTGTCATCTCTGACATGTACAGTACAGTGAAGGCGTTTAAAACCAAACTGACTCTGTGGCAGGCACAGATGCTGAAAGAAAACTTGAGCCACTTTCCTAGCTGCCAGACCATGAAAGAAAAGCTCTCTAAGAGTGTGTTCCAGAGCGCACAGTTTGCTGATAAACTTAGTGTACTCGCCGCTGACTTCCAACGCCGATTTGCTGACTTTGAAGCACAAAAAAGCAGGTTTGAACTGCTCAGTAATCCATTTCCAGTTGACGTGGAAAGCTCCCCACCAAACCTCCAAATGGAGTTGATTGAGCTCCAATGCAGTGACGCACTGAAGGCAAAATATACGGCAGTAGGTGCTGCGGAGTTTGGCCGTTTCCTCCCCGACACCATGCCCAGCTGCGCACCCAAGCTGCTCAAACGCTCTCAATGTTTGGCAGCACGTACCTGTGTGGACAACTGTTTTCTTTAATGAAGCTAAACAAAACATCACACAGAAGTCGACTTACTGATGAGCACCTTCACTCAATCCTGAGGATTTCCTCAGCTCAGAACCTGTCCCCGAACATTGATGAACTTGTACAAAAGATGCGACACCACCAAGTATCAGCCTCAGCCTCAAACAAGTGAACATTACTGTGCAATAACATATTTAGAGTTTTTACTCTGTTAAAGTTCAAAAGTCAAAGTTAAATATTTGTTTCAGAGCACATGTGACTTTTCTTTGAAGACAGTTTTGTTTTTATCTTATCTATAGATTTTGCACTTTATTTTATTATATTTCAGTCCAATTTTGTTTAAAATATTTTAGTTGAGTGACTGATAGAGAATTGCTGATATTATTTATTTCTTTAAAGTAAATTTAGCCTACTTTTGCCATTTCCCTGAGAAAATACTGTATAGTTACTGATGATGCCTTGAATAGTACAGTTTCATTCATTCAATGTGCATGTTATTATGGGGATTTTTATATAAAGAAAGTTTGTCTTTTGTTCCTGTTGAAAATTAAAAATTACTGACAGAGCCATAAGAAATATTGCTTTATTTATCTGATCATATATAATAATAATATATTGTTAGGTTTTTAGTAGGTTCAATTACATTTAATAGACTATGTACAGTGATAAATTTTTCCAATGAACATTCGATCAGTCCGGCCCTCGGCTTATAGCTATTTTTTTCATTCGGCCCCATGTCCATTTGACTTTGACACCCCTGGCGTAGAGACAGTACTAACGGTGTCGGTCATGTGTCTGTGTCTGTGTGTGTGTTTTAGGTCCGTGTCGGTGCCGTGAACACTCTGGAGCTGACCGAGCTGAGTCCCATCACAGCCTACGGAGTCCAGGTGTTTGCTCTGCACGGAGAGACTGTGTCAGCGCCTCTGGAGGGAGTCGGAGTCACACGTGAGGACCGCGCACACACACACACACACCTACGCTCGGTCCAGCTCCGGTCCTAATGTCACGTCGTTCTGTTCTAGTGCCGGTTCCCTTCGCCGGAGCTCTGAGGATCACAGACGTCACTCACAGCTCCATGAGGCTGGACTGGGACGCTGCTCCAGCTCCGGTCCGCAAATACCTCATCACCTACAAACCAGAGGAAGGAGACCTGAAGAGGTACAGCTTAGTCCTGCTTTAGTCCTGTTTTAGTCCTGTTTTAGTTCTGTTTTAGACCTGTTTTAGTTCTGTTTTAGACCTGCTTTAGATCCTGCTTTAGTCCTGTTCTAGACCTGCTTTAGTCCTGTTTTAGTCCTGCTTTAGTCCTGCTTTAGTCCTGTTTTAGTCCTGTTTTAGTCCTGCTTTAGACCTGTTTTAGTCCTGCTTTAGTCCTGTTTTAGTCCTGTTTTAGTTCTGTTTTAGACCTGTTTTAGTTCTGTTTTAGACCTGCTTTAGATCCTGCTTTAGTCCTGTTCTAGACCTGCTTTAGTCCTGTTTTAGTCCTGTTTTAGTCCTGCTTTAGACCTACTTTAGACCTGTTTCAGCCCTGTTTAGCCCTGTTTAGTGCTGTTTTAGTCCTCCTGTACTCGCCTCCTGTACACTGACTGCGTGGTGAAATTGGTTTGGGACACGTGTGAGTTTTGTTGAACTTTGTACATCCGACCCAGTCAACTGTGGTCTGTATTTGCTCAAAGTCATGACGTTTCACTGCATCAGACCGCTGTGGTCTCCGGAAAAAATAGACTCTCTACAATTTCCCCTAACCCTTTCTGCAGACCCGCGCGAGTCCTGGACATGTGACCAAGATTAGTGTACAAGGGCACATTGTTTTAAACACTTTCTAAGTCTTGCAGGACCCTCACTGAACTCGTATTCACTGTACATCAGGGTTTTGACCTGAATTACCCCTGCCGTACACTGAGGGCCTGATTTATCAAGCCAAGTACTAAATTGCGGGTGCAAAAATGAAAAAAGTCATGAGCAATGTACACAAACTTTAAAGGTGCACTGTGTAACTTTTTACGGGTGACTAGATAAGTATACAATTCATTAGAATTAGAAAGTTCAAACTATACTTTAAAATATTCTGAATGGAGATAAATACACTTTATTCCATAATGTGAAAAAATACAGCTACATTAATCACTTTTCTATAGAAACAAACCAGAGCGGTCCTTCCTCCAGGGCAAATAACAGTCCATTTTGCAGCCAGGGAAATCTGTTCAAAGTAAAGAAGCAGATTTTTATTACTTATTTAGTGCAACAATGAAATCTAAATGACAAAAATATGCTTTTATTCAAGTTTATTTTTGGCCAAAAGTTACACAGTGCACCTTTAATATTGGAAGATGCACATACAACATACTAAACAAAACAGATATGAACCACTTCAAATTCGGCATCTTTAGAGTGTGAGAGATAGAAAAATATCATCTCTACTAGGGCTGCACAATATATCGAAAAAATATCGATATCGCAATATTGACAAGTGCAATATCCATATCGCAAGGATGTGCAATAATTTATAAAATTTTTATGCATTATTCATTCGTTTTTAGCGCCGAGTGGTTTGACTCCTTTCTCGTCTCCTCTTAAGAACAACTCTTGTGATTTGTGTTGGTTTAAAACAAGATTGAAAAGGCACAAACACTAGTTGTGATAAAGCTGTGACCTGTCATACATAATGTGTGTAGGGGTACCGACTGCGGTTGCCAGATTTTCAGAGTAACCAGCAACTAAGCCGTGGAAAAAAATCATCCTAAAACATGACTGTGCCTCAATAAAAATAAGTTAATAAAATGATTAAGCAATTACTAAGCCACAGAACGGGTGCGGTTTATACGCACATCGTTTAATAGTGTAATAACGATTTTAAATAAATGTACAGAGAAATTCTTAATTGAAAAATAAATATCGCAAAAATATCGAATATCGCAATCTCAGAGCCCATATCGCATATCGCAGAAATTTTCAATATCGTGCAGCCCTAATCTCTACCAAGGTTTTGCTCCCCTTAGCCTGTTTTTGCACATGAGCAAATGCTTGATAAATCAGGCCCTAAGTGCGAGTTCGGTGCGAGGTGCGACTCTCACAAGACTTAGAAAGTGCTTAAATCAATGCTCCCTTGTACATCGACCTCGGTGCAGTACAAGTGTACGTCTGAGAGTTGTGTGAGTGTGTGGAAAGAATCTGTAGAGAGTTTATTTTTGTCAGAGGTCTCAGCGGTCTGATGCGACTTCCAAGTCCTAATACGAGCATTCTCGTGGGATTTCACGTGTGTCTGCACAGACCTGAAATGACCTGCTTTTTCTGCAATAATGACAGATATCTTTAAATCCCAATCGAAAAACGGTTCACTAGAACTAAAGTAGCACTACACAATTCTGAAGTAATAGAGGTTCTGCACTGACATCATTTTATTCCAAAAATGCTCAGCAACATTTAGAATGAGTGGCATTTTTTCAATATATTTCTTTGTTGTCGTGGCAACAGTTTGTCTGCTAAAAACAGTTGATGATTTAGGACATTTTTACTGCAACAAACCGACTCAAAAACATCTTTTTTTAAGAAGAAAAAGGTCATAAGTTCAACTGTGTGTGATTTTAATGTCTGATAAATGTGAGAAGCTAAAGTCTTGTTGTTTATCTGCTTTGCTACAACTGTTGACTTGATTTTCTCTGTTTACATGTCAGTTACAAACCCAGTGCTCAGTAGACTTGTTGTGGGTTGAATTTGTTATTAAACTGTAGTTTATTTTTCCTGTTTTATCTGTTTATTGAACTCTTACAAGAAAAAATGTCCTTTTGCTCCATTAACTCTCTCAGCATGAACATTTAGAATGATGTGATGTCACCTGCAGAACCGCTATAGGAGGTTCAAACCATACACTGGAACATTCTGAATGGAAATACTTGCATTTTTTGCCATAGTGTGAAAATATATTGCTCAGGGAACATGTTTTCTATGGAAATACACATTAGAGGCTCCTCCTCCAGGACAAATATCAGTCTGCATGTTCACAATGTTTTACTGAAAAATGTGGTTCTAATACACACAATGACAAAGTAAAAGTTCAAAAACAGATCTAAATAAACCCATTACCTCATGTCTGTCCTTGAAGGTATTAGTTGTAAATGTCCCAGACTCCCTAACTCACTCACTCTCCCGTTCTCTCTGGTTTTCTCTGCGTAACTGTCTGAAGACGCTGCATTTTTTCCGTCTCGTCAGAAGCGGCTTCATAAATAAATCACATGTGACCTTTTCCACCGAGACCAGACAGACTGAGAAACGAGCCCACGTCAGGAAAGACCCAGTGGAAAAAACACTCGCAGCTGCACATCAGATGAGTTTAAGGCCAGATAAGAGCAGGATTTACTGATGGCTCCGAGGAGAAAAGACTCAACGCCGAGAAGAAGAAGAAGAACAAACCACACACACTTTTATCCTTTTTACAGTAGAGATTCTTTTATTGTCTCCACATTCTGTCTGTAAAAGGTTTGGGATCTTCTGGGATTTATTGGTATCTGTTCTACACAGACCTCTGAGTGTGAGTGTCGGCTTTAGCACTTTTGACGGCCTAGGTGAGATTGCAGAAAGTGTCCTCATAGGTAGAAGTTGCAGTGTGTTCCTTCGCTCTTCCCTCCTTCACTGTCCTTTCCTGCCACCACCAGGGTTGAAATACATTTTTATTTAATTAAAATGTACCCACAGACCCTTAGAGCAGAGTTTCTCAAACTTTTCAGCGCTGGGGCACCCCTAACGCCTCCCGTACACAGACTGCGATGCGAGTTCAGGTCAAGTTCAGTACGTTTTTACTGCGACTAGTATCCCCACTGACTGCGGTCTCCAGTGCTGCGGTGCTCCGACTGTGCTGCGGCCAAGAGGGAGAGAGCGTCTGTAGTTACGCTGGCGATACTTCAAAAACTCAGGGATTCACGGGAGTTCTCACGACTTTAGCTACAAGCCCTTTGTGAGCGCTGGTATTTGTCACAAGAAGGAAGAAACTCTGCACCAAACTTCGTGAAAATGCGCTTACCTTTAGTTAGCATCATCATGACCCGGAGAGAAAAGTTGTGAAGTCTCTCGTGTCCTGTTGTTTTTGCTGCTCCACATGGTTTTTAATCCAAAGCCTGGCGGAGGAGCATCACGGGTAAAACTCAGGTCTGCCTCATTATATCAAAGATATAACGACTCGCAGGACTTATTTTCGTCGCTACAGCATTAGTACCTCAGCGCTTGATCCACTCTTCAGCGCGACATGTAAACAAACGGCGCTAGAGGATGACGTCATCGGCCTAATAGTACAGATCGTTTATGCGCCATGACGTCCGTGACCGCTGCGAGCTGCGACAAAAATAGACCCTCTACGGATTCTTTCTGCACACTCGCGCGACTGTCGGACGTGACTCGCACTGCACCGAGGTCTGTGTACCAGGGCACATTGGTTTTAAGCACTTTCTAAGTCTTGCGTGAGTCGTGCGAGTCACACCTCGCATCGAACTCACAGTCAGTGTACGGCAGGGGTAAAGGTACTTGCCCTAAGCCGAGGCAACCCTGACAATTTTACATTTTTTTTTTTTCTTTTTTACTTTAAATAGGTTGTGCTTTTTACCTTTTGTATTAAAAACATGCACAACGTATTTAGATTTAATTGAAATTCACAATAAAAAACATTTAATTAAATCCAATCCAATATTCTGTGATACTTTACAATTCTGATATATATTTTTTAATGTGTTTTTCTTAATACATGATGAAAAGGTATAAGGCATGTTGTGAAAATCATTTTAAAATCAAAAGCTCAGGGACCCCAACCCGAATCCGCCTATGTAACCTCAGCGTCAGAAGCTTCGTGGAGAAGTCTTCGTGTGACGCGACTGTCCTTCCGTTGTTGGACAGACGTATGAAAATTCAGATATAAGTCAGATTTACACAAATGAAGCATCAATAAGAAGCTCTAGTTTCGTAGAATATCGCTGGGTGTAGGAAACGCTTCTTTAAAGACACAATGTACTGCTAATAAGCTCTGATAGGGCACAGATACAAGCAGCTTCTCTAAAGTGACGAGAGAGAGGAAAAAAGAAAAGCTGTCAGAACACAAATGTTTAAGTGAGCCAAAGAGCGCTCTGGGTGTACACAACTACTGATGTATATGAAAGCCTTTATTTGAAAAATTCTATCCACTCAGCAATTTCCCGCGGCCCCCCTGGGCTCACGTCACGGCCCCCCATTTGAGAACCTGTGCCTTAGACACTGTAAACCCTTAAAAACACTGCTGCTGCACAAACTTTAGTCAGGTCAGTGTCTGTTTTATGTCACATTCAGGCAAAAGCAAAAGCTGTAAAGATCACTCGTTGCTGTTTTATTTACGTTTCATTTCATTGTACATTCTGGATCTTTTCTCCTTGGATATAAGTGGACCAATATGAAGCTCCAGTTTAACACAATCTCTGTTTTCACACGGCTCTGACAGTTACGCGCTGCTTCTCGACGGAGAGAGATGGAGCAAATGTTTCTGAATGAGCCAAAGAACCACGAGTGTGCGGAAAGAATCTGTAGAGAGTCTTTTTTTATCGGAGGTTGCAGCGGTCTGATGGGACTTTCAAATTATATAACGCACATTCTCACGGTAATCTGCGCAACTTTGGGCAGTGGACTGGAGTACAAGACACTTTCACATGAACTCTCCTCACAGTCTGTGTTTGGGAGACGTCAGATCGACCAAGAGCTGCAAGCGACTCACGAGCCTCGGGTTCACCAGCCCTGGCTCCAAACGTATACGTGTATCAGCGTCTCCGGAGCATCGGCTGGAACCCTCAGGAACATTAGTTATTTAAGCTACTTTTCTGCCTCTTTTTGCTTGTATTTCTCCCTTGGCGTGTCACATACAAACAGTATTCAGCAGGAGTTGTGTTTGTTTACATTTATTATCATTCTGTAGCTGCATTTTCCTCTTTTAGTCATGTTTTGAACTCTTCCAGCTGGAGTCAGAGGTGGTTCTGACTCTCTTCGCTCTGCCCCAGGGCGGCTGTGACTCCGCTCTGACTCTGTTGTTGTGTGTTTTGTAGCTGGAGGTGGATGGAGGCGTCGTCACCACAGTCCTCACACGCCTCACTTCTCAGACCGAGTACGATGTGGCCGTGACTCCCATCTACGACCAGGGCCCTGCTGCTCCTATGCTCAACAGCGCCATCACCGGTCAGAGTCTGGCACTGCTCCTGTCTGTCAAACTGATGCTTTTCTTTAGTCCTACTTTAGTCCTGTTTTAGTCCTGTTTTAGTCCTGTTTTAGTCCTGTTTTAGTCCTGTTTTAGTCCTGCTTTAGTCCTGCTTTAGTCCTGTTTTAGACCTGTTTTAGTCCTGTTTTAGTCCTGTTTTAGTCCTGTTTTAGTCCTGTTTTAGTCCTGCTTTAGTCCAGCTTTAGTCCTGCTTTAGTCCTGTTTTAGTCCTGTTTTAGTCCTGTTTTAGTCCTACTTTTGTCCTGTTTTAGTCCTGTTTTAGTCCTGTTTTAGTCCTGTCTTAGTCCAGCTTTAGTCCTGTCTTAGTCCAGCTTTAGTCCTCTTTTAGTCCTGTTTTAGTCCAGTTTTAGTCCAGTTTAAGTCCTGTTTTAGACCTGTTTTAGTCCTGCTTTAGTCCTGTTTTAGACCTGTTTTAGACCTGTTTTAGTCCTGCTTTAGTCCTGTTTTAGACCTGTTTTAGACCTGTTTTAGTCCTGCTTTAGTCCTGTTTTAGACCTGTTTTAGACCTGTTTTAGTCCTGCTTTAGTCCTGTTTTAGTCCTGTTTTAGTCCTGTTTTAGTCCTGCTTTAGACTGTTTTAGTCCTGCTTTAGACCTGTTTTAGTCCTGCTTTAGACCTGTTTTAGTCCTGCTTTAGTCCAGCTTTAGTCCTGTTTTAGTCCTGCTTTAGTCCAGGTTTAGTCCTGTTTTAGTCCAGCTTTAGTCCTGTTTTAGTCCTGCTTTAGTCCTGTTTTAGTCCTGCTTTAGTCCTGTTTTAGTCCTGTTTTAGTCCTGCTTTAGTCCTGTTTTAGTCCTACTTTAGTCCTGTTTTAGTCCTACTTTTGTCCTGTTTTAGTCCAGCTTTAGTCCTGTTTTAGTCCTGCTTTAGTCCTGTTTTAGTCCTGCTTTAGTCCTGTTTTAGTCCTGTTTTAGTCCTGCTTTAGTCCTGTTTTAGTCCTACTTTAGTCCTGTTTTAGTCCTACTTTTGTCCTGTTTTAGTCCTGCTTTAGTCCTGTTTTAGTCCTGCTTTAGTCCTGTTTTAGTCCTGCTTTAGTCCTGTTTTAGTCCTGTTTTAGTCCTGCTTTAGTCCTGTTTTAGTCCTACTTTAGTCCTGTTTTAGTCCTACTTTTGTCCTGTTTTAGTCCTGCTTTAGTCATGCTTTAGTCCTGTTTTAAACCTGTTTTAGTCCTGTTTTAGACCTGTTTAAGTCCTGTGTAGTCCTTTAGTTCCTCATGTTATACTGTGTCGTTTCAGACGTGGTTCCTGCTCCTAAAAACCTCCGGACGTCAGAAGTGACTCAGACTTCGTTCAGAGCCACTTGGGAACACGGAGCTCCAGACGTCGCCCTCTACAGGCTGAGCTGGACCAAGCGAGGAGACAGCGACGCCAAGTTTGTAAGAAACACTCCGGTTTAATATCCCCCAAACAAACTGAAGATGTAAAAGCCAAACGTCAATGGAAATTCATAGTGTGTATCAGTGGCAATCAGTGCATCCCTGACCTTATCACAATTACTAGAACAAAAGCCTCTTGAAATGTATTTTTTCTTCTGGGGAGGAGATCCAAACCCCTGTGGGACCCTGTTTTAGAGACAAATGTTGAGTGATATCATTTATTTTTCACGTTGAATAAACTCATGGTTCTGTGGTAGATGTACTACTATATTTTCACCAAATCATCATTTTGTGACCCTCATGAGGCTCCTACTCCCCAGTGTGAGAACCACTGATTTATAAATATACAGCCATAATGAAAATTACTTATATAGTTAATGTATTGTTACAGGTTGTTTTTCCCCAAGGGCCCTTTTTAAATCCAAACAAGTGGTGGAGGGCCAGAGAGTGGGCGTTGGTGTAACACAGACCTGGGCAAACTGCAGCCCGGGGCCAGATGCGGCCCTCCACTAGATTTTAATCAGCCCCTGCATGTTTTTGAGAATAAGCATTACTCTTATCCTACAGTCTTATTATCTATATCAGCCCTTCCCAAACTTTTCAGAGCCGAGGCCCCCTAGTCATTTTTCACACAAAATAATAGAATGTATTTCCTCTCAGAATAAGATGCAAAAACAGCAAGATGATAATGAGTGTAGATTTGGATTGTTTGGATTTAAAATAGTAAATTAATCAAACTAAGGATACAAAGTTAGTTTCATACTCAGTTTTCTGGCATACTCCATTGTGTGGACATTTGGAGGCCCCCCTGCAAAGCCCCTGAGGCCCCCCCACGTGGCCCCAGACCCCACTTTGGGAATCGCTGGTCTATATTATCCTAGGTTAAAACTATTAGAATTCAGAACATTCTTAATTTTTATTATTTTAACCAAATAAAAATATCTCGTAGCATATTTCACTTGTTTGAAAACATTTTGAACTGTTTCCAAGATATTTTAGCTTGAATCAAGTTTGTAAATCTATTTAAACAAAACAGAAACACCTTGAAGTAAGTTAAATAATCTAAGTCCAACAACTAAAACCATCCTTACCACAGAAAATAAAGATTAAAATCCAGGGTTCAAGACGTTTTAGCAAATCTAGAATGACTTTTTTTGCTGTGTGTATTTCTTTTATTTGATTGACTTGGCCGTGTGTTTGCACCTGTGATTTATAAGTGCAATAATAATAGATAAGTACCCTTTTTTTTTAAACAGAATATGCTCGCAATAATAACACATTTTTTAAAATAATTGTAGTCCAGCCCTTTGTCACTTGGTCTGGATTAGAATATGGCCCTCGGAGAAAAAGAATTGCCCAGCCCTGGTGTAACAGATCCTTATTATTGCCAGCATATTTTTGGAAAACAAAGGATTTTTATTGTGATAAATATTAGGACAACGAGCAAAGACACATGCGCCATAACTAAGTCAATAAAATAAAAGAAATATGAAGAGGAACTTTTGTTTAGTGCCGCATCTGGCCCCCAGGTCGCAATCTATCTATCTGGCCTAGATTGTGCTGTTTAGTCCTGTTTCAGTCCAGTTTCAGACCTGGTTCAGACCAGTTTCAGACCTGGTGTTTCTACATTGCGACAGTGACAGTGTCAGCTGTAATATTTCATACTTAAGGCCGTTGTAACTAAACGTCTGATTCCCAGAACAAACCGACTCCCGGCTCAGATCTTTGTCTGTGGAAAACCGCAGTGAAAGCTTCGTAATTGTGTGAGTAATTATTAAGTCCACAGTGTTTGAAGTTTGGAACACGTCGTTAAAGTGTCGTTACCATAAGTAAAGCTTTACTCTCTGTTTTCTTCTCATATTTAGCACACGTTTGATTTGCTCTGATCCTCTGAGGCTCATAATCCTCCTTTTGTTCCTCCAGGACCTGAAATCTATCACAGAAACCTCCCAGAGTCAGACAAAAGCTTCCTCCTCTCCTCTCCTCTTTCTCCTCCTCTTCCTTGTCTTCCTCCTCCTCTTCTTCCTCCTCCTTCTGTCCTCTTCCTCCTCCTCTTTCTCCTCTTTCTCCTCGTCTTCCTCTCCTTCCTTCTCCTCCTTTTCCTCCTCCTCCTTTTCCTCCTCCCTCTTCCTCCTCCTCTTTCTCCTCCTCCTCCTCTTCTTCCTCCTCCTCTTCTTCTCCTCCTTCTATCCTCTTCCTCCTCCTCTTTCTCCTCTTCCTCCTCCTTTTCCTCTTCCCCTTCTCCTCCTTCTCTTCCTTTTTCTCTTCCTCCTCTTCCTCTTCTTCCTCCTCCTGTTCGTCCTCCGTCTCTTCCTCCTCTCCTTCTCTTCCTCCTCCTCTTCTTCCTCTCCTCCTCCTCTTCCTCCTCTCCTTCTCCTCTTCCTCCACCTCTTCCTCTTTCTCCTCCTCTTCCTCCTCTTCTTTCTTCCTCTTTTTCCTCCTCCTCTTTCTCATCTTCCTCCTCCTTCTCCTCCTCCACCTCCTCTCCTCTTCTTCCTCTCCTCCTCCTTTTCCTTTTCTCTTCCACCACCTCCTCCTCCTCCTCTTTTCTTCATGACCGTTCTGTGTTTTCCAGGCCATTCTAAACGCAGACGAGACGTTTCACGTTCTGCCCGACCTGGACCCGGACACCGAGTATTCTGTGACTGTGACGGCCATTTACCCCGACGAGTCCGAGAGCGAGGACCTGATGGGCAGCGAGCGCACACGTAGGTTTAAACATAATCAATACACATGATCAATACACCTGATCACACACCTGAGAGTGAGGACCTGATGGGCAGCGAGCGCACACGTAGGTTTAAACATAATCAATACACACGATCAATACACCTGATCACACACCTGAGAGTGAGGACCTGATGGGCAGCGAGCGCACACGTAGGTTTTAAACATAATCAATACACACGATCAATACACCTGATCACACACCTGATCACACACCTGAGAGCCAGGACCTGATGGGCAGCGAGCGCACACGTAGGTTTAAACATAATCAATACACACGATCAATACACCTGATCACACACCTGAGAGCCAGGACCTGATGGGCAGCGAGCGCACACGTAGGTTTAAACATAATCAATACACACGATCAATACACCTGATCACACACCTGATCACACACCTGAGAGCCAGGACCTGATGGGCAGCGAGCGCACACGTAGGTTTAAACATAATCAATACACATGATCAATACACCTGATCACACACCTGAGAGCTGCCTGACCAGTCCTTCCCTCCTACATTCTATCACATTCTGTTTGATGCAATAGGGTCTGAAACCGGAGCCTCGGACAATAACTTCCTCGTCCAATGTTAGGATGATCCAATCAAGTACAGCCATTCTGACTCGTGACACTAAAAAGTCGGAAGTGTCTTTAAAGCTCCATTTCAAAACATTCCAGAAGGCGAATGTAGCTGATTCAACTCGTGCTTCGGTTATGAACAATGAACAAATCAATTCCTTAAAACCTGAGCACAAACCGTGAGGCTTCATGTTTACCAAAACATCCGGTTCAGCGTGTCGCTGTTTTGGTGGAATTTTTTTGGTTTTCTGTGATTGGTTGACTCGCGCTCAGAAACCCCGCCCTCTAAATGTAAACCTGGCGCTCTGTTCTGATCCCAGACCCTCACGGTTTGTCAAAGTGTGTTGGGACTGATCCGGTAGCCTGAGAGTGAGGACCTGATGGGCAGCGAGCAGCAGCTGCAGTGAGAAAAGCTACACAGAAACAGTCTCGTGTCCGGCAGCAGACGAGGCAGAAAAGCACCGCTCAGGCAGTCTCACACTTATATTGTAATACTGCATTATTGTCTGAGCACAAATACATCACTGACGCAGAAATATTTAGACAAACGTTGTATAAAGATGAGTAACTCAGTGTTCTGACTCTCTGCAGTGGCTGGAAGTCCAGACGGTAGGTTTTTAATCTCATTCCTTCACCTGTTCATGTGCTCATCATGTGACCATCCATCAGACTCATGTTCAGTGTGAAGCATGTGACAGAGCCTCAGAACCACAGGGTTTCTGGTTCAAGTCCTGCTGTAGCTCTGGTTTCTCTCCTCAGAAGTGTGCGGCGAGAAAATCCTGCCAAAGCATTGGAAATATATCAGTTACTGCATGCATAACTGCTGTTGCAAATAAACAGCAAATACAAATGTAAAATACATTTGTATTTGTGCAAATGTATTTTACAAATCCAAGCACATTTGTATGATGTAAGTCAGGGCTATTCAAATAGCGGCTCGCGGGCCAAATGCGGCCCGCTAAGCAATATGATGTGGCCCACTATGGTAAATGGGCCATGAACTGGACCACATTGTAAAGAAGCCTAGGAAACACCCTGTATCTGAGTTACAGTGAACAGTGGAGGATACACAGCAACATAATGCTGAGCAATAAAGACTGGCCCATCAGAGTAAAGTGGGCCATGGACTGGGCCACATTTCTTGGTTAGATCTGGAATTCAGAAGCCTGCAGTACTTTTAAAATCAATTAAATCAGCTAAAATGCCACTGATATTTGTTTTGTTTTGTTCAGGTTCACAAATTGCTCTAGTTTTGTTCCACATTGTGGTTCACCTTTGAAGTAGCACAAATGTAGATCTAACTCTAGGTTTAGCCTAGTCCTTAATCTGTTGTTCTGATTTGTTCATGTTCTAGTTGTGATTTATCTCTGCTAGTGTAAGCCTGTTATAGGACAGAGCAGATTAGACTGATTTTCAGTTTACTAAACATAAGTTCTTGGGGCAGTTTTGTTGTTCGGCCCACAGGCCATAGTCCTTTGATAAATCTGGCCCGCTGGAAAATATAATTGAATAGCCCTGATGTAAGTCAGTGTAAAGCTGCAGATTAAGGCGTCCAGCGGATTTTCAATGTTTTGGCAGAAAATTAGCCCCATAGATGTGCTTTTGTTGAGTTCATTCATAAGTTCATCTGGTCATTTAAAACCTCATCTTCACAGGACCATCCTCACACACCCCTCCTCTATCACCCCTTCACCCCTCATCCCTCCCTCGACCCACACCAATGTCAATACACACGATCAATACACCTGATCACACACCTGAGAGCCAGGACCTGATGGGCAGCGAGCAGCAGCTGCAGTCAGACACAGCTTTAGAGTGAGAAAAGTTACACACAAACAGTCTCGTGTCCGACAGCAGACGAGGCAGAAAATCACAGCGTAGGCACTTATATTGTAATATCACATTATTGTGGTTACTGCGACTGCATTAGCATTAATACATCACTGACACAGAAGTGTTTAGACAAACGTTGTATAAAGATGAGTAACTCAGTGTTCTGACTCTCTGCAGTGGCCGGAAGTCCAGACGGTAGGTTTTTAATCTCATTCCTTCACCTGTTCATGTGCTCATCATGTGACCATCCATCAGACTCATGTTCAGTGTGAAGCATGTGACAGAGCCTCAGAACCACAGGGTTTCTGGTTCATGACTCATGTTCAGTGTGAAGCATGTGACAGAGCCTCAGAACCACAGGGTTTGTGGTTCATGACTCATGTTCAGTGTGAAGTAGGGTGTAACGATTCACCTACATATCAGAAGTATTGATACAGTTCGCTGCGTCGATAGGCGTTCTACTAGTTATCCTCAATCCAGGCCACACATCGATGCAACTTTGAATCGCTTTGAATCTAAGCACAAAGAATCGGTTTTACCTAGATATATGAAACATAAATCGTACAGACAAACAACTTTCTTAGTAGTGTAGTTTTCACATAAATGTTTATTTAAATGTATTTTTAATACACTGGGTTTCTGCGCTGCGTCATCATCAAGCGCTGCTCCGCTTGTTTCACACGGCACCGCTGCTGCACAGCGGAGACAGATGCCACTGTATTCTAAACCAACAAATCCGTCCCAGTGCAGACCCGAGCCCGCGAGAGAGCGGAGACCACAAAACAGCTCAAGCTCCGTATAGGACCAGAGGAGCCACAAACACACGGCCACAGCTGCGACGCCACAGTTATATACCACAGGCTTATAGCTCCGCTGCTAGTCTGTCACATGTGGGACATGTCCAGTACTTGAGACGTGACGTCAACGTCATGGAGTCAAAACCACCAGTCTGCAGATGTTTGTGGATTTAATATTGAATCTAATGAGAAATCATGACACTAAACAGTTTTTTATGTCCAATGAAAATAATAGTGTTAAGCTGAATATCTTTCAGACTCAATTGAAATATCCTTTTAAACTGCTGTATCGTTCCGAATCGTATTGTTCCCAAAAACCCAAAACGTTTTGTAATCGTATCTTTAGGCTTCATATCGATATGTATCGTATCGTTCTAAAAACGTATCGTTACACCCCTCGTGTGAAGCATGTGACAGAGCCTCAGAACCACAGGGTTTCTGGTTCAAGTCCTGCTGTAGCTCTGGTTTCTCTCCTCAGAAGTGTGCGGCGAGAAAATCCTGCCAAAACATTGGAAATATATTAATTATTGTATCTGTAACTGTGATTTCAAATACATCCTGTGTACTCTATTTGTGCAAATGTATTTCACAAATCCAAGCACATTTGTGCAACAGCAGAACGATTTATTTGTGCAAAACCTTTAATAAGAAACACATTTGTACGATGTAAGTCAAAGTAAAGCTTCATATTAAGGCGTCCAGCAGATTTTCAATGTTTTGGCAGAAACTTAGCCCCGTAGATGTGCTTTTGTTGAGTTCATTCATACATTCATCCGGTCATTTAAAACCTCATCTTCACAGGACCATCCTCACACACCCGTCCCCTCTCACCCCTCGTCCCTCCCATCCCTCCCTCAACCCACACGAAGGTCTAACACGGGATCAATACACCTGATCACACACACCTGAGAGCTCACCACTCAAGTAAAAGTACAAGTTCTTGTCTGAAATGTCTCAAATGCTTGAGTACAAAAGTAAATGTGAGTAAATTTAGTATAAAGTACAACAAAAGTTATTCTCTGGTCTCAGTTAAAACTACTCTTCAGAACATTCATCCTAATTATAGATGTTTTAGACAGATTCGAATAAAAGTTCACAAATGTGTCGACCAAAGAACTTCTCCATCGACTAAAGACACGTCCCATCAATTGATTAATCGACTTAAAGGGGGCGTGGCAAAAACTGTCAAACAACAGTGTCTTTTTGATCTAATCATTTATCTGACACTAACACTGTTTGAAAAGACTAGACAACGGGGTCTATTTAAAAACAATACAGTGTGCATAAAGCAACAGGTGTTTGTCTGCACTAAAAATGATACGCCAGAAAGCATTTCATTTTTAGTTGAAACTGTTATGTGGAGTTAATTGGCAGGCCTGTATCATTACTAATCAGAAATCATCTTGGAGCCACATAAATCATCAGTGTGAGACCTTGATGTAAAGGTCACAGACGTCCGGAGGTTAATTAATTAATGAATTGACTAAAGGCCAGCCCACACCAAAGCGCGGCGCGCCGTGGCACGTCACTTGCCGCGCGCCAGACCCAAGCGTCAACACTCACCAAATGCCGCGACGCTCGGCGTTATATTTCAACGATCTGCGGTCGTAGTGGGTGAGTAATATGATAATATGTCCTAGAAGATGAAAGGCATTCCGCGTTCATCATTGTAAACGAAATAGCACCGACAAGTTAACTGCTTTACATTATTTAAATCGTAGAAGAAGAAACTACGGGTGCCGGCAGGGTCATTTCCAGGGGCGGCGCCGCGAAGGAAACAAACGTTGTAAAGCGCCGGCGCGAGCCACTGTGTGTACATTCATAGAAATTAATGGAGGCGCCCAATTTGCCGCGCGGCAGAGCGTCCCGGTGCGCGCTGGCCTTAAAAGGATCCCAAAATATGTGGCAGCACATTTCACTTGTTCACCGTTTTAAGAGATTTGAGTTTGAATCACATTGGCCAGTGAGGTCATGTCTTACATCATCAGCACATATTTTGGATTGAATTAATAATGAATGTATTGGCACAAGGCAGAAACACCTTATAAGAAGTCATATAATCTAACAATCTTAACCTGGAGAAAAATACCAGAAGTAAGATTAAAATCCAGAGTGTAGGCCATTTCAATCATCTAGAAATACAGTTTTTGCAGAACACCAAGTGAGTTTGTATTGTGTGCATTTATTAGAATGAATCTGAATGTTTTTCATGTGATAAATATTAGAGATGATAACTTTTAACTAACTTGTTCATACAGCAAAGATACACAACAGAACAGCAGTGGGACAGTTAGAAGAACACAGCTTTAGAGTTAAAGTTACACAGAAACAGTCTCGTGTCCGGCAGCAGACGAGGCAGGAGAGAACAGCTGAGGCAGTTTCACACTCTTATTGTAATATCACATTATTGTGGTTACTGCGACTGCATTAGCAAGACATCATTGACGCAGAAGTGTTTAAATAAAAGTTGTATAAAGATGAGTAACTCAGTGTTCTGACTCTCTGCAGTGGCCGGAAGTCCAGACGGTAGGTTTTTAATCTCATTTCTTCACTGTTCATGTGCTCATCATGTGACCATCCATCAGACTCATGTTCAGTGTGAAGCATGTGACAGAGCCTTAGAACCACAGGGTTTGTGGTTCAAGTCCTGCTGTAGCTCTGGTTTCTCTCCTCAGAAGTGTGCGGCGAGAAAATCCTGCCAAAACATTGTCAATATATTAATTATTGATCTGTAACTGCAGTTGCAAATACATCTATGTACTGTATTTGTGCAAATGTGAGAGATGGGCAAATGTATTTTACAAATCCAAGCACATTTGTGCAACAGCAGAAATACATTTTATGAGTTGACAGATTAATTTGTGCAAAATCTTTAATAAGAAACACATTTATACAATTGATGTGCTGATATAATGGTCTTTCACACCAGGCGAGGGTCGCTCGTCTGAACAGACAGGCGGCTCACGTGTGTTGGTGTAAATGGGGTTGTCGAGTGTCAGAGGTCGTGGAGGCGGGTTTTTCAAGACTTGCAGGTAAAGTCGGTGTCGCCAGTTGCCGCAAACACAGCTATTTGATTGGCTCGTGGCCACAGGACAACCAGCGAATCAATGCGCAGGAATCAAACAGGACGTAACTACGAATGGCTACTATTTGGACCGAGGAAACAAAGACGGAGATGAGTTACAGCGAGCGCAGTGCGAAGGCTGGACTGTGGAGGGAAATAGAGTTTGAGCCTAATCTGGGAGGTAAGACTAGAAACACTGTTCCCCGTCAAAGTTTGACTACTACTGCGTACAGCTTATGCTTCGTCTTTTTTCGTCAGCTTCACACACATGCTCACTCGCATCTTGTTCGGTACTGGTGGCATCTTTGCGTCGTGTTTGTGTCATGTTCTTTACATCGAGCG